>JBBGZY010000803.1:0-545213 GCA_037952925.1 Lithobates clamitans | reverse complement strand
AATCTGATGTGGGCTTTTACACAACACCACTGGTAAATATAAATGCTTGTCCTACTTGTTTGTTTTTCTATTTGTATTTTAATGTTTAGAGGAATAAACTCATACCTCATCGTTCGTTCTCATGATTATTGAAACTCCACAAGGTGAGATCTTGCATGGAGCTCCAGACCGAGGGAGGTTGATGTTATTTTGTGTTTCTTTAATATGCGAATAATCGCACCAACTGTTGTCACTCTCTTATCAAGCTGCTTGGCGATGGTCTTGGAGCCCATTCCAGCCTTGTGTAGGTCTACAATCTTGTTCTTGGCATCCTTGATCAGCTCTTTGGTCTTGGCTATGGTGGGAGAGATTGGAATCTGATTTGGTTCTGTGGACAGGTTGTCCTCCCCTTTTTTTTTTTTTTTTTTTTTTTAATACAGGTAACAAGCTTAAATTTGGAGCACTCCCTTTAAGCTTGTTACCTGTATAGAAGACATCTGGAAGCCAAAATCTTGCTGATACGGGATCAAATACTTTTTTCACTCATTAAAATGCAAATCAATTTAACTTTTTTGAAATGCGTTTTTCTGGATATTTTTGTTCTGTCTCACTGTTAAAATAAACCTACCAGTAAAATTATAGTCTGATCATTTCTTTGTCAGTGGGCAAACGTACAAAATCAGCAGGGGATCAAATACTTTTTCCCTCACTCTTGATGATTTCATATTGTTAGGAAGTCTTCTGTTATCCCATATGTGTGGCAAACTAGCAGTGGTATATCATAAACAAGGATTGGTTAACCACTTCTGACTAGAGTATATCGTTAACAGTGATGAATTAACCCGGCTGTGGAATCTTTGTCCAGACAACATAGAGGCATGCAAGTTAGAAAGCAGGTAAGCCAGGAAAATGTTGTGCTTTATTACTTTAATGCAGTGTGTAACATCTGATTCTATTGCTTTTAACCTGAAAAGCATTAGTAAAGACCTTATGAAATGTATTATTCTTCTTTAATAGCTTGGAAATTGGGTAGATGCACGTGATTGTATTTGGGTCTGGAGGAATTGGTGTTGAACATTGTGTTTGGTCTTGCAGTGGGGGGAGAATTGTGCGAGTTAAAAAAATAAATAAATAAAATAAATGGACAAAAAAGGAGATTCCTTATTGCGGCAGGTTAAAGCCGGACAGGATCTCCTAACCTAAGGTGTTTTTCTTTTGTTTTTTTGCTGCTATTTCACTGGTGCAGAACAGTTAATAGCTTGCCTCATGGCAGCTCCAGGAACCAGTGGCAGAGCACTGAAGCACCTACGGGCCTCATGGGCTTTGTCAAAAGGTGACATTTTAAGCAGAGCTAGCCAATCAGTGGTTCTGCCTGAACTCAGGTCCTGCACATTAAGTGTGCACGTGTCCCCCACCTTTTTCCTAATCAATATACAGCTGTTACATGACCCAGATCTTTCCCAGCCTGTCTGCAGGGAAACATAAGCTGGAGGAGCTTCTAGTCCTCTGCTGCTGGTCACATGTTCAGAAGAAGAAAATAAAATGTCTTCCATGAGCTGCTGAACCTCACTTCTATTTGTTTGTAACAGGCAGTGCACTTTAGTTGCGGTCAAGTGCTTTGCTTTATGTACACTACATATCTCTTTATCCATAGTCTCTAGTCCGTCTCAGGAGAAAGCAAGAGGGTTCCTACATACAGTGGGACCATGCAGCTAGAATGTAACCACCCTCTAACAGGAAGTCGATCACAGCAGCAAAAAAAAAAGCCCAAAAATTTGGGCGCTAGATGCGTTCTCTGTTGTCAGCTTCTTAGAAGAGGAAGGTCTTGAGTTTTTTTCCTGAAGGCCTGATGGTTTTCTTCCATGCGGATGTAAGTCGGAAGAGCGTTCCATAGCCGAGGTCTGTCCCTGATATTTTTCCTGTAGACACGTGATTTCTTTGCGGCCCTTCTTGAGACCAGGCCATCCTCCAAAAGTCTTCTTACTGAGCATGCAGATTCACTCACATCTGCCTGCTGCCATTCCCGAGCAAGTTCTGCACTGGTGGTGTCCCGATCCCACAGCAGGACTCTCTAGGAAGGGAGCCAGTCATAGCTAACATCATAGCCTGATTTTAAACTTTTTCTCTTAATGGTTTCTTCCATATTGTGTTTTAGAGAGTTTATGCCAACGCTGGAACAGTTTTTTGAAGAGGCTATTGAACAAGCAGATCCTGAAAACATGGTGGAAAACGAATACAAGTATGTCAAAGACACAGTCATTAAAAAAAAACTTGAACCCGGTGTTGTCTAAAGAATTGTGAATATTAAATCTTTTTAAATGTTTATTAGGGGGTGAATCCTGAGGTGACTGCTTACCGCTGTCTCCCAAAAAACACCCTTATCCCAAGTTCCCTTGCTAAATATTAATCCCAAGTACTCTTATCCCTGGGAGAAGGGAAAAAATAATTAAATATAAAAAAGAGGGAAGAGGCCTTGTATTCTAATGCATGATACTCTTATGCCCTGTACACACGACCAGTTTTACCTTCGGAATTCACTCTGAAGGTTTTTCCGACGGAATTCCGCTCAAGCTGTCTTGCATACACACGGTCACTTCAAATTCCGACCGTCCAGAACGCGGTGACGTACAACGGGACTAGAAAACGGAAGTTCAATAGCCAGTAGCCAATAGCTTCCGTCTCATACTTGCTTCAGAGCATGCATCATTTTTGGTACGTCGGAACAGCATATAGACGAGCGGGTTTCCCGATAGGAATTGGTTCCATCGGAAAAATTTAGAACACGTTCTCTTTCTAGGTCCGTCAGAATTTTCGACGTAAAAAGTCCGATGGAGCATACACACAATCGGAATATACGATGAAAAGCTCCCTCTGACTTTTTCTGTTGGACATTCCGCTTGTGTGTACACGGCATTAGAAGTACCCAATTAGCAGATGCAGCATCCTAATCGGCCAAATCTTTCTGTGTTTTCAGCTGCAGGGTTATTGTACTATAGTATTAATGATGAACTACAGGCTTCATGGTTTCTTTAAATATATTTGTGGTTGAGCTTAAAAAAGAAATATGTGTTTTGGCTTTTTTGCCGATTAATACTTACCTAGGTCTGATGCTGCTTTTGTCCCCCGGCGCTTCTGCACTGAGAACTAAGCGATCGAACACCACTGATCTCTCGGTTCTGACAGCTCCCCAAGCAGAGAGCTGGACCAACTTCTGTGACATCAGCAGAGTGCGAACTTAAGCCCGCTTTCTGCTGAAAACCGGGTCACAGGAGTACAAAATGATCTGCACTCCTGTGATCCACAGAGAAGTACAGCCAAACGAGTGGGAGACCCATTGGTCCCAAATTTTATGCCATGGCGTCTGTAAGACTCGCCATAATTTTTTCAATTAAAAAAGTCCACTGAAATCTAGTCTTCACTGTTGCTAAAGAGAGGGAGTCAGTTGGCAAAGCCTTAGCAATGCTCTGGTTGCGGTAGAGACATGTAGCATCAGTTTAATTTGGCCATTTAATCAGTCTGTCTAGTTTGAGGTTAAGCAATGCCTCACCTGGCGTTGTAGGGATGACTAAACCTAACAATGTGGCCAACATGTTGTAAACCTGAGTACAGAGTTGTTGGAAAATCGGGCACATCCACCAAATATGTTTGTTCTAAACACCCTCGGAAACATAGACCTGTGTAGTTTGGAGTCTAATGTGCAATTCTGGTCGGACCGAGTACCAACTCTCTCTGTACAGGGCCGGCGCTTCCACTAGGCAAACTAGTCAGCCACCAGGGTCACCAACAGGAGGAGCGGCTGTCAAACAAAGCCTCCATGAAGTACTCTAGCAGGGCCGGCTCCCCCAGGTCCAGATCAGGTGGCTCTCTCGGAGATCACCTGGGTCCTGTTCTTGGGCTCGGAAACCTGGTACTTGTGAAGCTGGAACTGGGCACTGCTGTTCATGCTCCTCTGCAGTGAAGTCGCTATGGGGGTGCGGGAGGGTGACACCAGGCCTGGACTGACACCGGGTGCCGCTGCTCTCTTCTTCCCTTATGGGATCTCTGCTATCCCCTCAGCTCCACGATGTTGGGGAGGAGGCAGTGAAGCCCGGGTTCGATCGTGCCACGCACTCCCCCACAATCGCATCCCTCCCCGTCGGCTGCAGAAACGGGACTATAGCCACCGCTTCCTTGGCTCTGAGGGTTAGAGAGGACCTGTGCTAGGAGGGGGGCAGATTTGAAGTTTAACCCCCCCAGCACAATTCCTCTCCCCTTCCAAAGCATATATCCTTTTAACACCCACCCCCCCTCAAATCAAAGATCCCATACCGGCTCCTTGCCGCCCCCCCTCCCCCCAGATCCCATCCCGGCTCCATCCACTACCATGATTCCCCCAACCGTGCCCGCCCCCCCATCCGTGCCCCTGATCCCATCCTGGCTCCATCCACTGAGGGGAGAGCTGTGCCAATGCACTAGACTGCTCAGTGCCCCAGGCAGGCTAGTCCCCACACATGACAGTACGATAATCCCAGTAAAAAATAGTCCACTAAATTTTAGTGCACACAAACACAATAAAATCCACACATTTTTGATAAAAGATAAATGTGAGGTTGTGTTGAGTAAATGGATATCAAATATGTCAACCCTCAAAATACATGTGCCTGCAAAACAGTGAAAAACTATGGTCCCCAAAATTTTCCATAGGCGACGCTTTGAAAGTGTTTTTTACAGGTCTTCAGTTTAGAGTTAACATTGAATGGTGGTCCTAGAATTATTGCGCTCTCTGGCCCCTGCTGTAACAATTGACCAAAGGGTTAGGGGAATTCTCACAAAACACAATGTCTGCGATTCCTCAGATATTCCTTCTAATGCCGCGTACACACGAGCGGAGTTTACGGCAGACTTTGTCCGGCGTACTTTTTTGACGGACTTTGTGACGGATTTTCCGAATGAACGGACTTGCCTACACACAATCAACCAAAGTCCGACGGATTCGTACGTGTTGGCGTACGACCGGACTAAAACAAGGAAGTTCTTAGCCAATAGCTGCCCTAGCGTCGGTTTTTGTCCGTCGAACTAGCATACAGACGAGCGGACTTTCGACCGGACTCGAGTCCGTCGGACAGATTTGAAACATGTTTCATTTCTAGGTCCGTCAAACTTTTGAAAATAACAAAGTCCACTGGAGCCCACACACGATCGAATGTCCGGACTCCGGTTCGCCGGACCAAGTATGCCGTAAAGTCCGGTCGTGTGTACGCGGCATAAGGCTTTTCACATATGCATTTGCTGTAAAATGGATTTCCTTTAACGGCATCAAACGTATGCAATCATGTATTTAAAGAATTAGAAACGGTAGAGCATCTTTTAAAACTGTCATTGATGTTTTTCCAGAATGAATACTGAGACCTCCTTGTGTATTTATTTCATCTGCCTTTTGTTAAGGCTTCACGCAGCTCCTATGTGGAGAGATTTTAAGGGAGTGTTACTGGGACTGTCACCTGTTTGAAGGCTGCTACCTGTATTCTGTTTTGCATATACAACATGCAATATCTGAATTCCACCAGATGATGGTTAGTAATACAATTTTTTTTTTTTTCACAGGGTAGTGAACAACTCAAATTATGGCTGGCGGGCGTTGAGACTATTGGCTCGTAGAAGTCCTCACTTTTTTCAACCTACCAACCAGCAGTTTAGGAGTTTACCAGAATATCTGGAGAATATGGTGATCAAGTTAGCCAAGGAATTGCCAGTAAGCTGTTTTTCTTTTACAAAGCTGTTTTGCTTTTACTGTTTTATTATCAGGTGAAAGCTGTTTGTTGTTTTAGTAGCAATGTGTGGGCTGGACATTTTTTTTTTTCAGCCGATTTTGCAACTACATTCATGGATTACTTAATATAGTGAAATACTGTATTGAAAATAACACTTGGTAATGGTATTTCCATGTAATAATATGCATGGATTATTAGGAATTGTGTGGGTTTAATAAAGGATCCTTATAGCAGTGTTTACATTTTTTTGCGGTGTTTAAGTGGAGTTGTATTTATCATGGAGTGAATAGAAGTGCAGCATTTACTGTACACTAAACTACCCCCGGACCATTTGAATGGCAAAAGACCAGAGCACTTTTTGCGATTCGGCACTGCGTCGCTTTAACTGACAATTGCACGGTCGTGCGACGTGGCTCCCAAACAAAATTGACGTCCTTTTTTCCCCACAAATAGAGCTTTCTTTTGGTGGTATTTGATCACCCCTGTGGTTTTTATTTTTTTGCGCTATAAACAAAAAAAGCGACAATTTTTGAAAAAAACGCATTATATTTTACTTTTTTGCTATAATAAATATCCCAAAAATATATAAAAAAAACATTATTTTTTTCCTCAGTTTATGCCAATACGTATTCTTCTACGTATTTTTTGGTAAAAAAAAATAGCAATAAGCGTTTATTGATTGGTTTGTGCAAAAGTTATAGCGTCTACAAAATAGGGGATAGTTTTATGGCATTTTTATAAAATTTTTTTTTTTTTTTTTTTTTTTTTTTTTTAGTAATGGCAGCGATCAGCTATTTATTTATATATTTATTATTATCGTGGCTGCGACATTATGACGGACAGATCGGACACTTTTTGGTGCTTTTTTTTTTTTTTTGACCATTCACATTTATACAGCGATCAGTGCGATTTAAAAATGCATTGATTACTGTGTAAATGTGACTGGCAGTGATGGGGTTAACCAGGAGGGGGCGCTGTAGGCGTTAAGTGTGTCCTAGGGATGTGTTCTAACTGTGGGGAGGGATGGGCTATGGGCTATGTGTGACACAACACTGATCACCGCTCCCGATTTACAGGGAGCTGTGATCGGTGTCACTAGGCAGAACAGGGAAATGCTTGTTTTATATCAGCATTTTCCCATTCTTCCTCCCCGCGGACATTGAGTCTGTGGAACCAGCGATCACACTCACGGAGGTCGCGGCGGGCACGCCCACAAGCCGCATCTTAAAGAGCAACGTACAGGTACGTTAATATGCCCGTACATGCCTTTCTGCTGACGTATATCGGCGCGAGCCGGTCGGCAAGCGGATACTGTAATCGTCCAGGAGGGCTCACAATAGGCACTACACATTTGAGTAAATGGAAATGTAAGTACACTAAGATAAATAAAAGGTAGTAAATAGCAATAAAATATTCATTTGATTTTTCGTTTTGTCACCTTTTACTTAGACTCCTAAACTACACAAATTGAAGATCAGGGTAAATGAGATAAAGATCATACTGTATAAAAAAACTTGGTGCTCTCACCATATGGATACTAACCACTCTGTTCTATTAGCCCCCATCAGAGGAAATAAAAACAGGAGAGGATGAAGATGAGGATGATGAAGACAATGAATCTTTATTAAAGGAAAACAATGAAAGTAAGTGTAGCATTACTTCTACCTACCTGCACACACTTTTCTTTCCAGAAATCCCAGACCGTGAGGCTGTTCTTTTAACAAAAGAAAGGTCTTTGTTTTTATAACGACTAATCTTTAGGACTGTTCATTTCTCAGTTAAAGTTCCAGCAGTGATCATTAGAAGCCTGTTCATTGCATTACAAAAAAGGTGTTTCCTCTGTACCTTTTTTGAGGCCCGTCAATTGTAGTACTCTACAATTGCCCTACAATTTTTTGCCAGTGCTCCTATATGCGTTTATAGGTTTCAGACAAAATGCTTTGCCATTCCTTTTTTCCCAGTATGGCACATATAACTTTAATGACTTTAAGCTAATGATTGTTGATAAATTGGAGACACTGTGCAGCATCAACAAACTCACCCTCAAAAGTCCTTCAACATATGGAATTCTTTCCAGAAGCATACACTCTGTCTGCAACAAGTGGAGGATATTGTTAATAATTTCAAGAATTCCCCCTGGTACCATGTTCACCACTTACACACATTTATGAAAGAAAAGAGGACAAATGCCTCTAATTAGTCTAGTATCTGATACCCAAGACTCCTATAGCTTTTTAAAACTCCACTTTACAACACTATCCATTTACCAAAGTCATTTTCTTTATCACTTAACATGCTTTTCTCTATCTTGCTGGCACACGCATGCACGCACACGCACGCACACTCCAAAATTTTCACTTGCATGTTGCGAGTGAAGAGGGGGCACTGAGAGAGACACTAAGTGCCCAGCTCTCCAGCTGACTGAATGATAGGAGTGATGCTGCCGTCACTCCTATCATTCTGAGCACCACACAGTGCAGGCTCCGATGGCTGCTGGAGGGAGTATTTTGCTCCCCGTCCCTCCAGCTCCGAGACTGTCAGTTTCAGGCTCTGGCTGCTT
This sequence comes from Lithobates clamitans, assembly GCA_037952925.1. Lineage (NCBI taxonomy): Eukaryota > Metazoa > Chordata > Amphibia > Anura > Ranidae > Lithobates > Lithobates clamitans. The sequence continues at coordinate 536,924 of JBBGZY010000803.1, read as the reverse complement.
GTTGTGTGGGCAGGATGGGGATGCAGCAATCTTCTGAGATCCCGCCCACCTGTCTAAATCGTCTGCCTGCTGACCCGCCCTCTCGCCTGTCCATCTGTCTGAACAGCCTGCCTGCTTACCCGCCCATCTGCCTGAACCACCCACCCGTCCACATGCCTGCCTGCACTCCTGAAAGAGGGAGATGTGAACTTATCAGGAAGCGAGTGTGTGCTGTGGTAAACTCGGCTAACTACTTGTTTCATTGTACCGGCTCCCTGTCCAGCACCATAGAGTTAGGGCAATGGGACTGGAACAGGCTGAAATTGAGGAAGGGGTTAGCATTGCCATGTCTAACAATGCAGGTGCAGGGGGGAGGTCAGTGGTACTGAAAGTTAACACCCCCCCCACATGCATTGGTCCTCATGGCAGTGAAATTTTAATCCACCACCCCCTTTTGGTAATGTCAGTGAAAGTTAACCCCCTCCCCCCACATTAGGGGTCATGGGAGGGGTTACATTTCAATGCCACTAACCAGCAATGTAGGAGAGGGAGATATTAATACTGACACCTGTACTAGCGGTTATTAATGTGTCCACTGACTTCAATGCTGGGAGTTACTAATGCATCCTCTGTTACTAGTGTTGGGGTTATTATGATGTCCACTGACATCAATGCTAGGGGTTATTTATGCGTCCTCTGATACCTGCACTGGGGGTTATTATGGCGTCTGGCACCAGTGCTTGTGGTTTTTAGTGATATATAGGGGTTTATAGAGATTATATCTCAACATTTTTAGGGAAAAAACTTTTAGGAGGGAAGTTTAAGGAAAAAAACTTACTTTTTAAATGCCTGTCAATGCAGCCTTGTGTTCACACCCATGCGATCTGATTCCTGTCCGAATTTGCAGATCGCACTGCAATATGCGAACTGATGTGGGGGTGTCATTAACTTTTACCTGACTCTCGCAGCAGTCTGCATAGGGCACTGTGAACTTCCACCGGGAGACATGTGATGCAGGAACCCGCAGTGGATTCGCAGGGTTCCCGCATCTCTGCAAAGTAAACCGAACCTAAGACCCGTCAGAAATAGACTTGGACACACTGACTAGCAACATTTTATAAGTTAAAAACAACCAAGCTAGTGTCACGTTAAAACATAAGGTGATAGCTATATGGTACTTCTCATCCCTATATATAGCCTAACAGTAAAGGTATGTACATGTACCTCATAGCGTCTGCTAAATAGGAATGCATGTTTTTGCTTTGATAGTGAGTTTGTTTAAAGCCCTACATGATGCATGCAAAGTCCCACCCAATTCTGCTCCTATTTTTTTTACATGCTTTTTCGGGATGGTATTTATGTAGGGTTAAATCATCTCCCCCCCCCCCCCCCCCGTACCCCTTAACTACACAAGTTTGTTTAAAGTTACTGCATTTTGGTGATTTTTAGATACATGTGAAACCTTTTAATGCAACAATGTATGCTCTAAACTAATTTGCAGGTCCAGAAGTCCAGCATCAGAATCCAGTCTCTGGTGAGCTGATAGAAGCGCTTGCAAACAAGCTTGGAGAGCACTGGAAAACACTGGCCCCTTACTTAGAAATAAAAGACTCAGACATGAAGGTTATTGAATCGGACAGTGAAGACGTGAAAATGAGGGCAAAATTGTTACTTATTGCTTGGCAAGATCGAGAAGGCGCTCGTGCCACCACTGAGAATCTTATTTCAGCTTTGAATCAGGCTCATTTAAATGAACTGGCAGAAACCTTAGCCAGTGATGCAGACAATTGCACACAAATCTAGCAAAGTAAACCTATTTTGTAGAAAGTTTTTTTTCTTTTTTAATCTCATTCCCTAGCTGGTACCACTGTCATGTGACACATTGCTGTGCAATGCCTTTTCCTTGTTACCAGCATGCAAGACTTTAGTTGGACACCCTTTTTTTTTTTTTTTGTGATAGATTTGTATGTTCATGTAATAAAAAAAAATGACCTAACTTGGTTTGTGTTTTTTACCTAAAAAACTTGACTGTATATTCATTGACAAAATAGAATTTTGGGCTTGCCATATAAATCTTTTTTGGAGTCCATTGAAGGGCATAGGTAGCCTTTTACCTTCAGGCTTTACTACCATCTAGAGGTGAATTGGACACTGGCAAACTGTAGGCTAGCCCAGGAAACCTCTCCTTCTACTAACATACCTTCATATGGCACTGCTCAAAGCCTCTTGCATACCATCTCACCGACTCACTCTCTGCTTCAGATGCTGGTCCCTCAAAAAGCATGTTCTGCTGCGTTCATCCACAGCAATACATGGGCCTGGGCAGCGCTCTGAGACGTAGTTGATACACACAAAGTGAAAGTAAATGCTTCAGCTACAGTTCCCATCTGTTGGCCACACCCCTCTGATGTGTTTCATTTTTAGGTTTAAACATAGAGGTACTGAAATTATTAAACTTAAAGTGGGCCTTCAGTCGTTTTTTCAGGTTTCCATCTATTAAATCTTCCGCCCTTGTCGTTTTAACTTTTGGATAGTAAAACTTTTTTTTTCTTCCAGTAAATACCTTATACAGCCCACTTCCCATTTCTTGTCTGGTCATTAGCCTAGGCTTATTACATCATGCACAGCTCTCTCTCTTGTGAGTTTGCCAAGAAGGGAGGGGGGTGAGTCATAAGAGGGCTAATGAGAGCTGTAGAGCTGGAGGTGTGCCTCTATGTGTCTGTTTTAATCCAGGAAGTGAACAGGCAGCAGCTACCCACAGTTAAAATGGTTGCAGCCAGACTCAGTGGAGGGAGATTTCAGCAGCATATTTGGCAGGTACAGAATCACAGTATATATAAAATATGCAAAGTGGTTGGAGGGAAGCTTCAGAATGGCAAAGATGTTTTTATTATAAATTATGTAAGAAGACTGCAGTTCCTCTTTAACCACTTCCAGCCCAAGGACATCATATAACATCCTGGGCTCTGAGTGGGAATATCTAAATGATGCCTGCAGCTGCATCTTTTACAGCCAGCAATTCTTTACACTGTAAGAATAATCATAGCGGCAGTTCAGCTGCTTGATCATTCTCGCTGCCAGCGGGAGGGGACATCCACCCTCCTGCTGCCCTCCGGTGCTTCTACAGACTCGCCTGTGCGATTGACGAGCAGGAGAATAATGAATCTGCCGGCGGCGGAAGTTGAGGATATAGATTTCTGGTGAATCGTCGCAGGAGATTTTTTAAGTACCAAAGTTTGGCGCTATTCCACAAGTGTGCGCAATTTTAAAGCGTCACATGTTCGGTATCTATTTACTCGGCGTAACATCTTTTTACATTCTACTAAAAAAATGGACTAACTTTACTGTGTTTGTTTTTTGTTTGTTTTTTTTGTTTTTTGAATTCATTAAACTTTCTCTCCCCCCCCCCAAAAAACGAGTTTGAAAAATTTGCTGCGCAAATACCGCAATCCCTAGAGTCTTTGCTGGAAAAAAAACATTTAATGTTTGGGGGTTTTGATTAATTTTCTAAAATTATGATTTTTACATGTAGGAGAGGAGTGCCAGAATAGGCCCGGTATGGAAGTGGTTAATCGGTGAAATATATCAGATGGCTAACAGCCAACAAGCAGGGACTGTACTGTAGCTGAAGCTTTTACTTTTCACTTTGAGACATGGTTGATACAGATTGCAACCCATGGTTTTGTATTGCTGTGAAAGCAATACTGAGAGTATGATCATAAACATGGAGGGTGGATTTACTAAAAGTAAGAGTATGAAATCTGGTGCAGTTCTGCATAGAAACCACTTTGCTTCCAGTGCTTGTGTGTTAGTTTTTTATTTTTTTTGTCAAAGTTTCATTGAACAAGCTGAAGTTAGAAGCAAGATTGGCTATTCTGGACAGCTGCACCAGATTTTGCACTCTCTAAATTTAGTAGATCAACGGTGAGTTGTGAGTACAAAAATCCTATTTTCTTTCTTGACACAGGAAGTCTTTAGCCTTCAGTACACATATGCATAGATTCATTGGGCTTATGTTCTCCTAGGCTATTGAGCACTAGAGATAGAATTGCCCTGAGTTTGCGTGCCCTGTGCTAAGTGCCGCTTTGGTGTTATGCATATTGTACAGTTGACTTTTTAAAGAAAATTAACTGTAGGACTTTGCACACCTATTGTTTAAAGTGTTTAAGGTAAAAAAATTCTATAGTTTCCCCTGTTCTATAGCAGTAAGCGCCACAGTGCATGCCATATCTAAAAATATGCTGTATAATGGCTTACTTCAGAACGCTGTTCGGCACTCAGCTGACTGCCCACTGGTCTCCTGTTCCGATGTGATAGCTGCAGGGGGCGGTGCTGGGAAACCCCCGCTGACGTCAGCCGAGGAGGGGAGGAGACCGGCAGGCAGTCACATAAGCGCCGATCGGCGTTCTGAAGTACCATATATAGTCGAGTTTTTCAGCCCATTTTTTTGTGCTGAAAGTGCCCCCCTCGACTTATACTCGAGTCAAGCACTTTTCTGCAGCAAAAAATTTCATTTTCCGAACCGACTTTGGGGCCCTGTATCTCAGGGCCACTTGGTGCTAGGAACCCCAAATTTGGTGTGCAGACCCAATGGAACCTGTGCCAGAACATATCCAAAGATGGAGTTCCTAGCACTAAGTGGCCCCGAGATATAGGGCCCCAAAATCGGTTCGGAAAATGTCATTCTCTGCTGCAGAAAAGTGCTTGACATTTTCTGAACCAACTTTGTGGCCCTGTATCTCGGGGCCACTTGGTGCTAGAAACCCCAGCTTTGGATATTTTATGGTGCTAGTTCCACTGGGTTTGCACACCAAATTTGGCGTTCTTAGCACTAAGTGGCCCCAAGATACGGGGCCCCAAATTCGGTCAACTGTGTCCATCTCCAGCAATGTCATTTTGGGACCCTTTGAGTTCAGAGACCCCAAATTTTGGCTGCAGCTAGGGGGCATCTAGGAACCCTTAACTACTGAGTTTGAAGTTCAGGGGACCTATGGCTGCAAATGGGCACAGTGAGGCTGCAAATGGGCATTGTTGACCCTCTTTTCCACTTACAGTAGCTGTGCATTTCTCACCCTCGTCTTATACTCGGGTCAATAAGTTTTTCCCATTTTTTTTTTTTTATTTTTTTTTATTTTTTTTGTGGTAAATTAGGGCCTCGACTTATACTGGGAACGACTTATACTCGAGTATATACGGTAAGCTATTATACTGCATATTTTTAGAAATGACATGCACTGGGGAGCTTTCTATTCTATATCAGAGGGAGCTATAGAAAATAACTTTTTTTTAGAGCAGGAGTTGAGGATCGGGGAGCTGACACTCAGAGGGGAGGGGGGAGTACACAGGAGACACAAAGCAGGCTGCAGGTGACAGAGACACGTACACTGACTCTGGTGTCAGTGTTCTGCAGCTCTGATAGATTAGAGTCAGTGTAGAGAGGAGGGTAGAAACTGGCAGGATCAGCCAGGGGTTACAGGGGGCCAAATGACAAAGCACAAGTACTCTGCTGTATCACATGCATTAGGGGAACAGGATTACTTTTTTTTTTTTTTTTTTTTTTGGGGTTAAATTTAAAGCAGAAATAAGCCCGAAACCAAAAATTTAATCTACTACAGTTTACCAGTCATTAGATGCAGTGACTGTATTAGTTTTTCTTTTTTTTTTTTTTTTTTTTTGGCTCCCCCCTCCGTTTTTCCCTGGTGACCTGGCCAGTAACACACCCTCCTTTACTGCACAGACACCACTCTGGATTTATGAACACAGAGGGCAGATCGGTGTTGTCAGTCTGAGGGGGAATGTTTTTTTTCTTTGTTTTTTTTTTTTTTTTTTCCTTTTCGGATAAAGGTTTTACATAAATAGCTAAAAGCTGACTACACCCCTGCCAGTGTTCTAATGGTCTGTCTCATCCCTGTAACTGCAAGAGAGCTTTTCTGAAAAAACAGAGACTGTCTGGATCACAGGATGAAAATAGACAAAAGACAGCCTAAAGACAGCAAAAAAAAAAAAAAAATTAAAACCGCCATCACATCTAAGAATTGGTGATCTGCAATATAATAGCGGAATAGACTTGTGCTCTTGGCACCCAATTCTAGCCATTCACAAGACCCCCACTTATATGTGGAGCAGTCTTGGCTTTCTTAAAATTACATTTAAAAATGTTCAGCATTGACATTATTAACAAATGCTTTTTCCCACCAACTAAACAACTCTCCTGTCAGCCACAAGGCTCATATGTACAGTGCCTTGCAAAAGTATTCACCCCCCCCCCCCCCTTGGCTTTTTACCTATTTTGTTACATTACAGTCTTTGGTTCAATGTTTTTTTAATCTGAATTATATGTGATGGATTAGAACACAATAGTCTAAGTTGGTGAAGTAAAATTAGAAAAATATATACATAAAACTATTTTTCAGAAATAAAAAACTGATAATTGGCATGTGCGTATGTATTCACTCCCTTTGTTATGAAGCCCATAAAAAGCTCTGGTGCGACCAATTACCTTCAGAAGTCCCATAATTAGTGAAATGATGTCCACCTGTGTGCAATCTAAGTGTCACATGATCTGTCATTACATATACAGTGGGGCGGAAAGTATTCAGACCCCCTTAAATTTTTTACTCTTTGTTATATTGCAGCCATTTGCTAAAATCATTTAAGTTCATTTTTTTCCTCATTAATGTACACACAGCACCCCATATTGACAGAAAACACAGAATTGTTGACATTTTTGCAGAATTATTAAAAAAGAAAAACTGAAATATAACATGGTCCTAAGTATTCAGACCCTTTGCTGTGACACTCTCATATTTAACTCAGGTGCTGTCCATTTCTTCTGATCATCCTTGAGATGGTTCTACACCTTCATTGGAGTCCAGCTGTGTTTGATTATACTGAGTGGACTTGATTAGGAAAGCCACACACCCTTCTATATAAGACCTTACAGCTCACAGTGCATGTCAGAGCAAATGAGAATTATGAGGTCAAAGGAACTGCCTGAGGAGCTCGGACAGAATTGTGGCAAGGCACAGATCTAGCCAAGGTTACAAAAAAAATTGCTGCTGCACTTCAGGTTCCTAAGAGCACAGTGGCCTCCATAATCCTTAAATGGAAGACGTTTGGGATGACCAGAACCCTTCCTAGAGCTGGCTGTCTGGCCAAACTGAGCTATCGGGGGAGAAGAGCCTTGGTGAGAGAGGTAAAGAAGAACCCAAAGATCACTGTGGCTGAGTTTCAGAGATGCAGTCGGGAGATGGGAGAAAGTTGTAGAAAGTCAACCATCACTGCAGCCCCCCACCCGTCGGGACTTTTTGGCAGAGTGGCCTGACGGAAGCCTCTCCTCAGTGCAAGACACATGAAAGCCCACATGGAGTTTGCTAAAAAAAAAAAAAAAACACCTGAAGGACTCCAAGATGGTGAAGAAATAAGTGGTATGTGTGGAGAAAACCAGGCACTTCTCACCACCTGTCCAATACAGTCCCAACAGTGAAGCATGGTGGTGGCAGCATCATGCTGTGGGGGTGTTTTTTTGCTGCAGGGACAGGACGACTGGTTGCAATTGAGGGAAAGATGAATGTGGCCAAGTACAGGTATCCTGGATGAAAACCTTCTCCAGAGTGATCAGGACCTCAGACTGGGCCAAAGGTTTACCTTCCAACAAGACAATGACCCTAAGCACACAGCTAAAATAACGAAGGAGTGGCTTCACAACAACTCCGTGACTTGAATGGCCCAGCCAGAGCCCTGACTTAAACCCAATTGAGCATCTCTGGATAGACCTAAAAATGGCTGTCCACCAATGTTTACCATCCAACCTGACAGAACTGGAGAGGATCTGCAAGGAGGAATGGCAGAGGATCTCCAAATCCAGGTGTGAAAAACTTGGGTCTTTCCCCAAAAGACTCTTGGCTGTATTAGATCAAAAGGGTGCTTCTACTAAATACTGATCAAAGGGTCTGTATACTTAGGACCATGTGATATTTCAGTTTTTCTTTTTTAATAAACCTGCAAAAATGTCTGAATACTTTCCGGCCTCACTGTACATACCTTTTTGAAAGGCCCCAGAGGCTGCAACACCTAAGCAAGAGGCACCACTAACCAAACACTGCCATGAAGACCAAGTAACTCTCCAAACAAGTAAGGGACAATGTTGTTGAGAAGTACAAGTCAGGGTTAGGTTATAAAAAAAAATATCCAAATCTTTGATGAGTCCTAGGAGCACCATCAAATCTATCATAACCAAATGGAAATAACATGGCACAACAGCAAACCTGTCAAGAGATGGCCGCACACCAAAACTTACGGACCGGGCAAGGAGGGCATTAATCATAGAGGCAGCACAGAGACCTAAGGTAACCCTGGAGGAGCTGCAGAGTTCCACAGCAGAGACTGGAGTATCTGTACATAGGACGACAATAAGCCGTACACTCCATAGAACAAAATGGCACGTTTTGAGTTTGCGAAAAGGCATATAGGAGACTCCCAAAATGTATGGAGGAAGGTGCTCTGGTCTGATGAAACTAAAATTGAGCTTTTTGGCCATCTAAGAAAACGCTATGTCTGGCGCAAACCCAACACATCACATCACCCAAAGAACACCATCCCCACAGTGAAACGTGGTGGCAGCAACATGCTGTGGGGATGTTTTTCAGCAGTTGGGACTGGGAAACTGGTCAGAGTTGAGGGAAAGATTGATGGTGCTAAATACAGGGATATTCTTGAGCAAAACCTGTACCACACTGTGTGTGATTTGAGGCTAGGATGGAGGTTCGCCTTCCAGCAGGAAGCAATGACTCTAAACACACTGCTAAAGCAACACTCGAGTGGTTTAAGGGGAAATATGTAAATGTGTTGGAATGGCTTAGTCAAAGCCCAGACCTCAATCCAATAGAAAATCTGTGGTCAGACTTAAAGATTGCTGTTCACAAGCACAAACCATCCAACTTGAAGGAGCTGGAGCAGGAGGAATGGGCAAAAATCCCAGTGGTAAGATGTGGCAAGCTCATAGAGACTTATCCAAAGTGACTTGGAGCTGTAATAGCCGCAAAAGGTGGCTCTACAAAGTATTGACTTTAGGGGGGGTGAATAGTTATGCACATTGACTTTTTCTGTTATTTTGTCCTATTTGTTGTTTGCTTCACAATAAAAAAAAAAAAAAACATTTTCAAAGTTGTGGGCATGTTCTGTAAATTAAATTATGCAAATCCTCAAACAATCCATGTTAATTCCAGGTTGTGAGGCAACAAAACACGAAAAATGCCAAGGGGGTGAATACTTTTGCAAGGCACTGTAGTTGTCTTTAGTGGTGGAAGAAATACATTGAAACAGATTAACAGGGAGTAAAGTTGAAGACATTTCAGTAAGGTATTAGAACCTGTTTGCTTTTCCTTCAGTGGAACTCTTCCTTTCCCTCGGCTACATATAGTATACAGTGCTGTGTTGCGGGCAGCAGTACAGGGACAAAATCGAGTTGGGCTGAGCGCTGCTCAGCCATTAATAGGGAGCTTTGTATTCTATGAATTAATAAAAAGCTTCCTCTGATTGGCTGAGGTGGGGGGGGGGGGATGTATTTCCCCTGCATCTCTGCCTCAGCCAATCTGAGGTAGCTTTGTATTCATTCATAGAATACAAAGCTTCCTGCGAATGGCTGGCTGAGAAGTGCTCAGCGTTACTCAATTTTGTTTCTGGAGTGAGATGGGAAGTCCCCGTCCTTTTGCCCGAGCATGGCACTGTATGCAGCTGTGGCTACATACCATTCATACAGCACTGACAGCCACTACATCTGTTAGTGAAGTAAATAGTTTGTTTGGACCAGCTTGACCCAAACTATTGAAGGTTCACTAAAACGTGGAGATCTGCTTTAAGGGACTGTGTTGATGGGCTATTGTTTGCTTCAAGGGGGCATCCTCATACAACCTCATACAACTCTATAGGAACTAAAACTCTGCTTAAAGCGGGGTAAGGAGATCCACTGTTGTCAATTTCTGAGACATCTCAAACTGATGTCATCGACGCAAACCGCCAAAGATGAGTCTTTTAGAGAGAAGCTCAGATTAACTTGTGAGTACAAAACCTCTTTACATCAATTGTAAAGCTAGTTTTTGAGTAACTACCTTTAAACAATACCTGTCAGAGAAATTTGGAGGTTGTAACTACTGGCTTCCATCTGAAATTACTAGTTACCTGGCTTTAATAGAAAAAACTATAGAAAAATGATGCAGCAAAAAGTCCTTGTATGTGACGGTCATTTAGAATAAAATTACTAGATTTATGCAGAATCTGCATCATAGATTTTTCTGCAAACATACTGTAGAGGGTTCAAATGAAGTTTAGTCTATATCTTCCCAAGGAATCTTTGCTCTTGATAACTTTGCACTAACGTTTTAGCCCTTCATGCTTTGAATGCCCATAGGCAATTCAAAACTAACATCACTTGTAGAGGGGTGCACCGAATGGAAATTTTGGTGCCAAATATGCAGGATGCACTTTGCCGAAAACTGAAAATGACAGTTTTAAAATGATTATATTAATTAAGAAGTCGAATAAAATACAATTTTATATAAAAATATAATTTTACATTAATATGAATTTATTTTTGGCCATTTTTGGCACCTTTCAGTGCAAGAAAGGTCAAGAAAAATGCAGTCTGCAGACTAACCCTCTCTTGGATCATGTCTGCAGTCTCTTACTTAAATGCACTGCTAATAGTCCTAGCAAAATTTCCATTCAGTGCACCTCTAGCAGACATGATACAGGAGATTGTCAGAGACTGCAGACCTGATACAAAAGATCAATGCAGCCTCACCAGTGCCTGTGGATGCAACCTGCGTGTGCCCGCATCAGAGCGGCGATCTCTGTGTGTCACGGAGCTGGATTTGAATTGCCCTTGCCGCCTGTGATCATGTCACACTGATTCAATGTCCCACCATTGGATCAGTGTGCCGTCTATCACATGAGGCAGGACATTGTTACTGTGGCCCGTGCAAATCAGCTGCGTGACAAACGGAGATTGCCGCTCTGTTAGAGGGAGGGAAGGATTGGGACGCGCCAGGTTGACACCCCCACAATGGACGGCACCTGTGGCAGACCCCGCCCCCTTTTCGGCTTCCATTAGCAGCATTTCCTTTTCTTTCGGCCGATAATTTTCAGCGGCCAAGATTTTGGTGCACCACTAATCCCTTGAAGTAGTATAAGTGGGAAAAAAATGTTACTTATATAAAGGCCATTCTTTCATGGATTTGGGTTTGGTCTCCAAATGAAAACCTTGCTGCAGTAGAAGGGAGTGCCTTGCTTGGTTTGCGCAAAAGTTATCGCGTCTACAAACTAGGGGATATTTTTATTTATTTTTGTACTAGTAATGGCGGAGATCAGTGACTTTGCGGCGAACATTCGGACACTTATGCCCTGTACACACGATCGGAATTTCCGTCAGAAAATCCTTGAATGGTTTTTCCGACGGAATTCCGCTCAAGCTTGCCTTGCATACACACGGTCACACAAAAGTTCTCTGAACTTTAAACCGTCAAGAATGCGGTGACGTACAACACTACGACGAGCTGAGAAAATAAAGTTCAATGCTTCCCAGCATGCATCGAATTGTTTCAGACGTTGCTACAGACAATCGGAATTTCCAATAGGAACTTTTTCCGTCGGAAAAATAGAGAACCTGCTCTCAATCTTTTGCTGGTGGAAATTCCGCCAGCAAAAGTCCGATGGAGCATACACATGGCCGAATTTCCGACCAAAAGCTAACATCGGACTTTTGCTGGCGGAATTTCAGATCGTGTATACGGAGCATTACACTTTTTGGGGACAAGTGATACTAATACAGTGATCAGTGCTAAAGAATATGCACTGTCACTGTACTAATGACACTGTCTGGGAAGGGGTTAACATCAGGTGCGATCAAAGTGTTAACTGTGTGCCTAACCAGTGTTTTGCTATACTGTGGGAGATGTTTTTACTAGGGGAAGACCTCCTGTAAGAACGCAGTTCTGTCTTTTTGCAGGATGATTGGTGGGTGCCAGTGATGATTTTGGAAGCAAACTTGGATTTGGTTTTAGTCTTAGGCTACTTTCACACTGAGGTGCTTTACAGGTGCTACAGCGCTAAAAATAGCGCCTCTCCTGTGTCTCCAGTGTGAAAGCCTGGAGCGGTGCGCTTGCAGGACTAGCAAAAAAGTCCTGCAAGCCGGATCTTTGCAGTGCTATAGAAGCAGTGTATTCACCTCTCCTAAAGCGCCCCTTCCCATTGAAAACAATGGGGCAGCACAGCAAACCCGCCGGCAAAGCGCTGCCACAGCGGCGCTTTGCAGGCAGTTTTAACCCTTTTTCGGCCGCTAGCGGGGGTTAGAACCGCCCCGATAGCGGCTGAATAGCGACGCTAAATATAGCGCCACTTTACCGCTGACGCCCACCCGCCCCAATCTGAAAGTAGCCTTAGGATGAAAATGACATTTTAGTTTTGGTCTCATTTTAGTCTTCTGCATGTGTTCTAGTTTTATTGGTATTTAGTTGACTTAATCTTCAGTACATAAGTCAACTAAAATCGAATGGGTGTAGTTACCGTGTAATGTATTTTTCTACAATTTCCAAACTCCTTATATACTCCTGGAGTGAAAAATCGAATAAGTTGATATTTATGTTATTAAGGTTTGAACGTGACAGATTTAATCATTATATAAGGTCTTTAACCACTTGCTGACCGCTGGATGACAATTTACATTGATAGAATGGCACGGGTGGGCAAATGGGCGTACCTGTACGCCCCTTCATCATAGCAGGTTAGCAGGCGCATGCCGGTGGGTCCCGTGGACTCTATGTTTGCCGGTGGCCTGCGATCGTGGCAAGGCAGAACGGGGAGATGCATATGTAAACAAGGCATTTCCTTATTCTGCTTAGTGACATGACAGAGATCTACTGCTCCCTGTCATTAGGAGCAGTGATCTGTCATGTCCTACTGAACCCATCTACAGTTAGAACACACTGAAGGAACACATTTAACCCCTTCCCTGTCAGTGACATTTTATACAGTAATCAGTGGCTATTTTTTAAGCTCTGATCGCTGTATAAATGTCAATGGTCCCAAAAAAATGTCCGATCTTTCCCCTGCAATGTCGCAGTCCCGATAAACATCACTGATCACCGCCATTACTAATAAAAAAAAAAAAGTTAATAATAAAAATGCCATAAATCTATTGCCTATTTTGTAGACACTATAACTTTTGTGCAAACCAATCAATATGCGCTTATTGCGATTTCTTTTTTACCAAAAATATGTAGAAGAATACATATTGGTCAAAACTGAGAAAGAAATTTTTTTTTATATTTTTTTGGGATATTTATTATAGCAAAAAATATTCCTTTTTTTTTTCCAAATTGTCGGTCTTTTTTTTTTTGTTTATAGCGCAAAAAATAAAAACCACAGAGGTGATCAAATACCACCAAAACAAATCTCTATTTGGGGGAAAAAAAGGATGTCAATTTTGTTTGGGTGCAACGGCACACGACTGTGCAATCGTCAGTTAAAGCGACAGTGCTGTATCGCAAAAAATGCTCTGGTCATTAAGGGGGTAAAATCTTCGAGGGCTGAAGTGGTTACGGTAAACCAAGTTTTGTTACAAGAATATTGCTTATTTGACAGAAGTGTAACATTATAATAAAAACGCTTTGCGTGATGATGCCACCATGCAGTGCACATTTACATGAACTTGTCTGCTTTCAGACAGCGATAGGAGACTGTCCGCAGAAAGGTTAGACTATCTGCAAATGCCGGACTCCATTCAGAGGAAGCAGGAGCTCCGTGGAACCCGGAAGTTCTGAGGGTAAAACATCCCTCCTTCACATTTTTGTTTTTTTACTGTAAAAATGCCTCTGATGAAATTAACACTGATGGGTGCCGGCGGACATCAAGTCCATGTACACTATCCATAGAATGGAAGATCCTGCTTCTCTGAACCATGGGAGAAATACACTCCACTATATGGTAGAACTAAAGGACTTCTTTTTCCCTACCTGATCACGTGTTTTATATGTGTGATCTGGCGCAGAGGTGCTGCCCTGTAGCAGTAAAAATGCTATAGGGTGGACCTTAAGTGGTTAAAGTAACAATCAGCTTTTTTTAAAAGTTAAACATAGATCTTGGAGAAGTATGGGTTTCAAAGAAATAAAAAAAAAAACATTCATAATGCCTCTATGCTGCGTGTGTCCCACATTTATATAAAGAAAAAATACCGCGCTGAAAAAATGTTAAAAAAATATATGTGAAATAAAAAAATAAAAATAAGAAGCTGCAGCTCAATTTTGTATGATATATACAAACATATTAAACTAAAAAGAAGGAGATTGCGCTAAAAAAGAAAAAAAAAGGAAAAAGAATTGTTTAAATAAGCATATTATAACAGTCCATAAATTGTGAAATACGATGGTAAACCCCTACTTAAAAGGGGATACCATCAAAAATGTACTATACAGAAACAGCATACAGTGAAGTGAATATAGATATAATGATTCTTCTGTGCATAAAACAACACCAGTGACAATGAACTTCCACCGTAAGGAATACACACTTACCAAAAGGCAAGCGACAGCAAGCCTATAAGCTGGGATCAATATCCTGACATCAGACCAGAGCCAGCGGTGGATTTCTTTATGGCAATGAATACCCTCCAGAGCAGTGTTTCTCAACTCCAGTCCTCAAGGCGCCCCAACAGGTCATGTTTTCAGGATTTCCCTCAGATGAAATGGCTGTGGTAATTACTAAATCACCTGTGCAAAATAAGGAAAGCCTGAAAACATGACATGTTGGGGCGCCTTGAGGACTGGAGTTGAGAAACACTGCTCCAGAGGATGTAGGCTCAAAGAATGGACCATCAATCCATATTATGGGGACATAAAAGGAGACTCTCCATAGTGTGAATCCATTAAATTAATTTATTGAAAAAATGACCAGTTACACTTACCGGCAACTGTGTTTCTGGGAAGTCTTCCAGGACGGCACCCTGAGATGACTGGTCCACCTGACAGGAAACACAATCAAACGGGTTAAAAGCCCTCACCCCTCTCCATGCTCCTCAGTTGTGACAAAGTATTGACCCACACCAGTGCACAAGAGTGAAGAAAAGACTAACACCACCACACTCTATATATTAGACCATACCTAAACAGAACGGGTGGGAAGTAGGCCTGCCGTCCTGGAAGACTTCCCAGAAACACAGTTACCGGTAAGTGTAACTGGTCATTTTCTCAAGTTGTCTTCCAGGATGGCACCCTGAGAGAGGAGCTCAGGCCTACCTTAGGGCGGGACAACCGCTTGCAGGACCTTCCTGCCAAACACCAGATCTTGAGGAGACAGTAACTCCACCCTGTAATGCTTCAGGAGGGTGTTCTAGCTTGTTCAAGTAGCGGCTTTACATATCTGCTCCACCGAAGCTCTGGCCCTTTCCGCCCAAGGCGTTGCCAGAGATCGTGTGGAATGGGCCTTGAGGTTCCTAGGGGCTGCCTTTCCGGAATGCTCATAGGCTAAGGAAATAGTGTGCTTAATCCATCTAGCTATGGATGCTTTACTTGCTTGTTGGCCCTTCTTTTGGCTGGAAAAATTAAATAAAAGATGGCTGGACCTTCTAAACTCCTAAACTTCGTCTAAGTAGGATAATAAACAACGTCTGGCGTCCAGGCAATGAAAAGAAACTTCCCTTTCATTTTTGTGATTGTTGCAAAAGGAAGGCAGCACTACTTCCTGAGTTCTGTGGAACTTAGATGCTAACATATGGAGGTACAGGGGGTCCTGCCCAAGTATCACCCTGTCCTCTAATAAACGAAAAAATGGCTCTTTAATCGAGAAGGCCTGAATCTCGCCTACTCTCCTGGCAGTTGTGATTGCTATTAGAAAAGTCAACTTAAAGGTGAGGATCCTAAGGGGGATTTGATCTATTGGTTCAAAGGGAGCCTTTGTTAGACTTTCCAACAACAAGGTAAGGTCCCAAGGTGGAAACCTAGACATCTTGACAGGGGACAACCTCTCTCTGACCAAAAGGAACCTCTTGATCAGGGGGTCCAATGCCAAGCGTCTTTCCAAAAAACAGGATAGGGCTGTGACCTGTGCCTTAAGCGTCTTGGGTGCTAATCCCTGATCTGCTCCATCCTGGAAAAATTCCAGAATGGCGGTGATCTCTTGTTGAGAAGTTCCTCTCGCTTGACACCAGCGAGAGAAAATTCCCCAGGTCTTAGCATAAATACGCCTTGTGACCGGCTTCCTGCTAAGAAGAGTATCCACTACTCTGTCCGACAGGCCCTTCTCCCGCGGGTTCCACCTTTCAAGAGCCAGGCCGTCAGCCTGAAGAAGCTGGGGTCTCTATGGCAGACTGGACCCTGAAAGAGAAGGTTGTGCCGAACAGGAAGGTGAAGAGGCGGAGCTATGGACTAACCCTGGGCCACCACGGGGCTATCAGAATCAGGTTGCCCTCCGAGAGAAACAACTTTTGAAGAACTCTTGGGAAAAGCCCCGGGGGGGGGGGCATAAGCCAAACGGTACTTCCAAACCTGGGCCAATGTATCTATCCCTTCCGAGCCCACTTCTTGGGCAAGGGAAAATAATCTCTTTACCCTTCTGTTCTTCCTGCAGGCGAAGAGATCTACTTCTGGAACGCCGTATTGCTGACATACCAGGGAGAAAACCTCTGAATTCAGCTCCCATTCTCCCTGCAGAATTGGCTGGCGACTGAGATAATCTGCCCCTATATTCAGAGTTCCCTTTATGTGCACTGCGGAAATAGAGAGAACCCCGCCCAACCCAGGTTCTCTAGTGACAAGGCCAGGAGAGACGTGGATCTGGTGACCCCTGATGATTCAGGAAAGCCACTGCTGTGGCGTTGTCTGAAAGGATCTGAACTTCCTGGTTCTTGATTCTCCCTTCAAACGCTTATAAACGCTTCTCCGACGGCCAAAAGCTCTTGAAAGTTGGAGGAGGGCCTTCTCTGCCTCGAGTCTCAGGACCCATGAGCTTAGATCCTCTAGGTGTGCCCCCCACCCCCAGGAACTTGCATCTGTCGTTATTCTGAGAGGCTGAAGCTGACTCCAAAAGGAGGCCCCCCCAAAGCCTCTGAGAAAGAAGCCACCAATGAAGAGATTCTTTCACTTCGACTGGAATGACGACTTTTAGGTCTAGAGAGCTCCTTTTACTGTCCCAAGAGGATAGGAGGAAGTGCTGGAGGGTCCTGGAATGTAGCTGTGCCCAAGGAACTGCAGGGATAGATACAGTCATCAGGCCCAGAACCCTCATAATACCTCTGTGTGAGGCCGTCCTTGCCTCTAGCAGAGATGTGGCTGCTGAAATTAGGGCCTCTACCTTGCTCTGAGGAAGAATTAACCTTTGCTCCGATTAATCCACCAGGAATCCTAGGTACATTTTTGTTTTGGCCGGAACCAGCGAGGATTTTTCCTTGCTGATGATCCATCCCAAAGATTCTAAGGTCTCCATCACCTTGGTTATATTCAGAAGCAGCTGGTCCCGATTCTGATTGTAAATCAGAATGTCATCTAAATAGGGGATCAATGGTATTTCCTGGAGATGTAGGAAGGCCACTACTTCTGCCAGCACCTTCGTGAAGACCCTTGGACTGGCCAGTCCAAAGGGGAGGGCCACACGTGCCAGTGCTGAATTCCCTGTGGGGAGACAATTGCGAATCTCAGGAAGATCTGATGACCCTGAAATATAGGGACGTGGAGGTAAGCATCCTTTAAATCTAAGGTTGCCATGAAGACATCCTTGAGGAGGTGTCTTCTGAGGGAGTACACACTCTCCATGCGGAACATCTTGTACCGCAGGAAAACATTGAGGTTCCTTACATTTTTTATAAGTTGATATTTTCCTTGGGCACCACAAATATGTGGGAGTAAAACCCCTGACCCTGTTGGTCCTCTGGGACCGGCACTATGACCTCCTGACTGGCCAGCTCTTCTATGTTCCGTAGGATTCCTTCTTCCTGCCTTGCAGGGATCCTTGGGAAGGTGGGTCAAAAGAAACTTGGGGGGAGGAGGGGAGAGAAACGCTTACTTGTAACCCTCTCTTACGATCTGAAGAATGTGGGGGCTCTGTGTGACTCTTTCCCACTGAGGGACAAAGTGGGAAAGCCTTCCCCCTACTGGCAAGTCATTTGGTGGTCTTGTCGCCTAACTTCTGGCTGTAAAAGAGAATGCCTGATTTTTGCTTGACCTTTCCAGCTCCCCAACGCCTATTAGGGGAGACCTTTTTCTCTGAGAAGCGGTCCTTTGCTTGGGGGCCATGAAAAAAACCTCTTCCTGTCGCTTCTCGGTTTAACAGGGAATTTCTTCCATTTTTCAGTAGACCTAGCAAGGGCTTGATCTAAACCAGTACCAAAAAGGAGTAAACCCTCAAAGGGGAGGCCACAAAGCCGGGTCTTCGATGAACTATCTCCATCCCAGTTTTTTACCCAGAGGGCTTGCCTGGCTGAGTTCAATAAGGCACCAGATTTAGCAGTGGCACGCACTGACTCAACCGCAGCATCCGCTAGGTATGCAACTGCACTTCCTATGACCTCCAAAGAATCTAAGACCTCTTAGATTTGGAGATTCGGGACACATGGTCCATCAGTTTACATACCCACATGTCTGCATTTCTTGTGATGCAAGCTGAGGCCAACGTGGGGCTCATAGCCGCAGCGTTAGCCTCCCAGGCCCTGCGTAAATAGTTTTTTGCCTTCCGATCCATTTGGTCCTTTATATTGCCCGTGTCTTCAAAGGAGAGATCGGACTGCTTAGACACTTGAGCTAAGGAGGCGTCTAATCTAGGGGTCTTCAAAAACTTTTCCTCATTTTCTTCCGTAAAGGGGCATCTACGCTTCCACGTTTTGTATTTCAGGAGCCTCTTCTCCGGTTCCTTCCACTCCCTGAAGATAACATCTTTAAGGGCAGAATGTACAGGAAGAACCCTGGCTTGATTAAGCCTCTATACATTTTATCCTGAGCAGAGACCTGCTCGGTGGGCTCCTGAATCTCTTCGGAAGCATAAATGGCCCTCAGGAGGCTCTCCATGTCGTCAGCTGAAAAAATATGCCTACTGGACCTGAAGTCCTTCCCCTCCTCCTCCTCCTGGCTGTCCACTACCCCCTCATCCGAAGATCTCTGCTCAAGAGATTCGGACTCGAGTTCTTCCTCCGAATCCTGAGAAAGAGAGTACTTTGGGTTATCCCGATCCTCTCGCCTGACACGCTTAGACCCTTTACAGGAAGCGAAGCCCTCCTGGGAGGAGGCATCCTTAGTGGCATGGACCTCTGACTCCCTAGACTTAAGGGAGGATTGAAAAGCCTTTAGAGTGGACAGCATCTCAGTTTGAACTGTGAGAAAATCCTTCATAATCTGAGATGCCTCCTTCCCTGTTAGCTTCTGTATACATTTAAAACAGAAAGGCTTAGGATGATTTGGGGGTAACCTATCATTACAGTTCCCGCATCTCTTAGAGCGGGTAGATTTTACGGGACGGCTGGCAACCTCATGGGCAGTGGCATCGTCCCTTGAAACAAAATAATACAGGCATAAGTATAGCACTGTAAAACCCAGAGGAGAAGAGTTGGGGTACCCTCCTCCATCTAAACCTCTGGCGGCCAGTCAGACTCATCCCCTGTAGTCTCCTCTATGGCCCTGGACCCTGCAGGTCTCTCCTCATGTTCCATGCTGCACAAATAGCCTGGTCCTTAGGAGAAATGGGCGACTGCTCCAGCTGGATTTATATCTCCTTCTATGATGAGTGAGGCTGTGTTTTCTCCCCTCAACCGCGCTGACGCCGTCGCCATTTTGCCGTAGACCGGAAATGACGCGGGCCGCGCTGAGCTCACTTCCTGTCCAGTGGAGGAAGTGATGTATTACAACACACTCCTCCACTATCTTCAACAAGATGGCTCCAAACGCCCACAGGACGCTGAGCAGTGCAGGGCACACTCCCTCAGCCTACATCCTGCACGGGGGGGGGGGCTGACGCCGTGGAGCATCAATTCAGCTCCCCCCCTCATCCCACTGCTGATCAAAAACCCAATCCTGACCAGCACCTCTGCACCAGGAGATCCAGAAAAGGTAAGGCAAGCAACTCACCGCCCCGATGGGAGGAGAACCAGGCTCCTTTTCTGCACGGCCACCGTACAGGTAAGGAGAGGAGGCAGGAAAATTGTATCATACTTACCGTAATTTTCCTTTCCTAGTGCCTATCCATGGCAGCATACTAGTGATAGAGCTCCGCCTCGACTCCTCCCTCAGGACAAGTGAATAGCATAAATTAAAGGCATAGTCCCTCCCCCAACATTCTTCGTAAAATAGAATACCGAGGGTGGGAGCGTATGCTGCCATGGATAGGCACCAGGAAAGGAAAATTACGGTAAGTATGATACAATTTTCCGTTTTCCTGGTGCCTCCATGGCAGCATACTAGTGATAAATAACTAGCTGACACGGGTGGGATAATGCTTAACAATAAATGTTTAATTAGAATGGGACATTGCAGCCTGAACTGCTCTCCTCCCGAACTCAACCGTTGTGATAGCTCCTGGATCAATATGGTAGTGTCTGAGGAAAGTATTGCGAGACGACCAGGTGGCGGCCCTGCACACCGTCTCTAATGAAACGTTAGCCCTTGCTGCCCAGGAGGTTGAGACTGCCCTTGTAGAATGAGCATTCACTCGGGATGGAGGTTCCATATTCTTCATCCTGTAGGCCTTCTGGATTAACTTTACCACCCAAGATGCCAGAGTTCTGATGGAAGCTTCTTTGCCCCTGTATTTACCGAATGGAACAATCAAGAGTCTTTCCGAGTTCCTGAAGGATCTGGTGGCCTCTCGGTAGGCTCTGAGCACTCTGGATATGTCCAGCTCGTGACATGATTTCGAATCTGCTTCAGCAAATACTGGTAGTGCCCAAGGCTCCAAAAGGTGGCTTGGAGTAGCGACCTTAGGTGTGAACCCCCGAAGGGGACGAAGCTCCACTCTATCGTGGAAGAAAGAGATGTGGTCCTCACCTATCCCTAAAGAGTGGAGTTCTGAGATCCTTCTGCCAGATGTAATGGCTAGCAGGAAAACTGTCTTTAGTGTTAGGTTCCATATTGCCACTTGTTCCACTGGGGCAAAGGAATGGTCAGAGAGGACTTCAAGGACCAGGGACAAATCTCATTTGGGAAAAGACCGTCTGACAGGTGGGCGAATCTTTAACACTCCTCTGAGGAAAGTGACTACCAAAGGCTCTTCTGCCCATCTTTTATTTGTTGTGGCCAAAATTGCTGCTACTTGCACTTTGAGGGAACTTAGGCCAAGACCCAGATCAAGTCCTGTCTGGAGGAAACTGAGAACATCTGATGTAGAAGGACAGATTGGATCAAACTCATTTTAGGTAGCAAATGACAAGAACTTGTCCCATATTTTTGAATATATAGCATTGGTTGCTGAGTTCCTAGCTCCTAGGAGGGTTGTTATGACCCCTGGAGAACATCCTAGGGACTCGAACCTTCGCCTCTCAACCTCCAGATTCGAAGATTCAGCTTCTGAGGGTTTGGATGAACTAAACTGCCCTGCGTCAGAAGTTGAGGGAAAGGAGGAATCCTGATTGGAGAGCTCACACTGAGGCGCATAGCTAGAGGAAACCAGGGTCTCTTCGGCCAATATGGAAGTACTGCCAGTACCTGGACTGTCTCTCTGAGAAACCTCAGGAGGAACTTGAATATTAATAGCCGAGGGGAAAAGGCATATGCGGTGGTGAACCTCCAGGGGCATGACAGGGCATCTACTTCCTCGGCTTGCGTATACGGCAGGCGAGAGACGAATCTGGTCAGTTTGGCATTCTCCGGATTGGCAAATAGGTCTACCTGAGGAGGATCCCAGAGGTTGGCAATCTGACGGAAGACCTGGGGATGAAGAGCCCACTCGTTGTTGTCCAAGAAGTTCCTCGACAGCGTGTCTGCTTCCGTGTTCAACCTTCCCGGGAGATACATCGCCCTGAGGTCTAGGATGTTCTTCTCTGCCCAGAGCATAATCGGCTCTACTTCCCTGAGGAGTGATGTGCTGCGAGTGCCCCCCTGCCTCTGCAGGTACGCGACAGCTGCCCTGTTGTCCAGGCGTAAAAGTACTCTCTGGCCTCTGATCTGAGATGCCAATGAAGTCAGTGCCAAGAACACTGCTCTCATCTCCAGGATGTTGGATACTACTCCCTGGGTGGAACAGGACCATCTCCCCTGTATCCTGGTTTCCCCGCAATGGGGAGAGAGTCGTTGTTTCTTCCACTGCGCCCAGAAACCCATCTGAAAATACCTCATATGCCAATGGGCCCAAGGAATCATTGGTATACAGGCAGACATTGTGCCAATGAGGCTCAGGCATTGCGACACCGTTAGGTACTGTCTCGCGATGGTTTTGACTATCTTCTGGATGATAATCCTCATCTTCAGGGATGGTAATGATACTGTCCCCTCCTGGGTGTTGAACATTGCACCTAGATAGATCATCCGCTGTTTAGGCGCAAGCTGACTCTTTTCTGAGTTTATCAACCATCCTAGTTCTCTCAGGGACTGGAGAAAAATGTCTTGATAATATACCAACTGACCCGGACTGCTTGCTAGGAGGAGGATGTCGTCCAAATAGTGGTATATCCTCAAACCCCTCTCCCGCAGGGGAACCAGAGCGGATATTAGAATCTTGGTGAATACCCTGGGGGAGGTACACAGACTGAAGGGCAGGGCTTGAAACTGCAGGTGGATCTGTCCTACTGCAAATCTGAGATACTTCTGAAAGGCAGGTAGAATTGGCATGTGTAAGTACGCATCCTGCAGGTCGACTAAAATTATCCAATCTGTTGGCTGCACTGCCTGAATAATTGTTTGTAAAGACTCCATCTTGAAGCTTTCGGGGTGTATGTGCCTGTTAAGCCTTTTTAGATCTATCACAGGCCTACATCCACCCGTTCTCTTTGGGACCAGAAATAGAGTGGAATAGAAGCCTGCGAAGCGCTCTGCCAAGGGAACCGGCACAGCTGCTCCCTGAAGTTGGAGCGACGATACGAAGTGTCTTAGGGCTTGAGCCTTCAGCGGCGAGGATGGGATTTCTGTTCTCTTGAAAGAATTTTGAGGTGGAGGATGAGAAAAACTCCAAAAGTGCCCCCATTGGTTTGTTGACAGGACCCAGGGATCCTGGCATTTGTTGGCCTAGACTGGAAAAAAGAACTTTAGCCTGGCTCCCACCGGGAGTGTCTGGGCTAATCTGGCGTCAAAAGTATTACTTTTGCTCATGTGGAGTCGGAGGGACCTTCGACTTTCTGCCCAAAAAGGATGCCTGAGTGCCCCTCCGGGGTCTTCTGCTGTCTCTGGACTGCCTTGATTGTCTAAAATCCCTAGGATTTGACTGGCGGAACCTGGAAGAACCCCCTCTGGATCTTCGCATCCTTCTGTCTTGGGGAAGCATACCTGACTTTCCTCCTGACAACCTAGATATGGCTTTATCCATCTTATCTCCAAATAATGCCTTCCCGTCGAACGGAATTTTGCACCAATTTTGCTTGGAAGCTAAATCCGCCGTCCAGGGTTTCAACCACAAGGCCCTTTTTGCCATTACTGAGTGCAGCATAGATCTTGCTGAACACCTAATCGTGTCTATAGCTGCTACTCCGACGAAGTCTGCTGACAAGGATTTAATTATGTCCTCCTTGGGGACATCCTGGCGCAGAGCCGTTTCAATGTTATCTGTCCAAGCTCTAATGGCATTAGACTCGGAGGTGAGGGCGATCGCTGGCTTACATGCTGCTCCTGCGGCTAAATAGTGCCTCTTAAGGTCCAGGTCGATTCCTCTGTCAAGAGGATCCTTGAAAGAAGCGGAATCTTCCATAGGCAGGGTGATATTTTTTGCGAGTCGCACCACTGATGCGTCTACCACAGGCATGGAGTTTAATGACTGTGTTCCCGACTCCGGTAAGGGATATAGTTTATTTAAACGGCCCAATGACAGCTTTTTATCAGTCTTTGACCACTCATTTTGAATGATTTGACTAATTTCTCCCATCAAAGGGAAGAAAGCCTGTTTCCTTTTAAGGAATGGGAAGTAACTTTTTGCTTCCTGGGGAGGTTCTTCAGTATCCTCCCAAGCTATTGCAGCCCTGACTGCCTGGATAAATGGCTTTACCAATGAATGGCTTTACCAATGAATGGCTGAAGCCAGAAGGATCTGACTCATCTGATGAATCCCCCGAGAGGTCTTCAGGTGGGGAATCTCTGGCCGGTCGGCCTGATGGAGGTAGAGGAGTACTGGCTGCGGAAGGACCGGGAAGATTAAGTTCAAGATCTTGAGCCTGAGACGTCTGCGGGACTGGCTGGGCGGAAACCAAGGCTGCCAGCTCAGAGAAGGAGTCCTTCATAGTTCTTTTGAGCAGGTCCACCACCCGTTGATTTTCTAACTCGCGGCTGGACGCATAGTCCTCGAAACAGTCCTTGCAGACTAGTTTGTTTGGCAGCGGACTAGCCCCACAGGTCCAGCACTTCTTCTTCTTATAGGATCTAGGAGAGGGGGACCGATCCCGTCTTCTGGATCTTGATCTATGTCGAGAAGAATGGGACTCACGTCTTGACGAGCGGGACCGGTCGCGTGAAGAACGAGATCTGCGACTTGGGCTGTCGTCATCGCGGTGCCTTGAGGATTTTTCGGTCCTCTTGGAGTGGGCAGGGCTTTGATTTTAAGAAAAAAACCATGTCAGGCCAGCGAGAGCACTTTTTTTTTTTTTTTTTTTAATACTCACGTATAGGTGGTTCCATACCTAACGGAAGTGTGGGGATCTTTGTTGCGAGATGAATGGCTCATTGCGTAGTTGGGCATAAGGATCAGCTGTTGAAAAATAGCAGGAAAAGTAAGGAAAGAAAAAGAAGTTTTTTTTTTTTTTTTTTAAGAGACACATTACCCACTTTGTTCTTTTCCTTTTTTTTTTTTTTTTTTAAATGCTTACCACAGAGTAGCTTTAGAGAAAGCTAGCAGGGCACAGCCAAGGAAACTCCGACCACTGGCCCCCAAAGCTGATCTTAAATAGCCTAAGGGTGGGTGGGGAAGTCCCATGAGCCCCCAGTTACATAGTTACATAGTTACATAGTTAGTAAGGTTGAATAAAGACACCAGTCCATCCAGTTCAACCTGAGTGAGTGTGGGTCTACAACCCTGACCCTTGTCCCTAACCCTGAACATCGTACACTCACATCAATCCCTACCCTCAATCCAAGGTCCCCATTCATATACTAGGGCCAATTTTGGACAGAAGCCAATTAACCTACCAGCATGTCTTTGGAGTGTGGGAGGAAACCGGAGTACCCGGAGGAAACCCACGCAGGCACAGGGAGAACATGCAAACTCCAGGCAGGTAGTGTCGTGGTTGGGATTCGAACCAGCGACCCTTGTTTACTGCTAGGCGAGAGTGCTAACCACTGCACCGCTGTGCCGCCAGTCTCTCTCTCTTTTTTTTTTTTAAAACTTTTTAGAGAAAAAAGGGCAAAAACTGGCCCTTTTTCCAGAGACAAAAATGGCCGCCGAGGCACAGATAGACAGCGCATGCGCAGTAGGGCCGATGCCGGGAATCCGAGAAAACACCCGCCAAGCGACGGCTGTTTAGCTCTCCGGATCGCGCCTGCGCAGTACGGCGGAGAGGACGCCGAGCCGCGCTGTCCCGACCCACAGGGCAATAAGGTAGACAGATAGGTAGACAGAGCACAACACGGCCCCCACAGCAACAGGGCAACGGATGTCGCTCCTAAGGCAGCAGCATGAAAATATTACAGGTACTAAACAAAAGGAACGTCTTACAGCCTCTTATCTTTATATTTACTTTCAAAGGGAAGAAAAGAGAAGGATACAGAAAGGAAAGAGGGGAGGGAAAAAGACATATGCAACTTTCTTTCTTTTTTTTTTTTTTTAAAATGAGAAATGGAAAAAAAAAAATGAAAAATCACAAGCCTGGAGGAATGGGAGCTGATCCTTTTGCCTTTATCATAGGATATGGTGGCAGACTGCGTTCCTTGAGGAAACTCTGCAAGAAGACCCCAACAGATCCACAAAGGGGTTCCCAGTCTTATCAGCGCTGTGAGCGGCCCAAGAACAGGGACTGCGCACGGGAAAGGCTAAACCCGGCGGACGCTGCCAAAGGCAGAGGTATGGACATACTGCTACTCTTCACCAGCACAAGAGGTATGAGGAAAAAAAGGAGAATGTTGGGGGAGGGACTATGCCTTTAATTTATGCTATTCACTTGTCCTGAGGGAGGAGTCGAGGCGGAGCTCTATCACTAGTATGCTGCCATGGAGGCACCAGGAAAACAGGATTAACGACAGGAGAATGACTAAGTCCCCTATGACTAAGTCAATCTTTGACGAAACGTACGTCGGGTGGGAGGCGTGCTGACGTCATCGGGGTCTATCGTTTATTGGTGGACGGGTGTCTGCAAGCTGGGCGGCATCTTCTCATTGAGCGTTTTTAATCCTGTTTTATGTAAGTGCAATACATCTTTTTTTCAATAAATGAATTTAATGGATTCACACTATGGAGTCTCCTTTTATGTCCTCATAATATGGATCGCTGGTCCATTCTTTGAGCCTACATCCTCTGGAAGGTCCTCATTGCCATAAAGCAATCCACCGCTGGCTCTGGTCTGATGTCAGGATATTGATCCCAGCTTATAGGCTTGCTGTCACTTGCCTTTTGGTAAGCGTGTATTCCTTACGGTGGATGTTCATTGTCACTGGTGTTTTATGCACACAAGGATCATTATATTAATATTCACTTCACTGTATGCCGTTTCTGTATAGAACATTTTTGATGATATCCCTTTTTAAGTAGGGATTTATCATCATATTTCACAACTTATGGACTGTTATAATATGCTTATTTAAACAATTATTTTTCCTTTTTTTGCACAGGTGTCCCACATTGGCTGAAGGGGTCACATCTAGGCGTTCCTGATTGCAGGCAGAAACACCACAATCCCCATCACTTCCAATGGCACCCTCGATCACAGAGCAATTTTGCCCTCCCAAAAGAAGTTCTTGTACTGGCACGGGACATCAGAAGAAGAGGATCAGGCTGCTCTGTGCAAAACCCTTTCACAGAGCAGGCAAGTATAATATATTTATTATTGTAATACAAAAAGAAAAAAAAACCCAAAAGCTTTATTATCACTTTAATCCCCCTTTCCAAACATCCTCTTTTCTTGAGGATCCTCCGCTCAGCCTTCAGGCCATCAGACAGGAAAGCCAAAAATGCAGATGGAACACTGGTCCCTGTGATACATTTCGGACAATTCTTTAGAAATTAGCTTGGTCTTGGATGATCTTCCTGATCAATAGTGGTAGCAACAATAGCAGGAGGAAACATATCCCAAACTGAACCCGCTTATTAAGGCATTGTAAATCTACCTACCCAAGATGGCCATGCAGACTCATGTTGACAGTCTATAGTTGAATACATTTTCAAAGTCCAGTGGGAGATGTTTCTGTTTCTTTGAAACATGAGGCATGTTGCATGGCACTGCAAGGGTTAATGCATGATCTCTGTAGGGTAAAGCCTGACAACTCCTGTAAAGAAACTCCAAATCTCACAAGCCCTGGGACTTGCAGTTTAGTGCTGGTGCAGGTGAAAGCTAAATAGTATTGTGATGAGAGATTAGATTAGGTGCATATGAAAGCAATTAACAGAAATTTACCATGCTAGTAGAGATGTGTTTGTTTCATGAAACATTTGTGATGCTGTTTCTGTGTGCAAGGCATGTATGACCCAAAAGAAGAAGTCTCTTATCCCTCTAGTGAAATAGGGACAACGTAGGTGGATCCATGAAAGGGCATAGGGGGAGTCAATCAGCCATGACACTACAAACCAGCTACCACAAGGGAATCCACCATTACAAGGTAAGGCAAACACATGACAACTGAAAGTTGTGCAGCTCTGAAAGTAGAGGTAGACCCTAAACTAGCCTGAGGGGGCTTCATTGCGCCATAGAGAGGGGATACATTAGGAGGCTTACTGGCTGTGTTCTGCACACAGCCTAGGACCCACAGTCATATGGCCTTCACTCCTGCAACCTCTAGTATTCACTGGCCCAATCCTGGATCCTTTTGACAATCACAGACTGGAATAGTACGGCGCCAGAGTGTGGTTGCCCATACATTTAAGTGGCTAGACGGAGACACACATCCATCCTGCACACCAATACATATCATCCGGTGCTAGATCAGAGCCAGTGCTTTAATCCTCCTTGGCCTACCATACAATGACCTGCTCTGAGGTGCCATACTACTGGAAAAATACAGGATGAAACCCCCAGGACAGTGATGGCCAACCTTGGCACCCCAGATGTTTTGGAACTACATTTCCCATTTAGCGCATGCACTCTGCAGTGTAGCTGAGCATCATGGGCAATGTAGTTCCAAAACATCTGGGATGCCAAGGTTCGCCATCACTGCCCTAGGAGGACCAATGATTACAAGCGCCACTACCACACGAGAAGGAACAGGCCAAAAAAAAAAGCAGTGGACTGCTGAACTTGCCGGCATCATTCAAGCAGCAAGGTCCACCACCCCTTAGGTAAGCAAGGTGACCAGGAACACAGGCACACCAGGATCTAGTCACTTGAGGGGGGCTGGACAACCACAATTATCACAGCCAGGGAAAACAAAGCAAACATGAAGAAGTGTACTCATGGACACAACACTTTTTAATGTTTCTGGTTTGCGTTTCATGTTGAAGGTGAAGCCAAAAAGGCAGGGAACTTAGCAGTCCATTCCATAAATAGATTTTCTAAAGATGAGCACTCTTGCAGCATTCTTAAAGTGAAATAAAAAAAACAAAATACCCTTTATTTGTATGAAGAATACAGTAAACTTTTATATAAAACACGTGAATTGTGTTTTAAATTGAGTTGCAGATCAGTGAGTAAAACATGACTTGGTGGAGATACCCTTGTTGACAAGCACAAAGGCAAGATGTTTCTTGTAGTTGGTTACCAGGTTTGCACACATCTCAGGAGGGATTTTGGTCCACTCTTTACAGATCTTCTCTAAATCCTTAAGGTTTCTTGGCAACTCGAAGTTTCAACTCCCTCCACACATTTTCTAAAGGATTAAGGTCTGAGACTGGCTAGGCCACTCCATGACCCTAAATGTGCTTCTTGAGGCACTCCTTTGTTGCCTTAGCAGCGTTTTGGGTCATTGTCATGCTGGAAGACTAATCTTCAGTGTTCTGGCTGAAGGAAGAAGGTTCTCATCCAAGATTTTACAATACATGGCCCCCTCAATGCAGCAAAGTTGGCCTGTACCTTTAGCAGAGAAACGGCCCCAAAGCATAAGGTTTCCACCTCCGTGCTTGACTGTAGGGCTGGTGCTCTTAGGGTCATAGTCAGCATTTTTCTTCCTCCAAACACGGCGAGTCAAGTTAACGCCAAAGAGCTCAATTTTGTTCTCATCTGACCACAGCACTTTCTCCCAATCCTTCTCTGAATCATTTAGAAATTCATTGGCAAACTTCAGACAGGCTTGTACATGTGCCTTTTTGAGGAGAAAGATTTAAATCCATGGCGGCGTATTGTGTTAGCAATGGTTTGTTTGGTGACTGGTCCCAACCGCCTAGAGATCATTCACAAGCTCCTCCATGTAGTTCTGGGTTGATCCCTCACTTTTCTTATGATCATCCTTACCCCCAGGCAAAATCTTGCATGGAGCTCCATAGAGAGCTGGTCACAATCTCCTGCAAATTGGATGTGGACAAAACTGCATTCCATTCGCAATAGTGTGAACTCAGCCTAAAGTAGAAGAAAAGCCTTTGAAAGGCGAAGAAGAAAGGCGATTGATTGTTCTTTTATATTTCTTCCATTTGTGAATAATCGCTCCAACAGTTGTCTCCTCACTCAGCTTCTTGCTGATGGTCTTGTAGCCTATTCCAGCTTTGTGCAGGTCTACAATCTTGTCCCTGACGTCCTTTGACCTTGTCCACGATTGTGAGGTTTGAATGGAAGAAAGATTCTGTGGACAGATGTCTTTTATACACATAACAGGTTGTCATTAGGAGCACCTTCTTAAATTGACTAATCTGTGTACCACATGAGCACATACTGTAGCCAGTCTGTGGGAGCCAGAATTTATTGTTGGTTGGTAGGGGATCAAATACTTATTTTACTCACTGAACTGCAACTCCATTTGTATCATGTGTTTTTTTTCTGGATTTTTGGTTGACATTCGGTCTCTAGAATTTAAAATACACATATGACAAAAATTATAGACCCTTAATTTCTTTGTAAGTGGTCAAACTTACAAAATCAGCAGGGGATCAAATTATTAATTTTCGCCACTGTACATCCTTAATGATTGTGGGGAAGGATTTGAATGCAAGGCTTTTCTTCTACTTTAGGCTGAGTTCACACTATTGCAAATTGAATGCGGGTTTGTCCACATCCAATTTGCGTGTCAGGAGATTGTGACCGGCTCTCTATGGAGCCGGTTCACACATCTACAGAGTGAAAAGCATGGGAGCCCTGTGCGTATTCTGGTCCCTTTCAGCCAGACCAAAATTGGACCTGAACGGTGAACAAGGACGCACACCGAACCCCTGCTGTGAGCCACTCCGTACGGCAGTGTGAACCTAGCCTTAATAAGGATGTCAAAAGCCGGTCCGTAGATGCCATTTACACAAATGTCCTGCAGTCCAGCATTTTAACCTTACAAATATGAACTGACATGAGACACATGCCAGAAATGAAACAGGAGGCTTCTAGCAAACTGTCACAACTGAATTTTAACACTACAGCAATCTTTTCTATACATTCTATAAAGTGAGTGATCAACTTATACAGCACTTGGATCTCAAGAGCTTTTGAAAGTAAGGTCAGAGAAGAATTGGATAGGCAGATGGGCAGCACCCACCAGTGAGAACACAGCTCAAGAAAAGGCTTCCAACCACATCAGTTTGGTCCTTAAAGAGGAAGTCTGCTCACATAATTTGTATTAAAAAAATCTTTGCCATTCTGAAGCTTCCCTCCAACCACTTTGTATATTTTATACAAACTGCAATTCTGTACTTGCCAAATATGCTGCAGAAATCTCCCTCCACCAAGTTTGGGTGCAACCATTTTAACTGTTTGCAGCTGAAGCTGCTGCCTGTTCACTTCCTGGATTTACAGACACACCTCCAGCTCTGCAGCTCTCATTGGCCCTCTTATGACTTATCCCCCTCCCTTGCTGGCAAACTCTCAACAGAGTGAGAGAGAGCTATGCATGATTTCATAAGCCTAGGCTTTTTACCAGACAAGAAACAGGAAGTGGGCTGTATAAGGTTTTTACTGGCACAAAAAAAATGTTTTTCTATCCAAAGTTAAAACAAGGGCAGGAGATTTACCAGATGGAAAGTTGAAAAAAAATGATTGAAGGTCCGCTTTAAAACACAAGTGCATCCTCTACCAGAATAGTAAGCACCCTTTGGAAATAGGACACTGCAGGAAAAAAAAACAAAAAAAATAAAAAATAAACACACACACACACACACACACAGCAAAAGGGTTATTTTTTTTTTAACCTCCCTGGCGGTATGATTATTTCTGATTTTAGGTGCTGAAAGCGGTACAATTATTTTGCACAGAAATTTGGCGTTTTATATTGTAGGCCTGTAATTCTTAGGAATAGTTCACTTAAATCTGTCCAAACAAGAGTCTAGTAGACATCCCGGGTATGATAAAGTTTGAAAAACTAAATAAAAAATTATAATATAATAAATAACTATAAATAATTATAACAAATAATAATATAATAATAATAAAAATTATATAATAATGTAATCAAATCAAAAACACTGAAATTTGCTCAGTTGCAGAATTTTAGCTTTTGTTACTTTTAGTGTTTGATGACGGATCTCCCCACAAATCACTATCGCTCAATTCTGCGAGTGATTCTAATTTATTATCGCTTTTTTCTAGCTGGTCTAAAACCACTTTTGATGTAAAGAGACAGTTTTGGTTGCTATGGGCAATCTCCAGTTTCCTGGCAGAAAGAACAGTTTTATATATATAAAACTGCATGCAGGACACTGGGCAAACCACTAGGGACAAAGGGGATGTGTAGTTATTTGATACAGTACTGTAATCTGTAAGATTACAGTATGCTGTATCTATACTGTGTGTTTTACTTTTGAATTTACCGCCGAACTCCGTCCCCGTGCGTCGCACCGCTCGCAGGGAACGGAGCTCGGCACTGTGAATCGAGCGAGACACGGCGGCTCGCCGATCACAGCGGGGAGACATCGCAGGATCCAGGGGACAAGGTAAGTATACTCTTCCTGGATCCTGCGATGCAAGCCCGAGTCTGGCTCGGGGATACCGCTTTTGGTATAAAAAATCCAACCCGAGCCAGACTCGGGAATACCGCCAGGGCGGTTAACACAGCAAAGTTGTAGAAAGGCATCCCTCCTCCTAGCACTTTACAAAAAAGACTGGCGCATGTTTGTATTGGGAGGGGTTATCCTGAGCTGGTCTACATTTTTTTTGTTGCAAGTGTTCAATCCTCCTGTAGGGGGCAGCATAATTTAAAGGTAAGATTTCCCATGTCCCTCAATGGACAAGAAAGAAATTGTTTTATGTGTGAACTTTATATCCAATGACAAAGTAGCTAGTGACTACTGAACATTTTCAACTGTTATGTACAGTATTTCATTTCTGTTTAGCCAAAACATTCTGTATTTATAATGGTATGTAATGAGAGCCATGTTGCAGAGGAGGCCTGAATCTGATTCTTATTTGTGAACTTCACTTATTCACTAGAACAGGCAGAAAGATATTCAAATAAAAAAGGTAATTGGAGACAGGGGATTGATCATATTTTTATTCTGAAGTCACTGAGATGCCAGCAACAACCTGGACCAGAAAGTCAGCTGAGGCTGGACACAGATGCGAAGATGCGAGTGTGGCCACGTTGTCAGTCATGGGAAGCAGCACTGTTACAATGAGGCAACACATATCCTTTTCTCCTTCCTGGCAGTACTGTCAGATAGGGCAAGGATGGTAAGTACTGTGGTATAAACCATGCAACAGTAACAATGGATGAGTTGTAGGTGTGCAATAAATATTTTTTGGCCTCTGTTCCAGACATTGACAGTAAAAAAAAAAATATATATATTGTTTTAGCACCACTGTGCAGTGGCAGGCCATTTGGCATAGTCAAATTCCAAATTAAAAAAATTTTAAGACCTGGTAAGAAAATATTTTAACTTGACATAATTTACTCAGTAGAAATGATGTGGATTCTCAAGCTTTGCAGGACATGGTGAATTGAAATATACAATTCACATCTTTGTCTAAAACAAAAAGTTCAGGGGCAGGAGATTCTAACTGTGGAACATTTATTTCACACCTAAGAAAAAAAAAATAATGACTAAAACAGCAAAATGTCATTATTGTTCAGTGTCTTCAGAAGCTGCGATTCGTCGGGGTCCATAAAGTAGAACATAAGCTATATGCCAGTCTCCACCTCCAGACAGCCTTAGTATATCTTCGGGAGAGACAATGCTCACTTTGTCATCATCAAACTTAATCCATTCATCTAAAAAGAGAGAAGCAAATACACAGTGTGTAAGAGAAGCAACACAGCCTCTTCAAAATACGCAACACCTAAATGTAATTTCTGCAGGGTGCATACACATTTCACTGAACTACTATCATTGCTCAGAAAGGAATTTTCTTTAACACTACAGACATAGACATCAATATACAGTGGAAGGAGCCTTGCATGTATTGTCATCTGAGGCTTGGTGCATACATTATTACTATACAGGCTTTATATAGCGCCAACAGTTTGCACAGTGCTTTACAACATGATGGCAGACAGTACAGTTACAATACAGAAGGACTCAGAGGGACCTGCTCGTTAGAGCTTACAATCTAGGAGGAAGGGTCAAGAGATACAAAAAAGGTAATAACTGAGGGATGAGATGGAGAAAAAAAAAAAAATCAAAGTACAGTTGTTAGGTGGGGCAGGATAAGCTTCTGTGATGAGGAGGATTTTCAGGAATGGTCTAAAGCAGTGGTCATCAACCCTGTTCTCAGGGCCCACTAACAGGCCAGGTTTGCATGATAACTAAAATACATCACAGGTGATATAATCTGCTGCTCAGTGATTGCAGTATTCTAGTCTGCATCTCCCCAAGGTAATACATAAAACCTGGCCTGTTAGTGGGCCCTGAGGACAGGGTTGCTGACCACTGGTCTAAAAGCAAATAGAGTTGGAGATAAAATTGAACAGATTGGGGTAGGGAGTTCCATAGGATAGGAGAGGCTCTGGAAAAGTCCTGGAGGTGAGCATGGGAGGAAGTGACGAGGGAGCTAGAGAGCAGGAGGTCTTGGGAGAAACGAAGAGAACGATTGGGTTGGCATTTTGAGACCAGGTTAGTGATGTAGCTGGGGGCCAAACTGTGGATGTCTTTGTTAGTTGTTAGTATTTTTAACTTAATTTGTTGGGTGAGTGGAAGCCAGTGAGGGATTGACAGAAGGGTTGCAGACACAGAGTGGTTGGTAAGGTGGATGAGCCTGGCAGCAGCATTTATGATGGACTGAAGGGTGAAAAGACTATGTAGAGGTAAGGCAATGAGAAGAGGAGTTGAGGTAGAGGCAAGAGATGATCAGGGAGTAAACTAGAAGCTTTGTTGTGTCAATGGTTAGAAAGGGGCATATTTTGGAACTGTTGCAGAGGTTGAGGCGGCAAGATTTGGACAGTGATTGGATGTGGGGCCTAAAGAATAGATCAGAGTCCAGGATAACACCTAGAATCTTGGCATATGGGGAGTGGGCTGATAGTTGTGCCATTGATCTTGACAGAGATCAAGGGAAGGGGCACGTGGGGGGAGGAAATACAAGCTCAGTTTTGGATAGATTCAGTTTGAAGTGGTGTGACATACAGACTGATATGTCTGTTCGTAAATTAGTGGTAAGTGAGGAGACTGAGGAAGGAGTGAGCTGAGGGGTAGAGAGATCAATTTTTGTGTCGTCAGCATAGAGATGGTCTTTGAAGCCATGGGAGGTGTAGATTTAGAATAGGAGAGGCTCAAGAACAGAGCCTTGGGGGGCCCAAACAAAGGAGAGTAGGAAGTAGAATTGAAAGGAACGCTAAAGATGCGGTTGGATAAGTAGGAAGAGAATCATCAAAGAGTACAGTCACGGAGACCAAAGGCATGGAGTTTTATTGAGGAGGGGGTGGTCAACAGTATCAAAGGCAGCAGAAAGGTCCAGGAATAGGAGTACAGAATAGTGTCCGTTAGTAGATCGTTTGTTAGTTTGAGGTGGTCAGTTTCTGTGGAGTGTAGAGAGCAAAATCCAGACTTAAGGGGGATCAAGAGGGTTATTCTGGGCGAGGTGGTCGCCCAGTCAGTTGTAGACCAGACGTTCAAGGAGTTTGGATAAAAAGGAGAGCAGGGAGGGGCATAAATTGTTAAAAAGCCCTCACTGAACCCCACCAATTTTAAGTATGGGGGTGACTAAAACATGTTTTAGAGAATTGTGGAAGATTGAAGATGCAAGATAGAGAGTGTAGACTAGAGCCTGAGGGTGACCGTAGCATTTGCGAGGGAACAGGTGGTTAGCTGGATTCTAGCAAGAAGTTTAGCAATCTCATCTATAGTGGTGGGGTTGAATGAGGGAAGTAATGATTGTACCTGTAGGCATGGAGTGTTAAGTGGAGAAGGCATCTGTACAGAGGAGAACTCCTCACAAACTGTATCAATCTTATGTTTGAGGCGATTGATCTCCTGGGCAGTAAGTGAGTTAGTAGGTGGAGGCAGAGGAGGACAGAGTAGAGATTTGAAGGTACATACATGTGCTCAAAGTGCTGGTCAGTGTGGTGTAAAAATGAATACCGACTGCAGTAAAAGTGGGAGATGCTGCTGTGGTCCACATTCATTTGTATAGATTTCTTGAGATGTAAGAACAGATGGCAGACATATTGCAAGGGTGCTACAAGTGCTCTTGCATCCAGTATACAAAGCCCTTTAAAAGCTGCAATTCAGCCTTACCTTCAGTCTTGCACAGGCTCCTCTCCTGTACTGAAATGGCTTAGTCTGATTTTACTGTGAGCTTTTCAGAGCGTGCATTAGAAGCTGCAGCAAATCAGACAGCACCCACCTAATTTCCTGGTTGGAGGATGCCCTTTCCTCCCTAGCTGAATGGTCCATGACCCGCCTCTTTCATTCACTGGATGAAACGTAAATTGATTGAAAGAATTTCAATCATGGATCAGCATCACATGAGGGATTTACCTTGGGCAGCTTTGCATGCAAATGCAGTCTGCTCAGGAACTGAGCGATCATTGGTTTGATTGCTCAGTTAACAGGGTAGAGCTGGCGAGGGATGGCTGCAGCTAAGATCGGTGCTGCAGCCATCTAGGCGAGTATGTTTTTTTTCTTTTGCTATTCCTGAACTTTGCTTTTAAAAATTCCATCCTTTAAGACATTTTGATATTTGCAGATGTCCCAGCACACCACGTGCAACAGGGCTGAGAAGTACTGAGGCAGGGTGTTGTGATGTTTTTAGGAGCCTATGTACAGCACCCTGCTAGTGCCTTCCACCAGCCACAAGCTGCCTGCATTATATAGAGAAGCACAGAGATCAGACAATAAGTCTAGGAAGCAAAATTTAAGCAGATTAAACAACATATTTAGGCCAGATCAACATAGTTTTTCATTTAGACAGCATGTTGCTACCCAAAACATACCTGATAAAGACACTGTATTTTTAGTGCGGATTACAATTATAAATGTGTGAAGATAACATGGTGACCAAACATAACATGAGTATGTACCCTAAAAAGAAGAGAGATTAGGCAGCTGCAGGAAAAAAAGTTACCTTGTTTCCTTTTAACCCATGAAACATAGTGCCCTGATGAACTTGATCTTCCCTGGTGTGTAAGAACTGCCTGCAGTTCATAGTAACCACAATTATTAGACCCAACATCTACAAAACAGAAAGAAAGATATATATTTGATTTGTTACATTTATGCCCATTGTCCAAGAACTTAACAGTCACCAAGAACATTACAAATACTGTAGCTGCTGACTTTTAATAAACATGCACTGGCCAGTTCAGGCATCCAGCGCTGCCCTCACCTGGGCCAGTGCTTCATGGATCTTGGGGTCCCTGGCACCATCATCGGATGTGGGAAGCCAGCTGTGGCTTCTTGGTGCTTCCCCACCAGCTTTCTACTGTGAATGTGTGAGTATCACTGAGCTCCCTCAATTAACCTGCAGGAGATTGCAGGGGGGGAGGGGGAAGAGCTTCCCTTTTTAGGTGAAGTTCTGACTTAAGAACATGGAGCAGATTGTTTGAAGCCCTTTTGTTAATGAACAGGATCTGCTTCATTTTCTCAGTGTAGAAGAGTGGTGCAGATTTTATGCTTGCTCCACTGTTCTAAACCCCATTGAGTCTGAGCGGCCAACCCCAACTCGGAGAACCCCACAAGTATTCTTATATACAGCAGCTTATCTCCCAATGTTGCTACACTAATGTTTCTTAGATTTAGCGTCTCTGACCTTTCCAAATCATACCTTGCTCATCAGTTGTTCCATTCGTTGTATTTTGTAACTATATATTTTTTGCTTGGTAATGTAAGTCTCTGAATGCATTTTTTGCTAAGAGTTGTCACTATAAAAGGTTTGTCACGTCTAGCACCTGTGAAATATTAAAAAAGCCACTTTTCATCTAGCTTTGTTCTTGTAATGTTACCAAATTCTATTTGTAATAAGTTCTTACCTTCAGGAAAGGCAAACGGTTCATATTTAACTTCTTTTTGTGTCCCTTGATTAACCTACAATACACAAAGGACATTAAACAAAAAATATTGTCTAAATACAAGAAGCATGTGCACTCCTTTATTCTTGGTGCGCGTTGTAAATTTCTTCTACATCTGTACAGGGACTTTTCTGTAATAAAAAAGAGGTCACTGCCGTTCTCTCTCATTTTGCAGACACACTGGAGGCAGGCAGTCTGTAGTGGGTGAACCTGCTGGGTCTGCAATCTACACAGGCTATGTGCACCTCATTGATTAGGTCACTACTTTTACAATGTGATATTTCAGTTCCCAATACAACGTGGCGCACACAAAGCAGATTAATAGCTTTGTGGCCATTGCAGAAAATATTTAAATATTGTGCCAGTAGTTCAGCTTTAACTTATATTAAAAGGATAACACCCTCCAAAATACTTGTATTTTAAGGTGGAGTGGTTAAATCCAATTTGAATCATACTCTAACTAAATGTACATTAGACAAAGTATAACAGAAATCTTCCACATTACTGTCACAGCTATTACAAAGCTAAAATGATTGTACCACAGTCCCCTGAGGAATCATCTAATTTCAGCCTTAAGTGCCATGTCACACTGCTGCGGCTCGTCATGCGACTTGAGTTCAAAGTCGCAACCCATTAACGGCAATGGAATCGTTCTAATCGGTGCGACTGAGAAAAAAGTTCCTGCACTACTTTAAGGCAACTTGCACTGACTTCTGTTAATGAAGTCGCGCAGGAGGTTGGCTGTCAAAGCCAAGTAGATGTGGACCGGCACTAGGAGTGAATGAAGACAACTACTGCAGTGAGATTCTGTTATTAAAATCTGTGAGCAATACTCGAACCAAACTTCGTACAACTAATTGTACGAAAATAGTCGATGACTAGACAAATGTTGTTCGAAAATATTAAAAAATTTCATTTGCTTTTAACATTCAATTTTGGAATGAATGGACTTCTCTGAACAAAAATCACATTCACTGTTGGAAATTCATTTGGTCGAGAAAAAATTTCCATTCAGCTTCCTCAAATTTCCTCATCACTGGTTGAAAATGAACATCGATTTGACCCCACTTACCATTAGAAAAATCAAACGTTTTTACAAATGAAACATTTCAAAACAAATCTACTAGCATATAGCCAGCTTAAAGAAGAACTCGAATAGTGAATAAACACATACAATAGCCCTCTAAAATTAATTAGTTAAGGCGGAGGCATCTCAGAAGCCGTAACATCACTTCTCTTTAGCGTTTGTCACTACTTACTAAGACTACAAATCCCATCATGCTCTGGTATTTAGAGTTTAAATGTATAGCAATGTGGGCAGGACTGTAGACCTGCGTGGGACGATTCAAACTCCTGGGTCCAATCACTGAAGCAAGAGGTGGTGTAATCACGTCATCGCTCAGTTTACCAAGCACTGCAATGGGGAATCTACAAGACCAATTGCCAAGGGAATAGAGGGCACAGCAATCAATCTAATGAACACTATGTAAGGCAATCAGAGGGTTTTCCACAGAACAAAGAAGGGTAGATTACTGACTGCTAAGGGGACTGTGCTCTGTAACACCAAGTAATTTGTTAAAAAGGCATGGAAGCACCTGTATACATTATAGTACAACATTTCTGCCCGGAATTCAGCTTTAAGACTGAAATATAGCATCATGCTGCATTACTAAACACTAATGCCTGCATACAACTCTGGACAAACAGCTTATCTCAAAATTATTTATACTTTATAAAAATGAAGATACTGAACACATTACTTGAATATGTATAAAAAGGGCAATGAATAAATATACTTACTTTTGGTACTGGCCCAGGTACTTTGTCTTCCAATTCTTTAAATTTGGAGCGGAATGGAACCATCTTTTCCTGAAGCTCTGGTGTGCACAGCTCGTATATATCCAACATTAGAGGAAATTTAACATCCTGCAAATTAGAAATGTATTTGTTTTTTCAAGTAGTGTGTCATTTGCACTAAAGACTCACATTTTACAGGGTCAAAAATTAACTGGTATCTTGCTGTGTAAGGCTCCAGGAGTTTATGTCTTTCTAATTGGTTGTACAGCTCTAGGACAACCATATGTAAGGAGGATGACCATCTTAAGCAAAATATTGTCAGAAGCCAGACTTGATACCCAACAAATTAATTATATAAATTTATTATTAGAATTCAGTTTAATGGCATCAGAAGCAAACAGCAATTTTATTGGTGAATTTCCGATTTATAATCGTATCTCTAATATAAGTAGTCAGAACACTGCAATATGATAGATCAAATGGGAATTAAATTACACTTACAGTAACCAACGGGATTAACAGCAAGACTGTGGAAGCTATAATGAGGAAGTGTTAAAGAGGAAGTAAACCTCCTCTGCTGACATTTACCTATAGTGTAAATATCTCCTAAACATGTATTGTTTAGAAGAGATTTACATTACATGCAGCCAGTGACATCACTGGCGCACGCGCGCTGAAGGAATAGCCATCGGTGTCGTTCCTTCCCAAGTCCAGCGGTATACAACTGCTTTAATGAATAGCAGGCATGCACATTTAAAAAGTGTACACATATTTCCTATTATCGACAAATCTGCATAAATAAATGGCAGTAATGAAAACACAAACCTTAAGAACTTTGGCATTGACAGACTCCTTCTCTTTATAAAAGAATCGGACCATCTGGATAGTCATGTAGGCAGGTAAACGGCTTATTCTGGACTACAATGGAAAAAGCACAAAATGATTATCAGGTTCCGTTTACCATACAGCATCCAAAGCTTATTGGTCCAATCTTGCACTGGAGTCACACACCCTGCTATAGAACAGCACATGAGCAAGCCACCTTAAGGCCCCTTTCACACTTATACGACTTGTCCCACGATTTTGTACTGCAAAATCACATGACAAGTCATTTTCCATGATTTTCAATGACTACCATTCATATTGGCACGACTTTAATTCGTGCCGACTTCAAAGTAGTCCCTGCACTACTTTGGTCCAACTTCCATGCGAGTTGTACTCAATAGACCTCAATGTTAAACCCTCAAGTAGCATGCAAATCGTACCTGAATAATATAGACACGATTTCAGTACGACTTTGTAAGCACAAGCTTTAAGCACAAGCTGAGGGTCAAAGCATTTGTAAACCCCAACCCTGTAAAGTCGTACAAAGTATTACTGATTCCAAATCGCGGCAAAAATCACACAAAAATAGCTGTAAAAATTGCGGCTGTGAAATCACTGTAAAAAAGCGCGACTTGTGAGCTTGTGCTTACAAAGTCGTACTGAAATCGTGTCTATATTATTCAGGTACAATTTGCATGCTACTTGAGGGTTTAACATTGAGGTCTATGGACATCAAATCGCATGGAGGTTGGACCAAAGTAGTGCAGGGACTACTTTGAAGTCAGGACAAGTTAAAGTCGTGCCAATAACTATTGTGAAAA
Organism: Lithobates clamitans; assembly: GCA_037952925.1. NCBI lineage: Eukaryota > Metazoa > Chordata > Amphibia > Anura > Ranidae > Lithobates > Lithobates clamitans. Next base: position 495,691 of record JBBGZY010000803.1, on the reverse strand, counting down.
AAAAAAAAGTCGTGCCAATATGAATGGTAGTCACTGAAAATCATGGAGAATGACTTGTCATGCGATTTTGCAGTACAAAATCGTGGGACAAGTCGTAGAAGTGTGAAATGGGCCTAAAGCGGATTTCCCACTGTTTTTTTTTTTTTTTTTTTTTTTAGAACCATATCTTTTGTTATTAAGGCTAATGTAAAGCACTCATGTTTTTGTATTGAATCGGCCCTGGATTGAAGATTTCGTAGAGGAATATAATTTATATTCCTCTTTGCAGGCAGTTTCCATAGTGGTTGTGGGCATGTGAAGCCCGCAAGCACCATCTTCTGGGCTCTGGTGTAGCTGAGCAACCAGCATGCGCCGCCTGTTCTCGCAGCTCCGTACACTTCTGACGTTGCCATCACAACGAGCGGTGTCGTCGGAAGTGCCCGCCCCCATTGTAATGGCAACGAAGCCCTCAGCGCTGCCCAGTGACTCCTGGGAAATGATGACAAGCATCTCCCAGGAGCACTAGTGCCGAGGGAAATGACGTCAGGCGCCTTGGAGAGGAAGAGGCAGATTACGAGGGACCCTCTAGCAACAGACCTGAAAAGGTGAGTAAAATTTAAAAAAAATAAAAAAAAATTTCCACAGGTTGTTCTTTATATTTAATGCTGCTGAATACTGAAATTCAAAATTATAAAATCAGAATGCTTGTGATGGAATGCAAAGTTATTAATTCCACCTAAAGCCTCCATGAAAGAAATTAGTGCTATTACTAATTTAGCAACCCAGATCCACTAACTCAGTTTCTTATCAACTGGTTGTAGGAGTTGCTGTACTTTGGTAAACAAGCCAACGTATTAAATTAAAAACACATTTTACATGAAGAAGGCATGTTTTAATATGATGGCTGTATAAGACCAATATTCTAAGTTGAATCAGCCTGTTCAGCTTTTAAAGTCTCATTGCAATGCCATGTGAGTGGCACCCCAACGTACTATACAATAGCTGGCAAAGCAACTGCATTGCATCACACAGCACATGCCATATGTTGTGATGCACTTAGTTGAAAACAAGGTTATGTGCATTTTAGGTGTGTTGGCAGCCCAATCACAACCAGCAGGCTGCTTGAACAGAACCCACATTAACATAAAAAAAAAAAAAAACACCTAGTGTTAAAAAGCATCTAAAAGCATACCACTATTGTCAAGACACTACCTTGAAGATTGTGTTCAATTTTGCATAGTCTAATAATCTTCCAAAACATAAAAACACATTTTTAAAGTAGGGTAATCTAATATTTGCACTCACAGTTTTGATATATAAAGCATTTCTTTGCAGTGATGGTGAATGTTTGGTGATTTCTTCTTGAAGGCGCTAGAAAAAGAAACATAATGCAGGTCAATGTCCGAACAGTTCTGCCATCCCCAAATTACTATTTGCTTAGTTCATTTGTCAAAAAAACCTGAGCAGACAGACTATTGCAGAAGGGACATGCAATAAAATAAACTTACCTAACATGCGGAAAGACTTAATACGGTTTTGGAGCTTTGGCACCTACAGGAGGACCCCCTTTTCACCCAGTCTTTCGACCAGCAACGAGAGGGGAGTTTTGGACCTCCGTCCCTTCTTCTCTGACTACACTCCTTTGATTTGTTCTTCTGTTCATTCTTTGTCCTCCCCCTCTTCTATTTTTGATGGCTTGGTAATATTTTGTAGGGCATTCTAGATAGAGACGGTCACCATATTGGAGCAATTGTGGCCCTTTCATTACCCGTTTTGGGTGCTATCTGTAGATCGTTATATTTGCCATTGTATTCATAGTTTGTTTTTGTTTATCCGCAGAGACTGGTATCTCATTATACTTTTGCTCTGTTTAAGTGTATGCTGTATAACAAATAGTAAATTATTATAATCAAGTCTTGTATAATTCTCAATGAATGCCCTGCGAAATGTTCTTTGCTTGTCAACTTTGAATTTTTTTAAAAAAATTGTTAGTTTTCAAAAATAAACCTACCTGCTTGCAGCCTTTATTAGCATATACACCGAGATGTGCATGTACAGCTCAGTTTACATTCTGGCCCAAATCCTGTGTGCCAGGATGACAAAGCATAATCCCGAACCAGTCAATTTAGACCGCCACATCCCGGCGCCCAGAAGAAGCAGGGCAGTAGATGCTGGCTCCAGCAAGGGATATTAAAGAAGGAAAGGCAAGTATTGTGGACTTTAGTCCCACTTTAAGTTAAAGTGTAGCTAAATGCAGTCTATATTCTGTATACTCTACTAGAGCAACGTTTCTCAATGCTAGTCCTCAAGGCACCCCAATTAGGTCAGGTTTTCAGGATTTCTTTCAGATGAAAACGGCTGTGGTAATTACTAAGGCAGTGACACTGATCAAATCACCTGTGCAAAATAAGGGCAAGCCTGAAAACATGACCTGTTGGGGCACCTTGAGGACTGGAGTTGAGACACACATTGTACTAGAGTACGTGTGCAAGAGAATGTGCTTTCACTCCGCTACATTGAAAATATGCATTTTTGATGCTTTTCCAGTGTTTCCTTTTTTTTCTTTCAATCAAATACTTTTTAGAGCGTTTAAATTTTTCTTACACATCAACAAAAGCACAATACAAACACCTATACAGAACAAAAAACAAGTAAGTGTGTTGTGCCTGACGCCCCCCAGCATACACTTATGAAACATGGACTTGTAACTCATAAAATGCACGCATTTGACATGTTTCCCCATTTATTTCAACGGGGAGCTGCATTTTTAAAAGGCACACCAAAGATGCAGGACTTTTTAAAATGCACTCCACCCGCATAGTCCCATAGGATTTAAAGGGCAATATTTTTATTGTGTTTTTAGTGTGAAAGCAGCCTTACCCCCCTGCCTGGTCCTAGGCTGAGCTGTCAGCGGCAGTTTAAGTGTGTGGGAGTGTGCAGGAGAGGTAGCATACAACCGAAGCCCCGTAGTAACTCTGTTCCCTCCCGCACACAGCATCCTCTGCTGGAAACTGAACTGGATTGGCTTCAGAAAAAGGTATAGCGATTTTTTTTGTGAAAAAAAAAACTGAACAAATTGCCCCCATCCACACATTTGAGGTGGATGGAGAAATCCTTCATGTTGCGCAATTGCATCCCAACATTGGGACTTGTGTTACATAGTTGGGGAGGTTGAAAAAAGTCCATCAAGTCCAACCTATGTGTGTGATTATTTGTCAGGATTACCTTGACCAGAATACACTGATCAGTGCTCTAGCTGACAGGCTGCATGAGCTGATAGGACTATTGGCAAATTTTTGTCCAATTTGGGAGGAATTGCTCATCAGATCCTCTCGAACAGGAACAGCCATAGATGGATCAAAATTTGTCCAGTCCCTGCTGAACTGGCCGAATTTTCGATCCATCTATGGCCAGCTTTAGTGTGTAGTGTTGTTTACATCCTGAAGACATTTGCTTGGAAAACATTCCCATAAAAGTCTATGAAGGCCCAGTGCTCAAAGTGCATGTAGGCCAAATCATGGAGTTGGGAGGTAAAGATGGTACTGCAAATCACTATTTTGACATGGTTAGTGCTGGTAAACAAACAGAGCATACATGCAACACATATATATATATATATATATATATATATATATATATATTATATTAAATAAAATATATATCATACTACAGGGATGAAATTGTTCTCACCAGCTTGAGTCCAGTAAAGAGGTATTTTACTTCTTGGTTAATGAAACAGCTAAGCTGTAACTGGGTTTCTTTACTTTTTGTTACTTCTTCCTCTTCAGATTCAGTGCATTTCATGCTTTTGAAACCATTAAAGAAAACATTCACAAAAAAAGTGTGATTAAACTAAAAAAAGAGGCTTGTGTGACCTCATTTGCAGTTATTTTACAAGGAGGGGGCAGCTGTTCATCTGTTTAAGGCCTCATTTAGACATGCGGTAGGAGGACGGCAAAAATGCGTGGCCGAGCTGTGTTTTTGCCACCCGCCTTATGCTGCAATAGGCAGTGGACAAGGGTGTTTACGTGCCACGGCTTTGATGCTTCGCACCTGCAGCACAGCGGCTCACTGAGAGGCTGAGCTGGGTGCCAGTCCAGGCATGTGGGTGGATCCTGACTTCATTGTTGCGATCTTGCCCAAGCCTGGACCGGCTTTGTGACGTCAGCCGACAGAGGGCTTCAGCCCGCTGTCTGCTGAAAATGGGTCACAGGAGTGCAGAACAAACTGCACTCCTGCACTCACCCTAATCAAACAATGTTTTCTATTTAACCCTTGAATCTACATAATAAAAAGGATACGTTGACTCGAATTCTATGCCAAAAAACTGGTCAATAAAGCTTTTCTTCTTTGGTGCAGCAGCTCCTGAGTTGGTCTAGGAGAGAAAAAATTGGTTATCTAGTGCTTGTGCTTTCACTCATTGCTTCATTCATCACAAACAATACTATGGGTTCATTTACTAAAGTCAAACTGATCATGCGCTTTGCAAGTGCAGTTGCACTAATCTTCCCCAGAGCTTAGTAAAATTTGGTAAAGCGGATTTCCATCATCCAATCATTTGAAAGCAAAAGTGTTTTTTTTTTTCCTTGCACCTGACTGGGTATTCTTTACAAAATGAAGCTTTACTATAATATATTTACTAAGTCTATTTTCCTTTAGTAAGTCAACCCCTATAGGTTTTATTAAAAAGGTGCATATACACAGAGTCCTGCAAAAATGACTAAACATACAATTTGGCAAGTTGTAACACACTGATTATTTGCCATGACTATTACTATTATCAGAAGTGAGAACATTTCTATTTTGATAAATGTATTACAAATGATAGTTAAAGCTTGGTTAGCTGAGCTTTGAAAATACAATATATTTTAGTTAACAGTTATGAAGAATTTTCTTCCTTGAGTGTCATCTTAAAATTCCATTTCAGTTTTCATAGATAATAATAGCATGAGGAACTACCAAACATTTTGACAAAGCTACTTTTTAGTAGTAGTGTTAAATGTATTAGCAGATTTAGATACAGTGCAAAATTGAAGCCAAAAAACTCAAGCTCACACTTTATAATCAGTTACAGCAAATCATTTTTTCCCTTTTGGGATAAAGGGTTCTCATATGACTAAATAAAAAGATAATTTTAAAAATCACTCTTGCGAGTGTTAACTGGTTTGTGTTATCCATTTAAACCGATACATTCTACTGGAGAGCTTGTGCATATGACAAAAAACAAACTTGCTGAAAGCCTAAAAAAGGAAACTAATGCAGCCATCACATCTAAGAATGGGTAAGCTGCAATACAATAAAAGGTTTGGGTTTAATACTGCCTTAACATTTATTCAAATCAAAATGCTTAATTTGAATCCAATATTCTTTACCTGTTTCATATTAAAGTGTTTGTTAACCCCCCCCCCCCAAAAAAAAAAAAAAAACAAAACACAAGGGGAAGGAAGATTTAGATTTCCTGGTCCCTTAAAGCAGATTAAACAGCACCGTGCTTGTGCTGTGTAATCTGCCACCTTGTAAACTGTCAAAAACCTCCCCGAGCCTGCCACTTCCTGTATACCCCTCTCTGCGTTGACCACGAAAAACAGGGCTGCTGATCCATGGTCAGCGTACGTCCCTTCGTCATCCATAGCCCTACTCTCTCTCCCCCTCAACCCCCTCCTCCTGCCCGTCAGCTATGTGTCTGTGTCCCTGCTCCCCCCGCTTTTAGTAAAATAAAAAAATCTAAATGATCCCCGCTAACCGCTCTATTATAGCCGGATATAGCACACTATAGTAGTCTTTTATAAAAAGGGAGCCTTGTAAATACCGATTTAGCGTGATCTTCAGGCCTGTCACGTGACTCTCGGTTTCCAGGGCTACTGCAGGAGGGGCCGAGTGGCCATGTGATCTCCCCAGCTGACGGCAGAGGGAGATCTCTGCAGAAGCCATATATCAGAGGTATACGGTGGTCGCGAGTCATATGACCGGCCGGAAGATCGTTCTAAATAGGTATTTACAAGCTTTTTTTTTATAAAAAAAGACTAATGCAGTGTGCTATGCCAGGCTCTAAAAGAGGGTCCAGCAGGGTTTGTTATATATGGGTTAACAAACACTTTAACACCTGTTTAGATTGTCCTCTAAAAACAACCAGTGCACAAAAACAAAGTGTAAACAAAGGCAGAGTCAAACTACTGTAAATTCTTCCAATGATAAACTGTGTAGATCTCAATAGATCACAACTAGGGTGGAAGAAGAAAGAACAACCCCCCCCCCCCCCAAAAAAAAACATGTCTATACTTACCTACTGCGAATAGAATCGCACAGATCGGGCAGGAACCTCCTCTTTTCGGGTCCCCAACCAGCGCTCCTGGCGCCTCCTCTCTGGCCAGTGCCCCCATGGGAAGCCACGTCCCATGGGGGCACTCGTGCATGCTCGTACTTGAGTCCCTCTGCTGCGTCCATTGACACAGACAGCGGGACTCTGCCCCACCCCCTGCTTCCTCGTCACTGGCTTTGATTGACAGCACTGGGATCCAATGGCTCCTGGTGCCCCAGCAAAGCCAGCGAGACCCAGAAATGAGGGGAGAAAAGATCTGCAGAAGTACACTGGATCAAATGAGGTCTCAGGTAAGTAAAGGGGGGCTGAGGGGTCAATGATTAAACCTAAACATTTTTTACCTTTTAATTTTAAGGTAAAAAACGTTTGGACTTTACAACCCCTTACAGTGACTGCAAGGATACAGGTAGTGGTCTACCTTTCAAGCTATCCCTTAGGCAACTGACAAATAAGAACTTCTCTGGTCAGTAATCATTAGAAGCTTGGGGTGTGTTTCCAGTACTTACCTCCATGTCAGTGTCCTCTTCTATGGGTTCTAACTTCTGTTGTAGCACCCTCATTACTTGTACCCAGCATTCATTGGCATCCTGAAAATTAAGATAAAAGGATGATAAACAATAAAGGAATGGTCACGTTTTTCACTCAGGTTGAGTTAAACTAGATAATTAATCCACTTAGCAAGAGAAACACACTTGGATGAGTTTAAACACAATATAGACATGAAAGCAAGATGACCTGAGCAGCATAGACATCAATGTCACACATGGAACCCTTCCTCATGTCTGCCAAGCAAACATTTACCAGCTTGCTAGGCCACAACATTTCCAGCTCAATTGCTAAAATGTACTAAAAGTAGAGAAATGTTTGCTTCATATTCCATCATGGCAAAATAAAAGCTGTGCATGGTTTTGCTGGCTTTACTGCTGCTGTACATTTAGGCAGCCCACAAGATAAAAGTGCTGGCTGTTTTGGCGTTTGCCACAAATAAAAAAGCACTGTATAAAATTCCTACTGAGGGCTTTAGGAATACCACACACACCAGTCTAATGATTACCTGCTGCAGGTACTGCCCCTGGTCACCTTTCTCTGCAAACTGTGGGAAGGCCATGTGCAAGAACTGGAGGAGGATAATAGGAGGGATACTGGAAGAGGTCTTCTCCATAGATTCAAACAGATCTCTGAGGGCTGCAAAAACATGATGTACTTTAAAGTAACATGCAAAGACTAGCAATTCAAACTTTACAGCCCTGGTACTGAAACATGAAGACTACAGAACAAAAGCCCACCACCACTAAAGAATGACATACAAGAGAATCAAAGCAGATTGGTTAATAAAAAATGCCTTTATATTTCAGGACAATCTTAAGCAGGGTATACATGGACTGGAAATCATCCGTTTAAGCAGAAACAGCGGAGTCCGCGCTTCCAGAATACAATAGCACGGTGGAGATCAGTGAGGTTTTTTTTTCCGTTCAACCCATTGTTTGAATGAAGAAAAAAAAAAAAAAAAAAAGGAAGGAAGGAAGGAAGGAAGGAAGGAAGGAAGGAAGGAAGGAAGGAAGGAAGGAAGGAAGGAAGGAAGGAAGGAAGGAAGGGAGAGACAGCTTAAAAGCAAACAATTACTGCTGTGCTCTCTTGACAATGCTCTGTGATCCCAGTATCATGGGTGCATCCAGTATTAAATGCTCATTTTTTAAAAATATTTTATATAAAAGAATCAGAGAATGCAAAGTGTTTTCTGACTGGACAAAGTGGAGAGGCGTGGCAGCAACATCTCACACTCCACCTCATCCAGAGAACACTTTGGAATCTTTCACAAAATATTCTCCGAATGGCGCCCGCACCAAGGAGTCGACTTCCCGAGTTCAAAATGCAGTACGGAAGCCAATCAGCACAGGATCTGAAAGCAAGTGGAGATCACTGGAGTAGCGGTGTCTGTCAGTGATTTCCAGCATCCAGGAGGATCAGCCAGGCTTTCTATATGCATAGTTATATTGGTCCAAGTTGTATAAAATATTCATACCAGTAATCTATATATCTCTAAAGAAAAAAAATGGAAGAAGTTTACCGAAAACAACTGTAGTTTCCCTTTAAATTATAAATGCACAAACCTGCAGTAATGTACTGAGCAGAAGCCATTTCACCAGAAGCTCTCAAGGCACCTGCATATCTGGGGGAGGGGGTGGGAGAAAAAAACAAAAACAAAAAAAAAAACAAACAAAACAAAAACCACACACCATGTAAATATTATTGTAAATAATTAATAATGACCCAATAGTAGAATATTGTACCGTCTACACCAAGTTTAGTAAACAGCCAAAAGGATACCTCTGCTATAGAATACAGCTTTGCAGCAAATAAATATCAGGCAACTAATTCAAACCCAGCAACCAAGAAGCCTACCTAAGGCATATTGACTATACTGTTGCGGTGACAGGCCAAAAAGAGGCTTTCTGCACGCACTATAAAATCTAGGTTTTGGAGTCCAATAAGGGACACAAAGTTATTGTTAGTCCCCCTTGGGTTTTACTGCCGTCTACAGGAGGACTAGACACTGGCAAAAAAAAAAAAAATGTGGGGGGGGGGGGGGGGGGGGGAGATGGTGGGGAGTGAAGGTTGCACACAGAGCACAGCTTGGGATCGAGCCCGTACGAATGCCCTCATAGCAAGCGGCTCAGGAGTCAGGAACACCACAGAAGACAAGGATCGGGGCTGCTCTGTGCTGAAAGAATGCACATGGGGCTGGTGGCTATCCTGGTAAGGTCTACAGTCTTTTTGGGCAGTGTCCAATTCTCCTATAGTTGGCAGGAAAAAAACTTAAGGTGAATATTTTTTGTGTCCCTCAATGGACAAGAAAGAAATTAAAAAAAAACAAAAAAACAAAAAAAAAAACAAAAAAAAAAAAAAAACTTACATTAACACTAAGACCCTTTCACACTGAGGCGCTTTTACGCTAAAAAAAAATAAAAAAATAAAGTGCCTGAAAAAGCTCACGAAAACCTATTTCCATTAAAATCAATGAATGCTTTCACACTGGAGCAGTGCGCTGGCTAGGTCGGTAAAAAACCGCCCCTCTCCATTGAAATGAATGGAAAGCTCTTCAAAAGCGCTCAGTGTTTTACTGGCAGTTTAGAAGTGCCTCCGTGTGAAAGGGGCCTTATGGATGTTTCTCTGGTCACCCAAAATAAAAAAAAGACAAAAAGGTGTGACTTACTAAAGGCAAATTGACCGTGCACTCTGCTCTGCAAAGAATACCCAAATCAGATGCAAGAAAAAAAAAACAAACAAAAAAAAAAACTGCATTTTGGTTGCACATGGTTCAATGATAGAAATCAGCAGAGCTTCACAACATTCACTGTGAATGGTTTAACCCCTTCTCTGTCAGAGCCATTTCTGGCGTTTTGGAGGGAGTAGGGTTTCCCCCGCACTTTAAAAAAAATCATTTTAGGTATAAAGATTGCTTAATCCCCCTAAACATTATGCATTTTTTGAATTTCACTCGAGGGGAAAAAAAAAAAAAAAAAAACGAAAACACACTATGATGGTACTTGCACAATTTTAGGTCACATGACCGTTTATCAAGCCCAAATGTTAAAGTTACATTTATGGGCACTCAAACGCAATATACTACCCAAGTTTTTGGCAAAAAAAAAAAAAATAGGAGGTTATGCTGAGTAAATAGATAACATGTCAAGCCTTAACGTAGAACTATAGGCAACACCCCCCCCCCCCCATTTTTGGATAGAGTAAGGCAGTTTATTCTTTGCCATTTGAGTCCCCATGGGGAGACTTCCCTTCACTTCCTGTCCAATAGCCAAAACAGGAAGTGAGGAAATCCCTGCAAATGAAAGTTACCAAAAAAAACCCCCAAAACACACGCATGTTATACAGCACAATGCTTGTGCTGTGTAATTGGGCCCCCTGTATCACCTGAAAATGCCTGGCTGATCCTGTCTGATTCTGCCCTCTACCCTGTAAACGGACCATGGTTCATCATGGCTGCTGAACCCTGATACCGTGATCATTTTACGCGCCTTCGTCATCCACAGCTCTTCTGTCCTTCTCTCCCCCCTCCTTTCCTGCCAGCTCGTGAAAGTGTCCGCCCCCATCTCCTGTTGCTGAAATAACTTTTAAAGGTTTCATACAGCGGGGGAAATTATTTGATCCCCTGAAGATTTTGTAAGTTTGCCCACTTACAAAGAAATGAAGGGTCTATCATTTTTATCATAGGTGTATTTTAAATGATAGACACAGAATATCAACCAAAAATCCAGAAAAAAAAAACACATAAAACAAATGCTATAAATGGTGTTGGAGAAATAAGTATTTGATCCCCAAGCAAAACATGACTTAGTGCTTGGTGGAGAAACCCTTGTTGGCAAGCACAGAGGTGAGACGTTTCTTGTAGTTTATGATGAGGTTTGCACACATCTCAGGAGGGATTTTGGTCCACTCTTCTATACAGATCTTCTCCAAATCCTTAAAATTTACCTTTGTGCTTGCCAAGAAGGGTTTCTCCCCCAAGTCATGTTTTGTTTGGGGATCAAATACTTATTTTACTCACTCAGCTGCAACTCAATTTATAACATTTTTATCAAGTGTCTTTTTTCTGGATTTTTGGTTGATATTCTGCATCTATCATTTAACCACTAGCGACCAGCTCACGCAGATATACTGCGACAGGTCAGCTCTCCTGCGCGAATCGCTGTACCTGTACGCCGGAGCGCTCTCGCTCCACAATGTGGGAGCATGCCCACGGGTCGGGTGGGCTCAATGTCCGCTGGCGACCCACGATCGCCTAGTAGAGAGGCAGATCGGGGATCTGCCAGTGTAAACAAGGCAGTTCCCTTTCTGACAGGGGACATGTCAGATTAGGGTTGCCACCTCATCCCTTTAAAACCGAGCACATATTAATTACACAGGTTCTGTGGCTGATTAAGATGGTAATTAAACTCACTTGGTGCCTTATCTGCATTTAATTAGCCTCAGAACCTGTGTAATTCAAAGGTGTTCGGGTTTAAAAGGGATGAGGTGGCAACTCTATGTCAGATCTACTGTTCCCAGTGATCGGGAACAGTGATCTCTGTCAAGTCCCCGTAAGCCCATCCCCCTACAGTTAGAACACACCTAGTGAACACACTTAACCCCTTGACCCCCCCCCCGGTGTTAACCCCTGCCAGTGTCATTTTTACATTGATCAGTGCTATAAAAATGCACTGATCAATTAAATAATGTCACTGGTCCCCAAAAAGTGTCATTTGGGGATCAGATTTGTCTGCCGCAATCCCAAAAATAAATAGAATTTCGCAGATCGCCCCCCATTAACAGGAAAAAATAAAAAATAAAAGTCCCTAAATCTATCCCATAGTTTGTAGATGCGATAACTTCTGCGCAAACCAATCAATCAACGCCTATGGCGATCTTTTTACCAAAAATATGTAGAAGAATACATATGGGCCTAAACTGATGAATAAACTAGCTTTTATATATATTTTTTGGATATGTATTATAGCAAAAGAGTTTTTTTTTTTTTTTTCAAAATTGTCGCTCTTTGTTTATAGCACAAGAAATAAAACCCGCAAAAGGTGATCAAATAACACCAAAAGAAAGCTCTGCTTGTGGGGAAAAAAACACAAAAAAAAAAAAAAACAGAACAATTTTGTTTGGGTACAGCATCGCACGACCGCACAATTGTCGGTAAAGCAACGCAGTGCCGTAGTGCAAAAAATAGCCTGGTCATGGAGGCAAATCCTTCTGGGGCTGAAGTGGTTAAAATAAACCTATGATAAAAATTATAGACCCTTCATTCCTTTGTAAGTGGGCAAACTTACAATATCTGCATGGGAACAAATTGTTATTTGCCCCACTGTATAATCCTCCATTTCCTAATCCTGCGTGCCCCTGTCTTTTTATATAAAAAAAAACAAATCAACAAACCACACACGAGCTGTCTATACCGCATTTCAGAGAGCTCACGACCGCGCCTCTCACCTAGTCACAATGGACATCAGCAGGGTGTTTTTTGGCGCCTCCCGTACTGTCAGATGAGGGGAGAGGCGGCCGGTCACGTGAGCGCCGAGAGCCGCTCTGAAAACAGGTATAGGACAGCATTTTTTTTTTTTTTATAAAAAACACACACACACAGGATTATATAAAGATATGACAGTGGCTTAACAACCACTTTAAGGAAATCCCTTGGGGACCCCCAGGTCACCAGAACTGGTGTCCCATTTGGAAGGTTTCCCCTCTGTTACTTTTCTGGGGACAGCCAAAAATTCGGGGTTTTATACAACTTTATAAGGGGTTATACCGCGCTAGATCGTGCAATAAACATATACAGCAGCAACAAAAACTATCGGATATCTCCACAGTGCAAAAAAATGTATATAAATAAGTTGCGCTCATATACAGCGTGAGTGATCACAAAAAATGATTTAAAAAAATGATTAAATAAATGAAATAAAGTGCAAGTGCAACACAAATATAAGTCTACAAGTAAAGACTCTGCATAAAAAGAAATGGAAAAAAAAAAAAATAAAAAAAAAAAAACATTGAGTCCACACAAAAAGGATTCCACAGTGTGAGAGGGGGCGATGAACTCCAGGTCACTTCCACCGTCACGAAGGAGATGGGGGTATCCTGAATAGAAAAAACCCACTCGATACGTGGGGACTCTTACCGGAACTGGTGGACCCCCTAAAAAACAAGGTCATTTACGCCACCAGACTTAGCCCTCTGCTGGGTCTATAGGTCCTCCTTGTCACTGGAGCTCTGAGTGGTTGGAAGTCCTCCTCAACATCCAAATAAAAAAAAAAAAAAAAAAAAAGAAGGGGGGGGGGGTTTGGGGGGGGCGCGCACGTTTTCACCAAGTGGCAGTTATTATATCTGTAAGTATTGTGGACCAAGCAATCTGTCAATGTATGAAAGCTCGCTATAGTATTTTCTAAGCTTGAACTCTCCTGCCCCACATCAGCAGCTAATCTTGCATTACTATCACTTATTATCATCGACAATTGTAACATCCATCACTTTTGTTATTCTGAAGAAATCCATGTGTGTTTGAATAACAAAAGTGATGGATGTTACAATTGTCAATGATAATAAGTGATAGTAATACAAGATTAGCTGCAATGTGATGTGGGGCAGGAGATTTCAAGCTTAGAAAATACTATAGCGAGCTTTCATACATTGACAGATTGCTTGGTCCACAATACTTACAGATATAATAACTGCCACTTGGTGAAAATGTGCCCCCCCCCCCCCCCCTTTTTAGACGTGATTTCCCATTTTCAAGTTGGATATTGAGGAGGACTTCCAGCCACTGTCTGAGAGCTCCAGTGACAAGGAGGACCTATAGACCCTGCAGAGGGCCTGCTGGCATATATGACCTTGCTCTTTAGGGGGTCCACCAGTTCTGGTAAGAGACCCCACGTATTGAGTGGGTTTTTTTCTATTCAAGATACCCCCATCTCCTTGGTGACGGTGGAAGACCTGGAGTTCACGCCCTCATTGGAATCACCCCCTCTGTGGAATCCTTTGTGTGGACTCAATATGTTTTTTTTCCATTTCTTTTTATGCAGAGTCTTTACTTATAGACTTATATTTGTGTTGCATTTGATTTCACTTTATTTCATACATTTTTTGTGATCACTCACGCTGTATATGAGCGCAACTTCCGTATTTATCGGCGTATAACACGCACCCCAAGTTTAGGAGTTAAGGAAAACAAAAAACAAAAAACCAAAAACCTTACATTTAAATTTCCATCAATGCAGCCTTATCAGTGTCAGTGCAGCATTGTCAGTGCAGCTTTGCCCCAGTGCAGCATTGTCAGTGCAGCTTTGCCCCAGTGCAGCATTGTCAGTGCAGCTTTGCCCCAGTGCAGCATTGTCAGTGCAGCTTTGCCCCAGTGCAGCATTGTCAGTGCAGCTTTGCCCCAGTGCAGCATTGTCAGTGCAGCTTTGCCCCAGTGCAGCATTGTCAGTGCAGCTTTGCCCCAGTGCAGCATTGTCAGTGCAGCTTTGCCCCAGTGCAGCATTGTCAGTGCAGCTTTGCCCCAGTGCAGCATTGTCAGTGCAGCTTTGCCCCAGTGCAGCATTGTCAGTGCAGCTTTGCCCCAGTGCAGCATTGTCAGTGCAGCTTTGCCCCAGTGCAGCATTGTCAGTGCAGCTTTGCCCCAGTGCAGCATTGTCAGTGCAGCTTTGCCCCAGTGCAGCATTGTCAGTGCAGCTTTGCCCCAGTGCAGCATTGTCAGTGCAGCTTTGCCCCAGTGCAGCATTGTCAGATCGCCGCCGACATACACATAGCATGTAGCTTTAAATATGGCGCCGCGGAGTTCGGAGGTACGCGGCGGAGCTGAACGAGCGCTGCCGAGATACACATAGCCGAGTGTACTCGGCTCTTCTCGGCGCCGCTCACAGTCACGCCCAGTCCCGCCCTATGATGGACATACCACAGGTCCAATGGCGGGACTGGGCGTGACTGTGGGCGTGAGAAGAGCCAAGTACCCTAGGCTATGTGTATCTCGGCTCCGCCCAGTCACTGATTGAACTCGGTGGCGCTCGTTCAGCTCCGCTGAGTCCCATCTGAACTCCGTGGCGCCATATTTAAAACTACACGCTATGTGAATGTCGGCGGCTAACGCTCCAATAGATCACAATTAGCAGGGATCGGCGTATAACACGCACCCACGATTTTCCCTGTTATATACCGATAAATACGGTATTTACCGTATTTATCGGCGTATAACACGCACCGGCGTATAACACGCACCCCAATTTAGGAGGGAATTTTAAAGGAAAAAAAAAACTTTTAGGAGGGAAGTTGAAGGGAAAAAAAAAACAAAAAAACTTACATTTAAACGCCCATCAGTGCAGCCATGTCAGTGCAGCCTTGCCCCAGTGCAGCCTTGCCCCAGTTATCCCAGCCATTCTGGGCTTCAAAATCACCGATCGCGATTTGAAAATGGCGCCGCCGGCGCCGAAATACACAGTGCCGGTCCTCGGCTCTTTCCGGCGGCTGTCGTTCATTTTCGGCTCCACTCGTAGTCCCGAGCGGAGCTATCCGAACCTAGTCGAGTAGGTTCGGATAGCTCCGCTCGGGACTACGAGTGGAGCCGAAAATGAACGACAGCTGCCGGAAAGAGCCGAGGACCGGCTCTGTGTATTTCGGCGCCGGCGGCGCCATTTTCAAATCGCGATCGGCGATTTTGAAAATGTGACAGGTCCGGATCGCAGGGGATTGGCGTATAACAGGCACCTGCGATTTTCCCCTGGTTTTAAGGGGAAAAAAGTGCGTGTTATACGCCGATAAATACGGTATATACATTTTATATAAAAACTCACTTTCGATGATAAAAATGGTAAAAAGGACAAATAGAGAGGGTGGAATCTCCCTAGCTGGGGCACAGACGGCAATAAAAACCTGACAGGGGTTCTAATGCCTCACCATTCTATTTAAAAAAAAAAAAAAAAAAAAAAGTTTTGTCTTTAAAACTACACATACCCGTGAAACAATGATAAACTTTAGTACACAAAATTTTCCATAGATGTTTAAAAGCCACTACATTGCATCAGTTTAGAGTTGTGAAAAAAGGCCCTAGAATATTATTACTCTGACTCCAGCGTCCACAGCCATAGATGACATGTGTACGCACAATCAGTTTTGGCACCTAGGCATTCCCCACACCTGTGTTCATGTCTGAATGTACATGGGGTTTAAGGGGGGAATCAAATTTTTTTTTATTACACCCCCCTCTTTTTAACTTTATTCTATCAAATAGTGAACCAAATGTTCCCTATGTGATAGTATTACAGGTTCTCTTTATTGAGGCATCAGGCATCTATTAGCCCCCTGCCTCACCAGCCTTCCACTAAAGTGAATCAAGCACAGATCACACATTATTAGGAGGAACATGGAAGTACAGTGGCTGTACAGTCGACAGATCTTTTTTACCTGAGAGCCGACTCAAATTAACACGTAAATCCTCCCCCTGCTGCAAATGTAGGATATACATCAGTGGCAGCAAAAGGGTTAAATCAAACGATGCTCATCCTTCATTTAATTTATGTAAACTATAAATAAACATACCGTTTAAGAGAGTCTTTAAGCTCTGGCACTGAGCGGATACACTGAACAGTGGCATTCATATAACAGGTGTTTCCCAAATTTGTTAAGCCACAGGGCAGTTCCATCTGCAAGACAGATAATATATAGATAAAATAGAATATTCTTTTCTTAAATTTTTTTTTTCAGCAGTGTGCACAAGTAAATTAAAGCAAGATATAAAAGGAATACATTTAAAATTTAACAAAAAGGTGAAAAGATGCTCAGTTTTGCAAAAGTAGCATAAAGTATATCTGTGGAACTTTTCACAAAGCAAAGTATTATCTTAAAGTATACACATCTTTTTAAAACCACTACAGTGGAAACTGAATCTAATGGGAGCGATTTCATGATCATCAATCAGCTGCTGCACTTGCAGGGCTCCACTGAGGAAAGTGGCAGGGCCTGCATCCCTTTAGACGTTATTTCTCTGTGGGAGTATCTCACCAAAAATTACATTTTTGTTGCAGGGGGTGCTCAAAATATGACTCGTATCTTAGTGCAGACTTCTGAAAAATCTGTAAGCATACAAGCAGAAAATGACACAGTAGCTCACAAAAGTGAGTACACCTCTTACATTTTGGTAAATAGTTTATCTTTTCATGTGACAACACAAAAGAAAAAAAAAAGAAAGACACTTTGCTACAACGTAAAGTAGTGAGTGTACAGCTTGTATAAAAGTGTAAATTTGTTGTTCCCTCAAAATATCTCAACACACAGCCATTAATGTCTAAATCACTGGCAACAAAAGTGAGTACATCCCTAAGTGAAAATGGCTAATTGGGTCCAATTTGGACATTTTCCCTCCCCGGTGTCATGTGACAGTGTTACAAGGTCTCAGGTGTGAATGGGGAGCAGGTGTGAAATTTGGTGTTATCGCTCTCGCATACTGGTCACTGGAGGTTCAACATGGCACCTCATGGCAAAGAACTGAGGATCTGAAAAAAAAAAAAAAAAAAAAAGAATTGATGCTCTACATAAAGATGGCCTAGGCTATAAGGAGATTGCCAAGACCCCGAAACTGAGCTGCAGCACGGTGGCCAAAACCATACAGCGGTTGAACAGGACAGGTTCCATTCAGAACAGGCCTCGCCATGGTAGACCAAAGAAGTTGTAAAATAGACGTATGAGTGCTGCCAGCATTGCTGCAGAGGTTGAAGGGGTGGGGGTCAGGCTGTCAGTGCTCAGACCATAGGTCACACACTGTATCAAATTGGTCTGCATGGCTGTCATCCCAGAAGGAAGCCGAAAGCCCCCAACAGTTTGCTGAAGACAAGCAGACCAAGGACTTGGATTACTGGAACCATGTCCTGTGGTCTGATGAGACCAATATAAATTTATTTGGTTCAGATAGTGTCAAGCATACGTGGCGGCAACCAGGTGAGAAGTACAAATACAAGAGTGTCTTGCCTACAGTCAAGCATGGTGGTGGGATTGTCATGGTCTGGGGGTGCACGAGTGCTGCTGGCACTGGGGAGCTACAGATCATTGGAGGAACTGTGAAAGCAAACATGTACTGTGACATACTGAAGCAGAGCATGATCCTCTCACTTAGGAGACTGGGCCGCAGGGCAGTATTCCAACATGATAAAAAACCCCAAAGGTCTGTGGGGCACCCTCAAAACAGAAGGTGGAGGAGCGCAAGGTCTCCAACATCCACCAGCTTTGTGATATCGTCATGGAGGAGTGGAAGAGGACTCCAGTGGCAACCTGTGAAGCTCTGGTGAACTCCATGCCCAAGAGGGTTAAGGCAGTGTTGGAAAAATAATTTTGGGTACACAAAATATTGACACTTTGGGCCCAATTTAGACATTTTCACTCAGGGGTGTACTCACTTTTGTTGCCAGCGGTTTAGGCATTAATGGCTGTGTGTTGTGTTATTTTGAGGGGACAGCAAATTTACACTGTTATACAAGCTGTACACTCACTACTTTACATTGTAACAAAGTGTCATTTCTTCAGTGTTGTAACATGAAAAGATATAATAATTTACAAAAATGTGAGAGGTGTACTCACTTTTGTGAGATACTTTATATGGGGGCCTTCAGGTTTCCATATTGCATTTTACAGAAAATTACAGCGCTGCCGATTGAAAAGGAAAGGTAGTTTTTATTAACATTCAAATTACAGCATGCTTTGCGTAGCATATGTATACACTATATAATGTTTTTCATTTGCTATTTTTTCCCCCCACAAAAGTGGAGTTAGCCTTTAAGCAAGAACAATAGGGTACTTTCTTTTTAAGCAACCACCAAATTACCCAATCACCTGATCTATAAGCCCCAGTAAAAACATTTAAAGCGGATCTTCACCCATTTTTTAATCAGCATCTCGGTGGCTTCTAAAAGCAGCACCGAGTGCCATATGGAGCTTTTTTTTTTTCTTTTTTTTTACCTACCTTACGTTATATGTTTTTCCTTTCTTCTGTCCCTGCGGCTGTGGGCGTGGACTTTGCGGGTATTGTCGTCATATCCTTCGTTCCCCGCAATGTCTCCTGGGATCTCATTGTCTTTCATCCCAGGAGACATTACGGATAACCTCCGCCAAATCTTGTGAGACTTTTTGGTTGCCATCACAACGGGGCGGGAACTTCCGACGACGCCGCCCGTTGTCATGGCAACCCAGAATCAGACGGCGATGACACTGGGCATGCGCGGGAACGAGCGGTGAATGCTGGGAGGACAGCATTCACCGCATCCCGGAAATTCATGCTTGTGGGTTTCAAATGCCCACAACGAAGATGGGAACCGCCGTCTGATTTTTAAAAGTTATTCTTTGCAACGAAATCGCCCACAATCAGACTTACTTCACAGAACATGTGAGTAAATTATCATGATTAGAAAAGTTTCTGAATAAACTCCTAAAAAAAAAAAAAAAAAAAAAAAAAAAAAAACACAAACACGTTAGATGGGTGAAGATCTGCTTTAAAAAGGCAAACATGACATTCCCCTCTGCTTTCCAGATGACAACAGATAGACCCAAGAGCAAGAGGAGCTTTCTTAGCCCTCAACAAGCATTTTCCCTTAAAAAAAAAAAAAAAAAATAAGTCAAAACTGGAAAAAGAAAAAATAAAAAAAAGAAGAAGAAAAGACGATAAGATACTTAGGTGGTGTTTCAGGCACCCCAAAACAGTTTGTAAATTTTGAGCTCACTGAAAATACACAATACTGTGTATACACTTTACTGTCATCTGAGCATTTAAGCAATTTTTAGTAGTCGCTTTCCCATTTTACATACTCTTGCTGATATAACTGGGGTGTCCAAATCAACTTCATCTCGGGATGCATCAGCATTATGGATGCCCTTATAGGGCTGGTTGTATCTGTAGGACTATGTAGATTTATCCAGGGCTTTTTTTTCCCCCCCAGAGAATAGGTGCAGGAACTCAACCATGATGCCAGCCACCCCCCCCCCTTCATCGAACAGTGGGTATAGCCAAATGGCGATAAATACCAGGAATGCGTTGTGTGTGGAGTTCGGAGGTGTACTATGTGCAACGTCCAGCAGGGCTGGTGTGCTACATGCAGAGTGCACAGTTTGGGGGTGCGATAACATACTAAGTGCAGGGTTCAGGATTGCGTGGTGTGCAGTGTTGAGGAGTACGGTACATACAGAGTGCAGGGTTCAGCCCTCTTTCACAGGCTGTCAACGTCCGTCTCACTTCCACCTCTCCTCGGTTCTGACCTCTGCAGCACCTTTCCCCCATCCCTCACCTCTGCACAAATTTCCATCCACTGTCATCAACCCACAACCCCCCCCCCCCCCACACACACACAAAAAAAAACAAAAAAAAAAAAAACTTCCCCGCATCTCACCTCCCTGGCTCCCAGCTCTAGTACCTCCCCAGCAGTGCGGCGGCTTCACCTGCCTCTCACTTGCAGGGCGATCAATGGTCGTCATCTGTGCACCCAGGCACAGATGGGGATCACAGTGCAGCTTAATACGCGATGCCCCATCCCACGCTGCACCTGTTCCCCTTAAAATCCAGAGAGGAAAGCGGTCCTTGTAAACACAGAAGGCTTCTGTGTTTACAAGTGACAGTGGCGAGAGCCATGTTTTGTCTAAAAAGCCCTGGGTGCGGGGGCTGCATGAAATGGCTTAAAGTGGATGTAAACCCGAAATTTTTTTACATTTTTTTTTTTTAATTTCATAATGTGTACAGTATAAGATTTCCTATCATTTGATCCCAGTCTTGCCACACAGAGTTAATCCAGCTCTGAGCAATCCTCTTATTGTTCAGCGAGATAAATCTTGACAAACAGAAAAACTTTGTCACATCCTCCCCCTTGCTGTGAGTGACAGGTGATTTACATTTCGTGCACTAGCCTAAGAGCCCTTTCACACTGGGGCGGTTTGCAGGCGCTATTAATAGCGCCTGCAAACCGACCCGAAAGTGCCGCTGCTTGCATTCCAGTGTGAAAGCCCCGAGGGCTTTCACACTGGAGCAATGCGCTGGCAGGACGGGAAAAAAATTCCTGCCAGCAGCATCTTCGGAGCGGTGTGTATACCGCTCCTGCCCATTGAAATCAATGGGACGGCGCGGCTATACCGCCGGCAAAGCGCCTCTGCAGAGGCGCTTTGCGGTGGTATTTAACCCTTTCTCGGCCGCTAGCGGGGGGTAAAACCGCCCCGCTAGCGGCCGCTAATAATAGCGGCGTTTTACCGCCGACGCCGCCCCCCGCCCCAGTGTGAAAGGTCTCTAAAACATGCATTATTTTTTAATTCCCACCCCCACTCCTTTCTTCAGCAGCTCTGCAAGGATTGGCTGCTCCACACCTCAGCATGATTTGGCATGCTGAAGACATGTGGTTACTTTCCTGTCTTTTCAGTGGATGTTAGAGATCATAGCAGAAGTTCAGTGTAAGAAATACACAGGAGAAAAATGCACATTGACAAAGGGGAGTGTAGAGGTGGGCGGGGAGTATACTGACATCACGACTCCACCCACCGAGCTCCAGACAACAGACCCACCCACAGAATCTGCAGTTTTTCAGGTCTCATAACAGACAGAGGGGAGACATTTGACAGGTAAAGATACATGCAGGAGGCATGTATATCCTTATAGATAACCCCTATGGCAGTAGTTTAGAAAGGATGACATTGGGTTTACATCCACTTTAAAGCAGGGATAGACAACCTATGAGAGATGAGATCTACCTGGACAACACTGAAGAGAAACACCCCCCCCTTTTTTTTCCCTTTAACCGCTTGCCGACCGCCTCACGCAGATATACTGCGGCAGAAGGGCTCGTACAGGCAAAACCACGCACCTGTACATTGCCCTTTAAGAGGCGGCCAGCTCAGTGAGTCGGGCCGCGGGTCCCGCGAACTCGAATGCCATGGGGAGGAAGAACGGGGAGATGCTGATGTCCCCGTTCTGCCTAGTGACAGTGTCACTCGATCTCTGCTCCCTGTCATCGGAACAGAGATCAGTGACGTGTAACATGTAGCCACCAGCCCCCACAATTAGAAACACGCACCTAGGACACACTTAACCCCTACACTACCACCTAGTGGTTAACCCCTTCCCTGCCAGTGTCATTTACACAGGAATCAGTGCATTTTTATAGCACCAATTGCTGTATAAATGACAATGGTCCCAAAAATGTGTCAAAAATGACCGATGTGTCCGCCATGTCGCAGTCACAATAAAAAAAAAAAAAAAAAAAGCCATAAAACTATCCCCTATTTTGAAAAACGCTATAAATTTTGCGCAAACCGATCAATAATCGCTTATTTTGATTTTAACCAAAAATATGTAAAAGAATACGTATCGGCCTAAACTGAGGAAAAAAATTGTTTTTTTAAAATATTTATTTGTTTTATTTCTATTTTTGAGGGATATTTATTATAGCAAAAAAGTAAAAAATAATGCGTTTTTTTCAAAATCGTCGCTCTATTTTTGTTTATAGCGCAAAAAATAAAAACTGCAGAGGCGATAAAATACCACCAAAAGAAAGCTCTATTTGTGGGAAAAAAAGGACGTCAATTTTGTTTGGGAGCCACGTCGCACGGCCGTGCAATTGTCAGTTAAAGCAACGCAGTGCCGAATCGCAAAAAGTGCTCTGGTCAGGAAGGGGGTAAATTCTTCCAGGGCTGAAGTGGTTAAGAAATTAACTAGCAAGCCCCCAATAAAAAGTAAAGACAGCATTACAAACCTAAAAAAAATAAATATATAATATTTTACTAAAATTGCCACTGTAATAGTATAAACTTAGCCTACCTTAAGCCTAGGTTCAGACTAGTGCGATGCGGGAATCAGAGCGATTACAGCATCGCTTCTCTCCCGCAGGCATTTCACACTGCCTCTGCGAACCGCTGTGGGTGTCAATACATTGTTATTGACACCCCCAGAACAGTACACGGATCGCAGTGGGAACTGTGGATCCGATTCCAGTATGGGGAAAAACAAGTCCCTGCACCTTTTTCTGTGTGAATCCAAGGCAAGTTCAGCCATACAACTGCGGTGCGGGGGCAAATCACATGCGATGTCTGAGATCGCACTAGTCTGAACCTAGCCTAAACGTTAGCTTCAGAGAGAAACTCGGCATTCACATTTTTTTTCATGTCTGGGGAGCAATTGGTTACCCCCACAAGTCTGATGCCTGAGTTCATCATGAAAAGCAGAACATCTGGTACTGCAGGCTTTTTTGTCTAATTTCTGGCCAGGGCTCAGTAGGCAGGGCAGGGTACAGAGGTCAGTAGTAGGCAGTGTACAGAGGCTTAGAGGGCCTTGTGTTTGACACCTGTGTTATAGTAAAAGGAGAGGTGTGTAGTGTAAACCACTATAGCTCTCGGTTTAACAGATAGGAAAAAAAGTGCATTGTTTGCAATCAGTCTGCCAAAACAGACTATCACTCAAAGAAGGAGTAGTAAAGCACAGTTATTGTATAACACTAATACAGGAAGTATGGCTGGCTTATGTAATGAGCAAATATAGTGGGTATAGAAAAGAATAAATTTTAAAATAATCACATTTTGTGATTACGCCACTCCTCAAGAAAGGCCACATGCAGTCTCGACTGAGCTTTGCGAAAACGCACCTTAAAGATCTGAGGTCACATGGAAAAAGGGGTTATAGTCAGGAGACTAAAATTGAAATTTGGCCTCAACACCAAATGAGATGTCTGGCGGAAATCCAATACAGCTCACCATCCAAATAACACACCATTCCTACAGTAAAGCATGGAGGTGGTAATATCCTGTTATGGGGGTGTTTCTCTGCAGCAAGGACTGGAGCATTTGTCAGGATAGAAGGAAAAATGGATGGGGCAAAAAACTGTCATGTTCTTGAGGACAATCTGCTGCCCTCTGCCAGAAAGTAGTCAATGGGAAGAAGGATTACCTTCCAACATGACAATGACCCAAAGCACACAGCAAAAAAATTACCACACAGTAGTTGAAGGAGAACCCTGCATGGCCTAGCCAGAGCCCAGACTTAATCTGTGAAATGACTTGAAGACTGCAGTCCACATCAAAATTTAATTGAACTGTGAAGAAGAGTGGGCAAATATTGCAAAGTTTAGACGTGCAAAGTTAGTAGAGACATATCCCAACAAACTAAAGTCTGTAATTAAAGCAAAGGGTGGTTCAACAAAATACTGACAAGTGGGCGATTCCCTTTCCAACTCAGTGATGTTTTTTTGAATAAAAAAAAAAATAAAAAAAAATAAAGAAAAATTCTCGCAGGTTGCGCTATATCTTTAACTTGGATGTTATAAGTCGCATTGAGTAAATACAGTGGATATAAAAAGTCTACACACCCCTGTTAAAATGTCAGGTTTCTGTGATGGAAAAAAAAAAAAAAAAAAAAAGAGAAATAATTTCAGAACTTTTTCTACCTTTAATGTGACCTATAAACTGTACAACTCAGTTGAACCACAAACTGAAATCTTTTTAGGTGACGGGAAGCAAAAATAAAAACTAAAATAATATGGTTGCATAAGTGTGCACACCCTGAAATTAATACTTTGTTGAAGCACCTTTTGATTTTATTACAGCACTTAGTCTTTTTGGGTGTCAGTCTGTCAGCTTGGCACATCTTGACTTGGCAATATTTGCCCACTCTTTGCAAAAACATTACAACTCTGTCAGATTGTGAGATCTGTGCACAGCCCTCTTGAAATCACTCCACAGATTTTCAATAAGATTCAGGTCTGGGCGCATCCAAAACTTTAATCTTCTTCTGTTGAAGCCATTTCTTTGTTGATTTGGATGTATGCTTTGGGTCATTGTCATGCTGAAATATGAAGTTCCTCTTCATGTTGAGCTTTCTAGCAGAAGCCTGAAGGTTTTGTGCCAATATTGACTGGTTTTTCGAACTGTTCAGAATTCCCTCTCCCTTGACTAGGGTCCCTGTTTTCTGCTGAAGAAAAACAGCCCAAAAGCATGATGCTGCCACCTCCATGCTTTACGGTGGGTATCGTTTTCTTTTGGGAATGTGCAGTGTTGTTTTTGTGCCAAACATATCTTTTGAAATTATGGCTAAAAAGTTCAACCTTGGTTTCATCAGACCATAACACATTTTCCTACATGCTTTTGGGAGACTTTAGATGTGTTTTTTCAAAGTTTAGCCAGTCTTGGATTTTTTTTTTTTAAACGAACAAAAAAAAGGCTTCCGTCTTGCCACTCTACCCCATAGCCCAGATATATGAACAATACAGGAGATTGTTGTCTGATGTACCACACAGCTACTACTTGCCAGATAGTCCTGCGGCTCCTCTAATGTTGCTGTAGGCCTCTTGGCAGCCTCCCTGACCAGTTTTCTCGTCTTTTCATCAATTTTGGGGGGACGTCCAGTTCTTGGTAATGTCACTGTTGTGCCATATTTTCTCCACTTGATGACAACTGTCTTCACTGTGTTCCATGGTATATCTAATGCCTTGGAAATTCTTTTGTACCCTTCTCCTGACTGATACCTTTTAACAATGAGATCCCTCTGATGCTTTGGAAGCTCTCTGCGGACCATGGCTTTTGCTGAAGAATGCGACTAAGAAAATGTCAGAAAAGACCTACTAGAACAGCTGAACTTTATTTCAAGCACTTTAAAATGATGGCAGGTGTGTACTGACTCCTATTTAACATGAGTTTCAATGTGATTGATTAATTCTGAATACAGCTACATCCCCAATTATAAAAGAGGGTGTGCACACTTATGCAACCATATTAAATTTTTATTTTTTTATTTTTACTCCACCTAAAAGATTTCAGTTTGTTTTTCCAACTGAGTTTTACAGTTTATAGGTCACATTAAAAAGGTGGAAAAAGTTCTGAAATGATTTATCTTGGTCTTTTTTAAATCACAGAAACCTGACATTTGAACAAGGGTGTGTGTAGACTTTTTATATCCATTGTACAGCTGGATAAAACAAAAACTGTGTGTCTTTATTTCAGGCTGCAAAGCAACAAAAAGGGATTTAAAAAAGGGGGGGGGGGGTGATTCTTTTTTATACCCACTGTATGCCTGCCCCCATTTCGATATGTACTATACATACAGTCTGCAGCCCTTCAGTCACGGCTGCTTCTACTAGTCTAATGGTATAGATACACTATAAGTTAAAATGTTTTTGGACACCTAACCATCTCACCGATGAGCTTTTTGAAAAACAGATTCCCAAACCATGGGTTTGGAAAAACAAGAGGGGTCGAAGAGTTGCATTTCCCCAAACCTGACAGCTATAACTGCCTTCGCTCAATTGGAAAGGCTTTTCATAAGATTTTGCATTAAGTATGGTTGAGGTTAGGGCTCTGGGGCGCCGGGTGGAGTTCCTCCACACTGAATTAATCAAACCAAGGTCTTTACAGACCTGTCTTTGTGCAAAGGGGCAGTCATGCTGGAAAAGAAAAGGGCCTTCTGAAAACTATTGCCCCTAGGTTGAAGCTGAACAAATGTCTGAAATGTCTCCGAATGTTGTAGCATTATCAGGACCCCTCGCTGGAATCAACCTTTACATTAGGCACTATTCAGTCCAGAAGGTAGTGTCCTCCAGACATACGCCAACCCAGACTCACCCAACTAAACTCAATGGTTCAATGCATTGAAGCCTGCTAGTACCCAAATACTTTTACCACCCCCAGTTATAAAGCTGCAATGAACCCAAAAATAATAAAAAAAATATTTGGGGAACAGTCCGGACCGCAAGTGACCCCTCGGGGACGACAGTATCTCACAAGAGTACACCCCTCACATTTTTTTGTAAATATTTTTTCATGTGACAACACTGAAGAAATGACACTTTGCTGCAATGTAAAGTAATGAGTAGGCTAAAAGGAGGGTTGCCAAGACCCTGAATACTGAGATGCAGCACAGTGACCATACAACGGCTGAACAGGACAGGTTCCACTCAGAACAAGCCTCGCCATGGTCGACCAAAGAAGTTGAGTGCACGTGCTCAGCGTCATATCCACGGTTTTTTTTTTTGGGGAAATAGACGTATGAGTGCTGCCAGAATTGCTGCAGAGGTTGATGGGTTGGGGGGGGGGGGGGGGGGGGGGGGGGTGGTCAGCCTGTCAGTGCTCAGACCATACGCAGCACACTGCATATAATTGGTCTGGTGAGACCAAGATAAACTTATTTGGTTCAGATGGTGTCAAGCGTGTGTGGCGGCAACCAGGTGAGGCGTACAAAGACAAGTGTGTCTTGCCTACAGTCAAGCATGGTGTTGGGAGTGTCATAGTCTGGGGCTGCAAGAGTGCTGCCAGCACTGGGGAGCTACAGTTCGTTGAGGGAACCATGAGTGCCAACATGTACTGTGACATACTGAAGCAGAACATGATACTCTCCCTTCAGAGACTGAGCCACAAGGCACTATTCCAACATGAAAAGGACCCCAAACACACCTCCAAGATGACCACTGTCCTGCTAAAGAAGTTGAGGGTAAAGGTGATGGACTGGCCAAGCATATCTCCAGACCTAAAGCCCATTGAGCATCTGTGGGGCATCCTCAAAACGGAAGGTGGAGGAGCGCAAGGTCTCTAACATCCACCAGCTCTGTAATGTCGTCATGAAAGAGTGGAAGAGGACTCCAGTGGCAATCTGTGAAGCTCTGGTGAACTCCATGCCCAAGAGGGTTAAGGCAGTGCTGGAAAATAATGGTGGCCACACACAATATTGACACTTTGGGCTCAATTTGGACATTTTCACTTAGGGATGTACTCACTTTTGTTGCCAGCAGTTTAGACATGAATGGCTGTGTTGAGTTATTTTGAGGGGACAGAAAATGTACACTGTTATACAAACTGTACACTCACCATTTTACATTGTAGCAACGTGTCATTTCTTCAGTTTTGTCACATGAAATAAAAATATATCTATCCATCTATCTAGATAGAGAGAGAAAATCAATCTCACTCACACAATGTATTATAAAGAAAGGTAATACATAAGAAACAAAAACTTACAGCTGAGGCCAGTTGCTCCTCTGTCATGTCCTCTACAAAGACAGGTCTTACTGCTGGCTCTTCAGGAAGAGCCTCGGCTGACCCAACCATTAACAAGCTCATTCCCTGGAAACAAAATTAATAAAAAGATAAGACTACTGCAAAACATAATCTACCATTGCTAAAGATGAAAACAGAATGATCTGAACAAAACTGATAGCTCCTTTGTGTGTGGGTGATCCCACAAGAAAGATTGAACCATTTGTCCTACAAAAAAACTGAAGCACAATATATTTACACACAGATGCATAAGCAAATACATTTACCCTTAAAGCCTAACTCCATGTTTTAGTGAAGTTTAAATGGTTTGTTTGGGCTAAGCTGGGGCAAAATGAACGATTTCCTCCAAGAACACATGAAGCGGCTGTCAGTGCTGTATAAAGCATCAGCTAAATACAGTGTTCCGGAAATACAACGGGGACTCGCCATCCCCCTGCCTGAATAAAACTGAATTGGGCTGAGCGCTGCTCAGCCATTCATAGGAAGCTTATTTTTTTAATGAATACAAGGCTTCCTCTGATGGGCAGATGACATCATAATCTCAGCTTCAGCCAACAAGGAAGCCTTGTACTCATTCATAAAATACAAAGCATGCTGTGAATGGCTGAGCAGCGCTCAGCTTGATGCGAGGAATTCCCCGACCTGCTGCCGGAACACAGTGCTGTATACCATGTGTAGCCAATGCTACATACAGTGCCGACAGCCACCACATGTGTTGCTGAAGGAAATTGTTTGGGCCAGCCTGACACTACCTCAATCATGCAGATTAGAGTAGCTGCATAATTTGGCCGTGCTTGTTATTGCCGATAGGTGTACCTCAAGCGTCAATATAATCCTTTTAAAACAAAGGAACTAAACTTCACTTGTTAAAGGGGCAGCAATCATGTTTGCTTGCTTCAGAGCTAAAGACTTTCAGCCATTTTATATGAACATGTCAGAGAAACAATAGATTTTACTGGTGGTTAGAGCAATTAATACATATCAACAAGTTTGTGGATACACTCTGGATGGTACATGCCTGTTTGTAATAAGCTATGCACAGGCCAGCTATTCATAGAAGAAATGTGCCTTTTTGACATCTTCACACTATAGATAGGACTGGAAATGAATTTTTAAGCACAAAAAAGGAACTGCAGTCTGCTCACATAATTTGTAATAAAAACAACTTTGCCATTCTGAAGCTTCCCTCCAACCACTTGGCATATTATTTTATAAATACACTCCGATTCTGTACTTGCCAAATCTGCTGCAGAAATCTCCCTCCACTGAGTCTGGCTGCAACCATTTTAACTGTGGGCAGCTGAAGTTGCTGCCTGTTCACTTCCTGGATTTACACACAGAGGCACACCTCCAGCTCTGCAGCTCTCATTGGCCCTCTTATGATTCACCCCCCCCCCCCCCCTCTTCCTGGCACTCACGAGAGTGATAGAGAGCTGTGCATGACGTCAGACAAGAAAACAGGAAGTTGGCTGTATAAAGTATTCACTGGCAGAAAAAAAAATATGTTTTACTATCCAAAGTTAAAACAACAAGGGCAGAAGATTTAATTAGATGGAAAGTTGAGGGAAAAAAAAAAATAGTGACTGAAGGTCTGCTTTAAGGACCAAGCCTATTTCTTACACTTGTTTTTATTTTATTTTATTTTTTTTGCTAGAAAATTACTTAGAACCCCCAAAATTTATTTAAAATATTTTATTTCAACCACAAAAGGCAGGTTCTGGGTCACACAACAACCACATGTACCCATAAACATTACAGATATAATAAGATGGTATACAGTTATCTGGCTATTAAGTCAGGTCACACATAACACACACAATGTACATTTGGTGAGTACTTTATACCCATATTGTAACTACCAAGGAATAAACCTCAGCAATCACATCCTGAGTCACCTTTACCATTTTCTAAATTGTAGGAAATAAAGAAGAGGCAACATTAAAACAAAGAACTAGAATTAAGTATGGAGATAAGGGGGGAAGAGTCCTGGATAGACAATGAGTAAGTAAACAGCTAATGTCCTGTTATAATTTTTATGCTTCAGAGAAGATAAACATGTTCCACAGTCTCCATAGGTCAGAATATACTTCGTGTTTGTTTTGTGCAGACAACGTGAGATCTTTCTTTTTCTTGATCTCTTCCAACAATTACCAACAGTGGGGGGGTGATGTGTTTAATATTTAATGCTTAATAGAGTGTAAAGCAGTAAAGTGTTTAATGCTTAATAGACTATACATCTTTGAGAGAACTTGTGGTAACGTCCAGTCTCTTAAGCAGTGCTCTTCAAATGTGGACAGTTGTCTGCTGTACCTTTCTGGGGGCTGTAGAGAGTAAAGAAAGTGATGTAGTTGTAGGGCACTCCAGAACGGATGGAAAGGGGCCTGTGTTCTCTACCAATACTGAAATAGACGGCAAGCCGTCCGGTAATAGGGAATCCAATGCTTGAAAACGGTTGGTTTGTCTCAGGTCTGTCTCAGGCCTGGTGGGAATCCTGGGTTCCCCAGTATAGGCGTTAGGGGAGAATCTATTGATGAGAGAGGGGTTTTGTCAAACACCTGTGCGCAAATACTCACTGTAGGGCCTATCATTGGGTGTTTTTTAGGTGGGACGGAAGACTATTATAGCACCACGGTGCTCCTCTTAGTATGATGTTGGTTTGGGTTTGTTCTACTTTCACCCAGAGTTTGCCAGATATATGGGGGCACCAATCTATAAGTCTCCCTAGGTGTGTAGCCTGGTAGTATTTAAAGACGTCTGGGAGTGTGATACCTCCACTGTAATTGGGTAGGGAGAGTTGGGATCGGGGAGTGCGTGGTCTTTTGTTCGCCCATATAAAATTTTATGAATAAGAAGTGAACTTGTTTAAAGTACTGGGACGGTATGTTGATGATTGGTAAAGTTTGAAAGATAGAGATATTTAGGCAGGATACACATCTTTATAAGATTACATCTGCCAAACCACAAGTACAATCCCCGATTCTAAGTCTCCAAGTAGATACGTGTTCTGGTTAGCAAGGGGCAGGGGGGGGGGGGGGGGGGGGGAGTTGAGTTCGAAGACTCAAGATAAATTAGAAGGGATATATGTGCCCAGGTACCACAGGGCCTTATCTGTCCACTTAAACCTGACGTTAGATTGTAAGGTTCGAAGCATTTCAGTAGAAACCCCCACCCTCATAGCTTCCGATTTACTGAAGTTGATTCGTATGTTAGACAATCTGCTGTAGTGTTCGAATTTGCGTATTAGGTTGGGGAGCGATACTGCCGGGTTGGTGAGGGAGAAGAGCAAGTCGTCTGCATATGCAGAAATTTTTTGTTGCTCATCTCCTATTATTCCAGAAGTGTCTGGGTTCAAGCAAATCGTACAGAGAAAGGGTTCTAGGGATAGGGCAAACAGCAATGGGGACAACGGGCAACCCTGTCTTGTCCCATTCGTAATAGGAAAGGGATCCGACAGAACTCCGTTGGCCTTTACTTGGGCCATCGGGTGCGAGTAGATCTTAAAAGATACACTGCAGCATCTGTTCTCTTAAGCCTATGTGGCGTAAAACCACAAACAAAGCTCCAGTTTACCCAATCAAATGCCCTTTTCAGCACTTGTACCTATAAAACGTGCGGGGTACGCTTTTCCTGAGTGGAATGAATAAGATTTAGTACTTTAAATTGTATTATCGCGAGCTTCTCTAGATGGAATGAAGCCCACTTGATCAAGATGGATCAGTTGTTTTAAGTGTTGCGCAATTCGGGTGGCGATAATCTTTGTGAAAAATTTAACGTCGCAGTTCAGAAGCAAAAATAGGCCTATAACTGCCACAGGAGGTGGGATCTTTCCCTCTTTAGGGATAACCGTAACATGTGCAGCTAAGGTGTCTCTGGGGGAAGAGCGTTTCAGTGCCTACTTTGTTAAATAGTTATACCATATGTGGGCCTAGAAGTGGAATGAATTTCTTATAATATTGCAGCGAGAAGCAGTCGATACCTGGAGCTTTGCCTAATTTAGAGGCATTGAGGACGTCTTGTAGTTTGCTTAAGGTTATCGGCATCTCTAGCTGCTCACAAATCTCGGGGGTTATCTGTGGGAGAGCAGAGGATGCAAATGTAGTCTTCCATTTGAGTCTGGGATGTGGACTGATCTCGTAAGTTGTATAAAGGAAGAATAAAAGTCTGAATCCCTGCGCAATTTGATTAGGGAGTGTTACTTTTTGGCCTTGAGGTGCAGTGATTTGGGGGATGTAGGAAGCTAATTTTTGTTATTTAATTGATCGTGCTAACATCTTACCGCATTTGTCTCTGGATTCGTAGCTAACATTTTTGCATCTTTGTATGACCGATTTAGCTGAGTTTACAGAGGGAGAAGAGAGTTTGAGCGCGGAGCTCGGGGCGTGCTTGTGCTGAGCTTCTGTTTGGTGAATGTCGTGGAGGAGGGATGCGAGTTTCTCTGATCGCTTTCGTTTCAAACATGCACCATGTTTGATGAGAACCCCTCTTATAACCACCTTGTGGGCTTAGAACCCCCAAATTTATACAGTTGCTCACAAAAGTTAGTACACCCCTCACATTTTTGTAAATATTTTATTACATCTTTTCAAATGACAACACTGAAGAAACGACACTTTACTACAATGTAAAAGTAGTGAGTGTACAGCTTGTATAACCGTGTAAATTTGCTGTTCCCTCAAAATAACTCAACACACAGCCATTAATGTCTAAACCGCTGGGAACAAAAGTGAGCACACCCCTAAGTAAAAATGTCCAAATTGGGCCCAAAGTAAATATTTTTTGTGGCCACCATTATTTTCCAGCACTGCCTTAACCCTCTTGCGCATGGAGTTCACCAGAGCTTAACAGGTTGCCACTGGAGTCCTCTTCTGCTCCTCCATGACGACATCACAGAGCTGGGGAATGTTAGAGACCTTGCATTCTTCCGCCTTCCCCTTGAGGATGCCCCACAGATGCTCAATAGAGCTTAGGTCTGGAGACATGCTTGGCCAATCCATCACCTTTAACCCCAGCTTCTTTAGCAAGGCAGTGGTCGTATTGGAGGCGTGTTTGGGGTCGTTATGTTGGAATAATGCCCTGCGGCCCAGTCAACGCAGCAAGGGGATCATGCTCTGCTTCAGTATGACACAGTACATGTTGGCGTTCATGGTTCCCTCAATGAACTGTAGCTCCCCAGTGCCTGCAGTACTCATGCAGCCCCAGACCATGACACCCCCACCACCATGCTTGACTGTAGGCAAGACACACTTGTCTTTGTACTGCTCACCTGGTTGCCGCCACACACACACACACTTGACACCATTTGAACCAAATAAGTTTATCTTGGTCTCATCAGACCACAGAACATGGTTCCAATAATCCATGTCCTTAGTCTGCTTGTCTTCAGCAAACTGTTTGCGCCCTATCTTGTGCATCATCTTTAGAAGAGGCTTCCTTCTGGGACGACAGCCATGCAGACCAAGATGATTTAGTGTGCGGCATATGGTCTGAGCACCGACAGGCTGACCTCCCACCCCTTCAACCACTGCAGCAATGCTGGCAGCACTCATACCTCTATTTCCCAAAGACAACCACTGGATATGACGCTGAGCACGTGCACTCAACTTCTTTGGTCGACCATGGCGTGGCCTGTTCTGAGTGGAACCTGTCCTGTTAAACCGCTGTATGGTCTTGACCACTGTGCTGCAGCTCAGTTTCAGATTCTTGGCAATCTTCTTATAGCCTAGACCTTCTTTATATAAAGAGCAACAACTCTTTTCAGATCCTCAGAGAGTTCTTTGCCATGGGGTGCCATGTTGAACTTCCAGTGACCAGTATGAGAGAGAGAGCTATAACACCAAATTGAACACACCTGCTCCCCATTGACACGTCACATGACACTGGTTAGGGAAAATGGCTAATTGGGCCCAATTTGGACATTTTCACATAGGGGTGTACTTTGTTGCCAGCGGTTTAGACATTAATGGCTGTGTGTTGAGTTATTTTGAGGGGGCAGCAAATTTACACTGTTATACAAGCTGTACACTCACTACTTTACATTGTAACGAAGTGTCATCACATGAAAAAAAAGGTATAATTAAATATTTACAAAAATGTGAGATAATGTGTGTATATATATATATATATATATATATATATATATATATATATATATATATATATATATATATATATATATATATATATATATATATATATATATATTTAGCCCAATTGTCTTTTCTATAAATGTGAAAGACAACGTTACGCTAGGTAAATGATACCCAACATGTCATGCTTTAAAATTGCACATGCAGAGGTCTTGCGCTAGAATTATTGCACTTGCTCCAACGATACCTCACATGTGTGGCTTGAACACAGTTTACATATATGGGCGTGACTTGCATATGCGCTTGATTCTGCACGCGGGCTTGGAAGGACGAGGTGCTTAAAAAAAAAAAAAAAAAAAAAAAGGAAGAAGGGGAAGGTCACTTGATTACTTTTATTCCTCTTACAAGGAAAGTACACATCCCTTGTAATAAGAATTAGCAGGACAGGGCCTCTTTAATATGAGATCCGGGGTCAAAAAGACCTCAGATCTCACATTTACACCTAAAGTGGATGTAGACCCTCACATACTGTATACCCAGGGAAGTAAACAGCCTCAGGTGATACACAGGTATGAAACAAATCTCCCTATACAAGTTTTACATGTATATCTGCTGTCTCCAGCTTTATATACTGTTTAGAAGGTGCACATTGTGTTAGATTTTCTCTTCCTGGTTAGCACTGCATAGAAGCCTGGGCATACAGCCAAGAAAGCAGATTGGAGGAAAGGCACACACCCCCTCTCCACATAGGTAGACTTTCAGCTCTGTTTGTTGAATAGTTCAGGGCTCTGCTAATCTATTTATAGCACCCTCCACAACACAAAACTCAGGCTGCTTTTATCATATGTGACAGAGAACTTGTCAGGCTGATAACAGAAGAACGGAGCGGGAGACAGCTATGGGACATAGTGCTTTAAAGAGAGATAACAAAACTCTACAAATATGTGGCCAGCTCAAATTTCATGAATCAGGTTTACATCCACTTTAAAAAAGGCCCTTTAAGGCCGGAGGGCAGAAGTGACGTTTGACGTTGCAGCGATCCTCCAAGGGCATTGAGTCGAGTGGGGGCTATCTTGCCCCCAATCGACTTCCTGCCCACCAGGCATTCAGATTAGATAGTTTCCACCACTACGACAGCTCTGGTAAGCAGCGGGAAATGACCAGGAAGCGGCAGAAGGATAGGGGGCACCTCTCGGCCACCCAGAAAAGTTATCCTGTGGCAAATGCGCTGCTGGGACCACTTTTATGCTAAAGTGGACCGGCTGCCATTTAAAAATATACCGCCCACCGTGTATATACGTTGCTGCTTTACAGATAGCTGCCATAACCCCAGTATTTAAAATGTTAAATTGGCCACCTATATATGCGGTAGGCGGTCCGTAAGTGGTTAAAGCACACACTTTGCATTTATGCAATCCAATAATTTTTTGGGTGAATGGTCTCATTTTTAGAATGTAATTGTTCTGTACTCCTCCTGTTAACAAACTGGGAAATCAATTTGACCAAAATCTACCTTTCTTGTTATTTATTAGGAATCATGTTTGAACCTAGACCATGAAGACTGTTTACACTTGTCAAATGATTTTGACAGTTATACAGAAATCTGATTATAGTCAGTACAGACCTTGGCACCAGATGTGTGCCTGCTGTTGGTTTATGCTGAGCATAGGATATTATTAAACAGAATAAAAAGGATTATGTACTTACATTTTTTATTTTAAGGTTTCCCCAGTCATCGTCCTATAGAACAAAAAAAATAAAAAAATTTACACATTTCATAATTATCACCCGCCAGGTCAGTAACAGGTACCATACGTTTTCACGTTCAGAACGATGAAACTTAAACATGATCCTCGTAAACCTTACCCCCACACCCTCTAAACTGCGTAATACGTTTGACAGCAAGCAGACTTGGGAAATACTGCCCACTCAGGCTCCAAATATTTAAATTGTGGGAGAAAGTAGGCGCCCCCCCCCCCCATAAAGAACTACCAGATTTAAAAGGAAACTAAGTGCTGGGATAAGAAGGGCAGGAGCAGAGTTTGCACTTTTTAAAGCTGAAATCCAATCAAAAGAAACGGACTGACTGTGAAAGATGTGCCCTGCTCTTTTCTGCAGAAATGATCTGGGTGCCCAGCAATCTCTGCAGACCCCAGAAGTGACTGGCAACTGTACCAGATACAAAGCATGATTAATACAAAATTAAAAACTTACTTTTAAAGTTCCTCCTTTAACCATGACTTTTTGCCTGTCCGGCTGCACACCAGTCAAGGCAAACAGTTGGGCCTTAAAAACCATTGGTGGCTCATCAGTGTTCAACTCCACATTATCAAACTTCTCCTTTCCCCACTTCACGTTCACTAGGAGAAAAAGAAAAATCACTTCTATTAGGTTTATATAAAAATCAGTAAACAAATAAACATATAAGGTTGATGACAAGAAGGATTATCAAATGAAATTAATCTCAAGCACTAATGACTGAGAAGGTCCCATATTGGTTATGTGTTTTAGGCCGAATTTGACACATAAAAAGCCATGTAGTGGTCTAGCAAAAATATGAATATGAAAAATGCTGGGATCCCCATGACATTATGCAAAATTCCATGTTGGATCCTCAACACCTCTGTCACAGCAAAAAAAATAAAACTTGTCCAAATAAGTCTCCACCGATATGTACATGGATAATAACATGGTCCCTCCTTTGATACTTCAAGTGGTTCTAAAATGCGGAAGTTTTTTTTTAATCTTAATGCATTCTATGCATTACGTAAAAAAAAACCCTTTGTGTGGCGACCCCCCTAATACTAACTGGAGCCCCATCTCGATCCAGTGAAGTTGCACGTGAGACTCGGCTGTCCAATCTTCCCGATTGGCCGAGACAAAGCAGCGGGCGCCATTGGCTCCTCTTGCAGTCAAAGTCAGTGAGCCAAAGAGGAGAGAAGGGGCGGGGCCGAGCCGCTGATCTGTGTGTCCATTCAGATGCCCCCATAGCAAGCTGCTTGCTGTGGGGGCAAGAGGAAGGGACTAGGAGTGCCGGCAAGGGACCCGAGAACAGGAAGATTTGGGCTGCTCTGTGCAAAACCACTGCACAGAGCAGGGAAGTATAACATGTTTTTTTTGTTTTGTTTAAACACTAAACACACAAGACTTTAGTATCAATTTAAGGCTGGGTTCACACTTATGCGAATTGGATGCGGTTTCTTTGCATCCAATTTGCATGACAGGAGAGTGTGCAGTGCACGGCTCACAATGGAGCTGGTTCACACAGCTCCGGGGTGGCTGCAGTCCACATTTGGAAAGGGTCCTGTGCGTCTTTGGTTCCAATTCTGGAGCGAATTCAGGCAAAAAAAAATTCAGACCTGATTTGCACCTAAAAAAAAAAAAAAAAAAAAAAAAATCATCAAAAATCGGTGAACAAGGACGCACCAGATCCCCTGCTGTGAGCTGTGGCCGCAGCATGTGTGAACCCAACCTTAATAAAACTCATGACACATCGATAAGCAAAAGATCACAATGTTAAACGTCATTTACTTTACTCAATATACTACATACAATGCAAAAATATACAGTGCATCCGGATTCACCTAGGAAAGGAGTGTCAAAAAAAAAAAAAAAAACCCCTAGACAGGTTTTAAAAGTAATTTATTAGGCAGCTCCGGGGGTCTTCTTCCGACTTCAGGGGTCTCTTCCTTCTTCGGCATTACAGCAGGAGAGAGCGTCGTGTCAACATCGGGGGAAGAAGACGGCGGAGTAGACCGGGTCAAGGCTAGCAAAAGAGCCGAAGATAGCGGAGGAGCCTGGCAGAAGGCACCGGAGAGCACGGAGAAGAAGGAAGAGACCGCGGAGAAGAAGGAAGAGACCACCGAAGTTGGAAGAAGACCACCAAAGCTGCCTAATAAAATTACTTTAAAAACCCGTCTAGTGTGTTTTTTTTTTTATTGACACTTTTTCCTAGGTGAATGGGTAGGGCTACGATGTACCCCATACTCATTCACATAGGGTGGGGGGGCCAGGATCTGGGGGCCTCCTTATTAAAGGGGGTTTCCGGATTCCGATAAGCCCACAGACCCCGACAACCAACGGCCAGGGTTGTCAGGAAGAGGCCTGGTACGGTTCAGGAGGGGTCGCTCGCTCGTCCCCACCCCTTTTCCTGACCGGCCGGGCTGCGTGTTCGGATAAGGGACTGCTATGGATTTGGGGGTGACCCCCAAGCCGTTTTTTTTTCGGCTTAGGGGGTTCCCCTTAAAATCCATACCAGACCTAAGGGCCTGGTATGCTCTTGGAGGGGGAACCCATGCCAGTTTTTTATTTAAAATTTGGCGCGGAGTTCCCCCTTAAGATCATCTTAGCACAAGTCGCATGCCAAAGTCGGATCATGCAAGACGGCAATCCGACTTTGATCCGACTTCAATAATAGCCAATGGGCTGAAGTAGGATCAAAGTCGGACCAAAGTAGTACAGGGAGCATTTTCAAAGTCAGATCGACTTGTGTCGGATCAGTTAGGGCGGCTCCCATAGGGAAACATTGATTTTCACACATCATGCGACATGAGCTCCCAATGTAAGAGCGTTTGTCGCACTAGTGTGAACCCGGCCTTATTCAGTTGATCGGACATGATTTGGAAAAGGCACACACACGTCTATATAAAGGTCCCACAGTTAAAGCAGGGTTCAAGACGGAAAAAATTTTTTTTTTTTTTTAAATCAGCAGCTACAAACACTGTAGCTGCTGACTTTTAATAAGGACACTTACCTGTGCCAGGAGCCCCCGATGTCGGCCCCCCCGAAGCCGATCTGTCCATCGGATCGGGTGCAGGCGCCGCCATTCCAACTAAGGGAAACTGGCAGTGGAGCCTTGCGGCTTCACTGCCGGTTTCCAACTGCGCATGCGCGAGTCCCGCAGCACTTTATGAATGGGCAGCTTGTCTTCTGGGACACACACAGGTCCCAGAAGACAAACGGGGGTGCTAGTCGACGAAGAGGACGTGACGTCCTGGGCCGCGGCCGAATCAGAAGTACACTTGTACTTCCAAAATAGTACTATTGGAAAAAAAAATTAAAATAAAGTCAATTTACAATAAAAAAAAGGGTCACTGCCCCCACCTATAACAACTGGTCTTAACCCTGGTCTTGCTGTGAAGACCAGTTATAGGTGTGGGCAGTGACCTTTTTTGTATTGTTAACATATTGGTCAGGCAACGCACTGACACCTTTGCTGCCATTGTGCAATGTGCTGGGTGTTCAGTGTGCTCCTGCGCCTTTGAGAAGGGTTGGGCTCCCTCCAGTCACCTGCCCTTCATCCATTAGAATACATGTGCTCCCACTGTGGAGACTCTTTAAAAGTTAGAGTTAGGGTCTGCAGGATACAGGGCGCCTTGCCGTGGCCTACAGCTTATGCATGTATTTGCAAATGTGTGCAACTAAACCCCTGTTTTTAAACGCATACTGTTAGGCAGGTTAATTCGGTTGGTCGCAGGCTGGTTGGTAAGTTGAGCTTGGAAATTCTTTGGTTTTGTTTTAGAAAGGTACAGAAACATCTGCCCCATAGTGCACACTGGTCTCTTAGAGCTGCACAATTCTGGCTAAAATGAGAATCACGATTTTTTTGCTTAGAAGATAAATCACGATTCTCGCGGCGTAACGTCATCTTTCACATTAAAACAAAAAAAAATTGGGCTAACTTTACTGTTTAGTTTTTTTTTTATTCATTGAAGTGTATTTTTTCCCCAAAAAGTTGCATTTGAAAGACCGCTAGGCAAATACAGTGTGACATAAAATATTGCAGCAATTGACATTTTATTACCTAGGGTCTCTGCTAAAATATATATAATGTTTGGGAGTTTTCTAGCAAACAATATTAATTTTAACTTTAAGTGGTTAAACTTCCTGCATTTACAGGTTGTTAAAAACTTGGCAGACTGCCTGGATTATTATTTTTTTTTTTTTTTTGCACACAGAAGTTTATCCCTTTGATCTAAGAAGGAAGAGTTAGTTACAATGTTTCATGTTAAAAACTTGGCAGACTGCCCAGAATCGGCAAACACTGCAATAGAGATCGTCAGGGGTGTTGAATTGAGATCACGATTTTTTAACGATTAATTGTGCAGCTCTAGTCTCTACCATCCGTAAATAGAAGAAGTTTGGAAACACCAGGACTCTTCCTAGAGTGGGCCGCCTGGCCAAATGAGCGATCGGGGGAGAAGGGTCTTAGAGAGGTGACCAAGAACCCGATGGTCACTCTGACAGAGCTCCAGTGTTTCTCTGTGGAGAGAGGAGAACCTTCCAGAAGAACCACCATCTCTGCAGCACTCCACTAATCAGGTCTGTATGGAAGCCACTCTTCAGTAAAAGGCAAATGACAGCCCACCTGGAGTTTGCCAAAAGGCACCTGAAGCACTCTGACCATGAGAAACAAAAATTCTCTGGTCTGATGAAACAAATATTGAACTCTTTGGCCTGAATGGAGGAAACCAGGAACCGCTCATCACCTGGCCAATACCATTCATACAGTGAAGCATGGTGGTGACAGCATCATGCTGTGGGGATGTTCATCAGTGGCAGGAACTAGTCAGGATCGAGGGAAAGCTGAATGCAGCAAATGTACAGAGACATACTAAAAATATGAAAGAAATAAAAAAAAATTGCAAATAGTCACTTTCCCCTAGCGCTCACAAATTCTAATTATTAGTGCACAGAGGGAGATCAAATGCACTGGAAGCAGCTGCTATTAAAAATTGAAATTGCACAATATAAAATTATATGCTTAAACTTCCCAACAGAGACAAAAGCATTAGCAGCGCTAAGCAGGTGACACAGCTGGCAGCGACTGGAAGGGGCGAGGCCAAATCCTGGAAGAGTTGGTTGTCAGGCTATGCTAGGACAAGAGCCAAGTGGTACTGAATACCACTGACGAGAGGAGGATCATTACACTCTGCGAAGTCTGTTGGAAGAAGGCATTTGTGCTTTAAAGAGAAGTAGAGAGGTAGAAGTAGAGAGCTCTAGTCGGGATAACAGATTGAGTGCAGTTGGTATCACGCCACATGGGACAGAAGCCAGCACTATAGAGGAGGAATCGGATTATTCGGCTCTTCCAACAACTTTACAAGTAATCCCTCTGCATTGCACTCTGATGCTCTGGGATGGCAAGTCAGCAAGCTCAGGCCACAATCTACCAGTTATCTGTCTGCGATCTACTGGTTGCCAACCCCCAATCTAAAGTGAGGGGATCCCTGGTAGTCAGCAGAATGAGTGGCCTCATTGGAAGATATCCCCACTATTTCTGTTCTGGGGACAACCCAAAATTTGGCATTTTTATTTACTTTCACTTTTGAGAAGAATGGTAAACAGGACAAATAGAGAGGGTGACTTTCCCTAACGGGGACACAGACAGCAATAAAAACCTGACAGATGTTATAATCCCCCCCCCCCCCCACACACAAAAAAAAAAAAAGAAGAAGGTTGAAATACCCATCCAAAGAGCCCTTATACACTGAGCCGAGGGCAGCATTAGCAGTATAGCGCTGCTAGTTTTACACCACTCCTCACCACCCCAAAGGTGCTGCTTGCAGGACTTTTTCTAACGTCCTGCAAGCGCACCGCCCCAGTGTGAAAGCACTCAGGCTTTCACATTGGGGTGGCAGTGGAGGTGTTTTTCAGGCTCAATTTTTAGCCCTTTAGTACCTGAAAAACACCTAAGTGTGAGAGGGGTCAAAAAGTGTTTGAGCTCTCCCACATATCAGGCACACTGGCCTAAGGTCAATAATTGTAGGGCCCTTATTCACAGTTCACTCTAAACTGATGACCAGCAGAGGCTTTGAAAGTGTCCCCTATAGGGCCACAATTTTAACGTGTGACATGTTGGGTATCCATTTACTCGTTGCTAGAGCTGAAACAACTAATTGACATAATCAATCAAAATAGTTAACTATTTTCATAATCGATTAGTTGGTCAGCTGATTAGTTGGCCTGCAAAACAGAATGCATCAGACCCCTTTCACACTGAGGCGCTTTCACGCTAAAAAATGCGCCTGAAAAGCTCACGAAAAACTTTCTATTAAAATCAATGAATGCTTTCACACTGGGGCAGTGGGCTGGCAGGGCGGTGAAAAAAATGCCCCTCTCCATTGAAATGAATGGAAAGCTCTTCAAAAGCACTCAAATGTTTTATTGGCGGTTTAGAAGCGCCTCAGTGTGAAAGGGGCCTTATTTATTTGTTTACATGTCAGAAACTACAGT
Organism: Lithobates clamitans; assembly: GCA_037952925.1. Taxonomy (NCBI): domain Eukaryota; kingdom Metazoa; phylum Chordata; class Amphibia; order Anura; family Ranidae; genus Lithobates; species Lithobates clamitans. The sequence goes on along the minus strand of JBBGZY010000803.1, from coordinate 453,529 downwards.
ACAGCACACACACACACACAGCTCAGTATATCATCCATACATATCAGTATACACAGTGCAGCACACATACAGCTCAGTACACCGTTTATACATGTCAGTAAGTGCCTGAGAACTTGTGAATGTGTGAGGAGCAATGCCTCATGGGACATGTAGTCCTGGACAGGAGAAGGAAGTGAATGATTCTACAGGCAGAGATATATATATATATATATCGCACTTTTTCCCCCCGGAGCCGAGATACACATAGCCGAGTGTGAGCGGAGCCTACAACAGTCACGCCCAGTCCCGCCATTGGACCTGTGTTACGTCCATCATAGGGCGGGACTGGGCATGACTGCGAGCGGCGCCGAGAAGAGCCGAGAACACTCGGCTATGTGCATCTCAGCTCCACCGAGTCCCTGCAGTCTCGGCACCATATTTGAATCTACACACGGCTGTGTATGTCGGCGGCGATCGCGGCAAGTACAGAAAGCTACACTGGGGCAAAGCTGCACGGGAAAGGCTGCAGATGGACACTGATAACGCTGCATTGATGGGCATTTTAATGCAAGTTTTTCTTCCTTAAACTTCCAGGGCTGAAGTGGTTAAATAAATGGTAATTTTACATACTGCACCATGAAGTTTCTTCCTTCTTAAACCACCTATGCTGGAGAATATCTGCAGTAGGATGATCCGTGAAGCCGGGGATATTTGAGAGATATACTGTGTCAGAGTAGAGCTGCGCGATTAATCGTTAAGAATCAAGATCGCGATTCTTGCCCCCTCGCGATCCTAACAAAGCATTTTCCCGATTATTTGCAGAGTTCTCTGCTCAAAACGAGACAGCTGTCAAAAAAAAAAAAAAAAAAACCACCACACACACACACACACACACACACACACATCAGGCAGTCTGCCAAGTTTCTCAACATTCCTCAGCTGCTAACTATAAACATTGTAACGTTTTGTTCTGTAGATCAAAAGGAATGAACTTTGGTCTGAAATGAGGGAAGTTTAACTACTTAAAAAGACTAAACCTTTTTCTGACACTTGTTGATTTCAAGTTAAAATCATTTTTTGCTAGAAAATTACTTAGAACCTCCAAATATAATATTATATATATATATATATATATATATATATATATATATATATATATATATTCTTTTTTTTTTTTTTTTTTAAGCAGAGACCCTACAGAATAAAATGGCGGTTGTTGCAATATTTTATGCGACACTATTTGCGAAGCGGTCTTTCAAATACACTTAGAGTGAAGTTGACCCCTTACCAAGGAGTGTTCTCACGGGAGCCTTGGGAGTGGAATACCTCAGCTGGCCGACACTGACACAAGTGAGTTAGATCCTTCTAATCTGGGATCCTGCTGCTCTGGTTACTGTTGCGCTATTATTATGCCACTTCAAAAATTGGAACTACCACTATTTTATTGTACAGGGCCTCTGCTTTCAGAAAATATATATACTGTCTGGGGGAGTTACGTAATTTTCAGACCTAGAATGATTTTTTTTTTAATGTGTGCAAAAAGAGGCTGTGATAGCGAGCTGGTTTTGGGTAGAAGGGGGGAACACGCTCCACCTGTCCCGGGTCGGGGGGTTACCTAGGAGACAGATGTTGTTAGATGAGGGGGCGCGTCTTCATAGAGCTGACATATACCATAATGCCTCACCAGGATTCTGTCCATTTCATAACTAAAGACAAATTACACTTTGGGTTGGAAACCTAGCCACAGGCACTCCTTTATACGTTTTGCTTTACTTCTGTCATAACTATGAACCTTCCTGAGGCAGAACTCTCCCTGAAATAGACCTAGCGCTGTATGGAGGCTGTACAGCCCTCTGGTATAGGATAGCGCTACAGAGAAGGTACTAGTCGGTCTCCCCTGTGCCACCCAGCCCCCTCAGTCCTGAGCAGTGCAGCCCATCCCCAGCCACGTGCCCCGGGGTCTCCGGTACCTGTATACAGGGGCATGATAGGTATTCGGGGCGTAGGATCGGCTCGCGGGGCGCTCTCTCTCCCAGGTTCATTCAAACAGGGCCCCGCACAGCAGTGACGCTGCGAAATCACACGCTGCTCCGAGACTTCAGCCAATCGTACCGCACCGCACGGTCACCTGAGCAATCACAGACCCCTGCTGCCACACCCCGGCCAATCAGAAGCAAGGAAATTTGACTGCCGGTGTTTCGTCAGATTAACAGCTGTCCAATCACAGTATTGTCGCCTTTCCGGTGACCCGGAAGTGATAGTGTCGTAATTTCCCTGCGTCACATGGGTGTTAGGAGGCGGGTGAAGAGGAAGCTGAGTCTGACAGACGCCCGGGAGATTCAAATGAGGTCGTCCTTTTCGTAATTAGACCTCAGCGGACAGGGGCCCTGTATAGTTTTGTGCCATAATTGGAGGGGGTTCTGGTTCTCTGAGGAAGTGCTATGGAACATGCGAAAAATCTGTGAGAATAGCACAATGTACTTGCCATGTCGTTAGTCCTTAATGGCACCTCACATGTGGCCGGCGGGTGCGGGTTATTGCGTGCTACAAAACGCATGAAATTCAATGTCCAGAAAGCTGTGGAAGCTTCTTTGGCATGTTTGTCACACACACACGCTCGCCGGCCACTTTATGAGGTACACCTGTTCCGTTGCTTGGTAACAAATTGCTAATCGGCCAATCACATGGCAGCAACTCAATGCACTTAGATGTGGTGAAGATGACTTGCTGAAGTTCAAACCGAGCATCAGAATGAAGAAGAAAGGGGATTTAAAGAGGAAGTCTGCCCCCACTCCCAGCAAAAACTAAAAGTCAGCAGCTAAACAAACTGTAGCTGCTTCCTTTTATTATTAGGACCCTTACCTGTCCTGGAATCCAGCGATGTCGACACCTCAGCTGATGTTTCCTTCAGATCTCAGGTGCTGCTGCCGCCATTCTTAGTAAGGGAACCCAGCAGTGAAGCTTTGCAGCTTCACAGCCTGTTTCGTACTGCACATGCGTGAAGCGTTTTCTGAATGGCCCAGCGGCTGGAAGATCTTGAAGTGGACACAGGTACCTGTCAAAAACAGGTGCCCCCCCCCCCCCAAAAAAGGTGGCAAATGTGGCATCAGATGGGGGGGGGGGAGTCAGATAAGTGGAGCTTGCACTTTTGGGAGGAACTCCGCTTTAAGTGACTGAACGTGGTATGATTGTCGGTGCCAGACGGGCTGGTCTGAGTATTTTAAAAACTGCTGATGTACTAGGATTTTAACGCACAACCATCTCTAGGGTTTACAGAGAATGGTCCAATAAAGAGATTATATCCAGTGAACGAAAGTTGTGTGAACAAAAGTGCCTTGATGTCAGAAGCCAGAGGAGAATGGGTAGACTAGTTCAAGATGATAGAAAAGGAACAGTAACTCAAGTAACCTCTGTTACAACCAAGGTATGCAGAATACCATCTCTGAATGCACAACACATCAAACCTTGAAGCAGATGGGCTACAGCAGCAGAAGACCACACCGGGTGCCACTCCTGTCAGCTAAGAACAAGAAACTGAGGCTACAATTCGCACAAGCTCAACAAAATTGGACAATAAAAGATTAGAAAAACATTGCCTGGTCTGCTGAGTCTCGATTTCAGCTGTGACATTCAGATGGTAGGGTCAGAATTTGGCATAAATAACATGAAAGCATGACTCCTGCCTTGTATCAACAGGGGTGGTGGTGGTGTAATGGTGTGGGGGATATTTTCTTGGCACACTTTGGGCCCCTTATTACCAATTGAGCATCATTTAAACGCCACGGCCTACCTGAGTATTGTTGCTGACCATGTCCAACCCTTTATGACTACAGTGTACCCATCTTCTGTCACAAAGCTCAAATCACCTTAAACTGGTTTCTTGAACATGATCACTGTACTCCAATGGCCTCCACAGTCACCAGATCTCAATCCAATAGAGCACCTTTGGAATGTGGTGTAATGGGAGATTTGCATCATGGATGTGCAGCCGACAAATCTGCAGCAACTTTGTGAAGCTATCATGTCAATACAGACCAAAATCTCTGAGGAATGTTTTCAACACCTTGTTGAAACTATGCCACAAAGTATTAAGGCAGTTCTGAAGGCAAAAGGGGGTCCAACCTGGTACTAGAAAGGTTTACCTAATAAAGTGGCCGGTGAGTGTATGTTATCCCATTCAAGTCATTTAGAAAAAATGCAGCGCTTATTACCAGATAGAGTCCACAATTTCTAAGGAGCACCCAGAGTGTGTAACAGAAGTAAATCTGCAGGTAAAATGACAATCTTTCACCAACACCACAGCAATCCGGGCCTCTTACCCTCAGAAGTGGTTTACTAGATTATAGGTGGTCTGACAGCGCTAAAACACCCATCAGGCTTGCTCCTGTTCACCATAGACTGCACAAAAGGTTAAGACTCAAATCCTGTTGTCCCCTCTGAGAACGTCTCCCCACAGGTTTTGATTCTCATGTAGATGTGCCAAAATGAGAACAAAGACTGCCTCATAGTGTAGTATGCAAAAGAACTCAGATATTTAATAAACTGTATCCAATATACTCAGACATTAGCAGTAACAATCAAGCAAGTCAAATACAATTCCCTGATAGTTTCCAACCAACAAGATGGCTGTGGTTGTGCAGCGACCTCACGTGTCCATATCGCACCCAAAGCGTTTCGTTATATCAGATGTTATCAGGGGTGTAGCTAATGGGCATTGCCATGTGTATATATATATATATATATATATATATATAGGCTAGAGGGGACTGCCCTTCCCTAATTGCGCTCCAGGCCTCATAACACGTCACGCCAACAGCGGAAGTGACCGGAACTAACCACCAAAATAATGGAGTAAAAGGCATTCAAGTGAATTGGGTATCCTATGTGTGATTTACGAAAAAGGCCCAAAAAACACATTCTGGTTATGCTAGCTGTGAATGGGTCCTGACTGAAAAGTAATATCTGTGATATTCAATGTATTATATTTAACATTTTAACTTTAGGACACGCACTCCAAGTTCCTGAAGGTTTGGGACCCTTGGATAATCTTTAATGACCATTTAGGTCTGGACTGCTCCCTCCTTTCAATTTGACTATTAGTGCGGCCCGCTCTGGGACAGCACAGTGGATTGAACCACACAGGACACTCTCTACTTTTTTTCTGCGTCCCCACGGAAAAAAAAGCCCAGTCCAGTGAGGCCGCATATATATGTTACTTCGGCGTGAAGAGGTTAAAGTTCAGTAATGCACTGTCTCACTCTGCTCTGCACATTCTCAGTTGCTCTTTCTACCCAAAAGGGCAAGATGAGGACCTTTGTGCACAGCAGAAGTGAGCATATCAACATATGTAACAAATTTACATGAAGCCATAATATCAGGTTCATATTATTATTATACACAATTTATAAAAGCGCCAACAGTTTACACAGCCCTTTACAATGTAGAGGGGGGACAGCACAATTACAGTACAGTTCAATACAGAAGGGACAGGAGGGCCCTGCTCGTAGAGCTTACATTCTAAAGGGAGGGGGTGGTGGTACAAAAGGTAATAGATGCAGGGAATAATTTGATGGGGGTGGCTCAGGGACAGTTGTTAGGTCGGACATACCGGGGCGGGGAGTTCCAGAGGATGGGAGAGGCTCTGGAGAAGTCCTGAAGGCGAGCATGGGAGGAGGTAACCAGGGAGGGGAGGATTTGAGTGATATCTGCAGATGAGGTTGGTATTGTAGATGGGGGCGATGTGGATGGCCTTGTATGTTGTGGTTAGCATTTTGAATTTTATACGGTGGGGTAGGGGAAGCCAGTGAAGGGATTGGCAGAGAGGGGCAGCAGTCACAGATTGGTTAGTGAGGTGTATTTGTCTAGCAGCAGCATTCATAATAGACTGAAGAGGGGATATGAACCAGGGGGTGAGAAACTTTCTGCTGTCTCCTCTAACATGGCTTCTGGGTCCACTTCATTCCCTTCTATGTCTGCCTCAGTAGAATAAGTATATCAGGATCCAACTTTGGTAAAGAGGGTGGAGCTGGAGAAGGAGCCTGGCGTTTTTGAGCCCTAGACAGTGATGGCTGTATTAAAGCTATTAGTTGCCTGTCTTAGGTAGGTAGCTTGTCATGTGCCTGAGACAACGATAGAATTGGTTGCAGAGAAGGATGTTAAAATTGGATCCTGATCTGGTGCAAGAAAAGCATTGTCACTGTGAGACTGAATGTGCTTTAGGCCTTTGGCAGAGCGAAAGTTCATCTGAGCTTTTGCTGTGGCTCCCTTTTGCCTGGTTTCCATCATTGCTATGGCAAGGTAACTCCCCTGTGGATCATTTACGGAGTAGAGTGAAGAAAAAAGGTAAGGGTAAGTGATAAAATTTTTTTTTTTTTTTTTACAGTAAAAGGCAGACATTCAGGGTGACTCTTGCCAATCTATGTCCCAGGTTCCTATATATGGTCCTGGCTTCGCTAGTCACAGTGGGTAATACTCCGGAGTCTGGGTTTCATAGGGATGGACCATGACCCTGGACCCGTATAGCACCCTGAGACCAACTACATGCATTACATAAAGTGCAGCGGTGACTGCCCATTCAGGATCCAATGGCCAAAGCAACATGACAATGCATCCCCACTGTATGGTACGATTCCCAAGGTTAAACTGCCTGCATCATATGATGTCCACCCAGGATGGGAGAGCGCCTGCCTGGCTGTCATTTGTCTATAGGCCAGACAGGAGCTCTCCCATCCTGGGTGGACATCATATGACATCCTCCCAAGATTGGGCTGTGCGATCGGTCACACAGCAGATGACAGATCAGTGTATCAGGCTGCTGTCTATACAATGTGACCCATCACAGGAGATACAAAACAGATTACAGCGCACACATTCAAGAATGACATTTATCCTGCAAGGCTAGTTAACCACTTGCTTACAGGGCACTTAAACCCCCCTCCTATCCAGACCAATTTTCAGCTTTCAGCGCTGACGCACTTTGAATGACAATTGCGCGGTCATACAACACTGTACCCAAAGGAAATTTTATCATTTTTTCACCACAAATAGAGCTTTCTTTTGGTGGTATTTGATCACCTCTGCAGTTTTTACTTTTTGTTAAAAAAATGTAAAAAACTAAAAAATTTTATTTTTTTATATTTTGTTATAAAAAATTTAAAACGAGTCATTTTTCTCCTTCATTGATGTACGCTGATGAGGCAGCAGTGATGGGCACTGATAGGCGGCAGTGATGGGCAGCACTGCCAGGTGGCACTGATTGGCACTACAGGTGGGCATTAATAGGTGGCACTTGTGGGCATTGATAGGTGGCACTTGTTGGCATTGATAGGTGGCACTGTTAGGTGGCACTGTGGGCACTGTTATATGGCACTATTATGGTGGCACTGATGAGGCAGATGTGCCTCTTCCACTTGGGGACCGATGTCCCTCACATCCGAGCCGGTGATCGGCTTTTTTTTCTACTCACACTGTCAGCAGGGAGCGTGCACAGGGGAGGCCGTCATATGACGGCCTCCAGGGAATTCAGGTCCACGCTGTGGCCATCATTCGGTTTTGGTTCTGGGTTCCCTTGTGGGGAAATCCCATGCCGTTTTTATCAATTAACTTTTATGTGTATTGTCGGACCGACAATTCATTAATAGCCGCGAGTAGTTTTAAATTACTTTTTTCCTTTGAAATGTCATTTTGCTGTCAGACTGTTCTAAACACAGGAAACATGCGCCCCTTTACAGGCATACTATAGACATCCTACAGGTACGAAATTTAAAGGAATATTACACTTATTGTTTCACTTTAAGCATTATCACTGCTCCCAAAAAAGTCTGTTTTTAAAACTTTTTTTGCATTGATCCATGTCCCCTGGGGCAAAAAGTATTTTATTTAAAGCGCGAGCCCGCGCAGCAAAGAAAATGCATATGTAAGTCGCGCCCACAAATGTAAACGGTGTTCAAATCACACGTGAAGTATCGCCGCAATCATTAGAGCAAGAGCAATAATTCTAGCAAAAGAGCTCTGTAACGCTAAACAGGTAACCGTTAACAATTTTTAAACATCGCCTATGGAGATTTTTAAGTACCATAGTTTGTCGCCATTCCACCAGTGGGTGCAATTTTAAAGCATAACATGTTAGGTGTCTATTTACTTGGCGTAACATCTTTCACAGTATGCAAAAAAACTGGGCTAACTTTTACTGTTTTCTTATTTTTTCCATTCAAAAAAGCGTATTTTTGAAGGACCTTGGCAAGCAGGATTGTAAAGCTTATATGCAAGACGTACAGAGCGAGGGGTTGTGAGCTTTCCTTAGTGTTGACTGCACACTCTACCAGGGCGGTGGCAGCTTCATGGGTGGCCTGTTTAAATGTGTTTATGGAGACCATTTGTGTGGCGGCATTATGGTCTTCCCAGAATACCTTCCTAAGGCATTATAGAGTGGACCCTGGCGCCTTGTCATCTGTAGACTTTGGTAGAAGAGCTATCCAATCTTCTGTCATGTTATAAATACATTTAAGCAGTACTCACCCTGTCAGCTAGTCTTTTATCACTAGTATACTGCCATGTTAGCGTCAGGAAAACAGAAAATTTTACTTACCGTAATTTTCCTTTCCTGATGCCAAACCATGGCAGCATACAAGCCCACCCTGTACGTTTCGGTATGTAGCTTGTTACATAGAATGGGGGGGTAACTACTCCTTTTTTTATGCTATTCACTGGTCCTGAGGGAGTGGTCAAGAGGCGGAGCTCTATCACTAGAATGCTGCCATAGTTTGGCATCAGAAAAGAAAATTACGGTAAGTATTTGATACAATTCCCCAGGGGGCTTTTAAGCAGCAAAAGATTTCTGAAACCATGTTTAGTAACCATGTTTAATAACCATGTTTAGTGAATATATTATTTAATTCAGACATAGAATGCATTACATAGATACAATCAATATCACATCAAATTTCCAATAGTCGACACAAGCAACAACAAAGGACCATCCCCCATGGCAATCAATTCATTAAAAAGGTTCTAACTGAACAGTTACATTGTATAAATACTATCCATATGATGCAATGCATTTGACCCTTTTTCCTTTTCTGGTCTTCTTCAGGGGGGTTTTAAATTCATTTGGGAATAGGAAAGTGGGCTTGTGTCCCATAGTTTGAATTCAAAAAAACGTTGCCTGCGGTGGTCCCACAATGTTTGCTCATTCCCTCTGTCACCTCACCCTCTGTCATCATCTGATGATACCTGGACTGCTGCTGTGGGGTAGAGATGAGCACCTGTGATCAAGAGGCAATTAACTCCAATAAATAAAGGTGCAGCTTCCTGAGGATATTCAGGTGATCCCTGGATGGCTGCCAACACATGCAGGAAGGGTCAGAACCAACAAGTGCCTCGCCCTACACCTTCCCCACTGGGTCCAAATGCGTGGCTCCTTGCAAGCCCCGTGGACTATGGACGCGCCCAGAGGTGACAGAGGGAATGAGCAAACATTGTGGGACCACCGCACGCAACGGTTTTTATTAATTCAAACTGCGACACAAGCCCACTTTTCTTTTCCCAAATGGATTTAAAACCCCCCTGAAGAAGACCAGAAAAGGAAAAAGGGTCGAAATGCATTGGGATATTCATGGGGATTCATATGGATAGTATTGATATACAATGTAACTGTTCAATTAGAACCTTTTTAATGAATTGATTGCCATGGGAGATGGTCCTTTGTTGTTGCTTGTGTCGACTATAGGAAATTTTATGTGATATTGATTGTATCTATGTAATGCATTCTATGTCTGAATTAAATAATATTTTCACTAAACATGGTTACTAAACATGGTTTCAGAAATCTTTCGCTGCTTAAAAGCCCCCTCGGGAAACTTTTCCACTAATTTTGCAGTGCTTTTTGGGGTGTGCAGCTGTGTCAACTCTTGCATGTGTTACTTCACTTTGTAGCATTTGATACAATTTTCCATTTTATGATTAAGGACAACGCGCAAGCGGCACGCAAAGCCTCTTTTGCTGGCACTCGAGGCAGGGAAGTGTCAGTGAGACCCTAATGCATTCCAATTTCAGAATTCCCCACACCACACCTCCACCGAAGGGGAAGTACTGTGCCTCCACACATTGTAAAAGATGGGAAACATTGTTTGGTTCTCTAACTTTGCTGTAGCTGCGATCGTCAGCTTTTGTGATGGGGAAGAGATTGGGTGCCATTCTGCTGGGGGGGGGGGGGGGACTGTCTTGGCCACTACTAAAGCCAATCACAGTCCTGCTAGTGGGCTAGCAGGACTGTGACTGTTTACCATCTGGAGGTAGATGACTCGCTTGGTTGCCACTACCAATCTCAGAAAGAAGGGATTTCACTGTGATTGAGAAAATCATAATCAGGTGACAGTTTGTGGAATTACTATTGAGCTTCTGTGAGAACTTTGTTGAAATTATTCCTGAACTTTTGCATCACTTACTACTGAACCCTTGCACTCTGTGTCCCTTTAAGCCACAGCCAGTATTTAGCACAATGAAAATCACACCCAACCACTTTTTCTCAGCTGCGGGGGCCCAACTTATTTTCCTGCACACAGGCCCACTGCTTTCAGAAAATGCCCCTAACCTGAGCTCATCATTGCACATCCATTCCATATGCTTGTATGTGACATCACCTACAAGCACGTGGGCTGGATGCGAGAGGTGGATCAACAGGATGAGTGGCCAGGACAGGTAAATGTGTCTCATCTCAGCTTCCTTTCACCACTCTCCATATCACACATATCATTGGTGAGAAGAGGGTACAGCGGTGGAGCAAATGAGCAGGAGGGTACAGCTGTGGGGAAAATGAGCAGGAGGTGTTCAGAAGTGGAACAGAAGAGCAGGAGGGTACAGCGATGAGGCAGATGTGCAGGGAGGTACAGTGGTGGAAGAGATGAGAAGGGTTCAGCAGTGGGACAGAAGAGCAGGGGGGGTTCAGTGTTGGGCCAGATGAGAATGGGGGTTAAGTGTTGGGGCAGAAAAGCAGGGGGGTAGAGCAGTGGGGCATATGTGAAAGGAGGTGTGTTGGTGGGGCAGATGAGCAGGGGGTTACAGTGGTGGGGCAGGAGAGCAGGGGGAACAGTGGTGGGGCAGGAGAGCAGGGGTTACAGAGGTGAGACAGATGTGCAGGAGGTACATTGGTGGGGCAGATGAGAAAGCAGGTTACAGTAGGGCAGCTGATGGGTTCAGTGTTAGGACAGATGAGAAGGTGATTCAGTAGTGAGACAGAAGAGCATGGGGATACGGTGGTGGAACAGATGTGCAGGAAAGTACAGTGATGGGGAAGATGAGAAAAGGGGTACAGTGGTGGGACAGAAGAGCAAGAGGCTACAGTGGTGGGACAGATGAGCAGGGACGGTTCGGTGTTGGGCCAGATGAGAAGGGGGTTACAATGGTGGGAAAGATGAGCAGGGAGTTACAGCCGTGGGGCAGAGAAGCAGGGGGGTACAGAGGTGGGGCAGATGTGCAGAGGAGAAAGGAGGTACATGAGTGGAACACATGTTTCTATGAAAACACTTTTCGGGACACTGTGCTCAAAAGGTTGCCTACCCCCGACATACACTCTATTCAAGCAACTCTTCTATATTTGCAAATAATTCAGAAACAACAAATGTTCATTTACTCTCCTACCTGGTCATTATTCTTAAAACTGAGATAAAAAAAAGTTTAACCACCTCAATACAGGACACTTTCACCCCCTTCTTGCCCAGGCCATTTTTCAGCTTTCAGCGCTGTCACACTTTGACAATTGCGTGGTCATGCTACACTGTAACCATGTGAAATTTTTATCATTTTCTTCACACAAATAGAGCTTTCTTTTGATGGTATTTAATAGACATGTACACACTGAAATATTTCGTTTCGGAATTTTGTTTTCGTCCGAAAAATACATTTATTTAGTTACTCCCGAAATTTGTTTTTATTTATTTCATTTTTCGTTAAAAATTGCATTCGTCCGAAAATCCAAATTAAGGTCGAATCTGTCATTGAAGGCTTATGGTGTCTGTCGAATGTTCAAAGAAGATTCGACGGAGCAGCTAAACTGTACGACGATGTATAGTTTACCTGCTCCGTCGAATCTTCTTAGAACTTTCAACAGACACCATAAGCCAAAAGTGCTAATTTTAAAGGCTTATATGCATGGTATTGTCATAAAAAGTGTTTGGGGACCTGGGTCCTGCCCCAGGGGACATGTATCAATGCAAAAAAAAGTTTTAAAAACGGCCGTTTTTTCGGGAGCAGTGATTTTAATAATGCTTAAAGTCAAACAATAAGTGTAATATCCCTTTAAATTTCATACCTGGGGGGTGTCTATAGTATGCCTGTAAAAGGGCGCATGTTTCCCGTGTTTAGAACAGTCTGATAGCAAAATGACATTTCAAAGGAAAAAAGTCATTTAAAACTACTCGCGGCTATACTGAATTGCCGGCCTGACAATACACATAAAAGTTCATTGATAAAAAGGGCATGGGAATTCCCCACAGGGGAACCCCAAATCAAAATGTAAAAAAATGACGTGGGGGGTCCCCCAAAATTCCATACAAAGCCCTTCAGGTCTGGTATAGATATTAAGGGGAACCCCGGCTAAAATTAAAAAAAATTGGCGTGGGGTCCCCCTCAATCTATACCAGACCCTTCAGGTCTGGTATGCATTTTAAGGGGAACCCCGCGCCAAAATTAAAAAAAAAATGGTGTGGGGTACCCCCAAAAATCCATACCAGACCCTTATCCGAGCACGCAACCTGGCAGGCCACAGGAAAAGAGGGGGGAACAAGAGAGCGCCCCCTCCCCTCCGTACCAGGCTACATGCCCTCAACATTGGGAGGGTGCTTTGGGGGTAGCCCCCCAAAACACCTTGTCCCCATGTTGATGGGGACAAGGGCCTCATCCCCACAACCCTTGCCCAGTGGTTGTGGGGGTCTGCGGGCAGGGGGCTTATCGAAATCTGGAGCCCCCTTTAACAAGGGGACCCCCAGATCCAGGCCCTCCCCCTGTGTGAAATGGCAAGGGGGTACAAAAGTACCCCTACCTTTTCACAAAAAAATGTTAAAAATGACAAGAGACAGTTTTTGACAATCCCTTTATTTAAATGCTTCTTCTTTCTTCTATTTTCTATCTTCTTTCTTCTATCTTCCTTCGGTTTTTTCCTCCATCTTCTTCTTCTTCTGGTTCTTGTTCTTCTGGTTCTTCTTGTTCTTCATCCGGTCTTCTCGTCCGGCATCTTCCTCAGCGGCGCCGTCTTCACTTCATCTTCTTTCCTCGGCCGCTCCGCAACCACGATTGGATGGGAGGCTCCCGCTGTGCGACGCTTCTCCTCTTCTGACAATTCTTAAATAACGGAGGGCGGGTGACCCCGCCCCCTCTGACGCAGGGCGGGTGTCCCCGCCCCCCTCTGACATCACGGGGAATGCCACAGGGAAGTCCCCTTACCATTTCACACAGGGGGGAGGGCCGGGATCTGGGGGTCCCCTTGTTAAAGGGGGCTTCCAGATTCCGATAAGCCCCCTGCCCGCAGACCCCCTCAACCACCGGGCCAGGGTTGTGGGGATGAGGTCCTTGTCCTCATCAACATGGGGACAAGGTGCTTTGGCGGGCTACCCCCAAAGCACCCTCCCAATGTTGAGGGCATGTGGCCTGGTACGGTTCAGGAGGGGGGGGGCGCTTTCTCGTCCCCCCCTCTTTTACTGCGGCCTGCCAGGTTGCGTGCTCGGATAAGGGTCTGGTATGGATTTTTGGGGGTACCCCACGCCATTTTTTTTAAAAAAATGGCGCTGGGTTCCCCTTAAAATCCATACCAGACCTGAAGGGTCTGGTATAGATTTTGAGGGGGACCCCACGCCAATTTTTTTTTTTTTTTTGGCTGGGGTTCCCCTTAATATCCATACCAGACCTGAAGGGCTTTGTATGGAATTTTGGGAGACCCCCCACATCATTTTTTTAAATTTTGGTTTGGGGGTTCCCCTGTGGGGAATTCCCATGCCGTTTTTATCAATTAACTTTTATGTGTATTGTCAGGCCGGCAATTCAGTATAGCCGCAAGTAGTTTTAAATGACTTTTTTCCTTTGAAATGTCATTTTGCTGTCAGACTGTTGGGCACTGATGAGGAGGCATGAATATGCCGCACTGATAGGTGCTACTGATGAGCACTGATAAGCGGCACTGATTGGCAGCAGTGATAGCCAGCATTGACTGGCATCACTAATGGGCACTTATTGCTGGCACTTGTGGGCACTGATTGCTGGCACTTTGGGGTAATCAGGCACTTTATTATAATCAGGGAACTGATGATCAGTGCCCCGATTACATACCTAGATGTCCTCTGTGAGGAGATGCCGCTGATTGGCTCTCCTCTCCTCACACTCTGTCAGTGTGAGGCGAGGAGCGCTGATTACCGGCATCTCCGTGTTTACATAAGACCGGCTGTGATTGGAGTGGCGGGCGCGGCTCTTTACAGAGATCGCGGACTCGCCATGTCCTAGCAACACGGCGAGAGCGCGCATTCTGGGACGCCGTCATACCGCAATTAGAACGAGAGCCGCCCTGCTGTCATTTGATGGTAGGCGGGCGGCAAGTGGTTAAAGAATAAATATTCTGAAGCTGGTTTAATCCAGAGAGGGAAAAATAAGAGTCATTTTCATTTGAAAGTGGAAGTTCAGCCAACACCTAGCTAGTGCTAAACCTTATCTATGTAACCCTGTAAAGAAGAAATGGCAGCATTTTTATTGGACAGCTGGGGCTAAAGATACTTTACCATTGGTCCAAGACTCCAAGCTGTTCATTGAGCTCAGTGCTTCTGTGAGCACAACCTTTAAGTCTGCTGCAAACAGAGTGTGCCAGCTTGTATTTAAACTGGCTGCTCTGTATGTAGCTTCTGACAGGCTGCGCAAGGAGCCCGTATTTCCGGAACCATAGGTCATAGGGTAGGACTTAGACTACCTACCCCCAAATTTGGGGTCTCTGTGACCTCAGGTCGCAGAGCTACAACCCTCGCTTGATTTTATTTTTAATTTTATTTTTTATGTTCATGGCTCTGCCTCACCTCCTCCCCTGACTGCAGGTCCCTGCTTGAAAGTCTACATAGGATAAGTGGTATGTTGAGCAGAGAAATGTCTGGCCGCACAGACTTCAGGATGCGGGCCCACATGAGGAGATTTCTTGAATCTGCCTTATGTTACTCAGAAGGTAAACTATGTGAAACGCGTGATATTAGCGTAGTTGCAGCATTACCTGGGATGTACACAATGCATTAGAATTGCTCTTTACTGTAAAATGATTTTTGATTCAATACACAGAGTTATAATGCATGTTATTTTCAGATCCTAATAGTGAGCTGAATAATCACTATAGCTTAGAGAACTGAGAATAATTTGTGTTTAACAAAAACATTTAGCCATTTATGTTGAATGGGCATCCACCTTTTTTACATATGCAGGCTGTTTCTTAAGGCCCCATTCACCCCTGTGTATTTTAGATGAGGTGCACAAAAAAAATAAATCCTGCTTGTTGCATCTTCGATGCGATTTCATGAAAACGCACCAAACAGATGTGAACTGGCCCTTACTGTTGCCCACACTCTATGCAAGTCTCCCAGTCCTGCCTGAAAACATTTCTCTGTCTAGGTATAATAGGTTTTATGCTAACTGTTATTCTGCAATTGTGATAATTACATTCATATTACACACTTACAGCCACTAGAGGGGACTCTACAATCTGTTCACATTTCTATATAACATACAATGATACAAATATTGTATTTGGTACTGTAGGTTTATAAGCATAAAAGTCATATCAAAATTACTTTCAAGTATGTTTTCTAACAAACTAGAATGTGTTACAAGTTTCCAACATGTATGTTTGGGAATGTATTAAATAACCCTTTCATTGCCAGACCCTTTTTTGTCTGTTAAAAAAAATAATTTTAGGCCTGAAGATTACCGGACCGCTCCCACCATACATATACTACGGTCTGACTGCGCAAAATCACGTACTTGTACGTGGTCTTGTGCGTCGGAGCGCCGCTTCCGCTGTGATTGGACACATTGGGAGACAATCAGTGGGCCTGGCGGGCAAGATGGCTGCTTTGACCTGCCAATCGATATGTGGAGAGACAGAGCAGCGGTGTGCCTATGTAAGCAAGGCACACCGCTGATCTGTCAGGGAGAAAAGGGAGAGATCTTGTGTTTCAGCTAGGCAGAAACACGATCTCTCTTTTCCTTCTGTGCATCTGTCCCCCACACAGTTAGAAAGCACCTCCCAGGGAACACATTTAACCCTTTGATCGCCCAACACATTTAACCCTTTGATCGCCCCTGGTGTTAACCCCTTCCCTGCCAGTGTCATTTATACAGTAATCGGTGCATTTTTTTAGCACTGATCACTGTATTTGTCTCACTGGCCCACAAAAAGGTGTCACTTCGTGCCCAATTTTTTCTGCCGCAGTCCCGCTAAAAATTGCCGCCATTACTAGGAAAAACAATAAAAATTTAATAAAAAGTCTCTAAATATATGCCCTAGTTTGTAGACGCTATAACTTTTGCACAAACCAATCAACATACGCTTATTAGTATTTTGTTTTTACCAAAAATATGTAGCAGAATACATATTGGCCAAAATTGATGAAGAAATTAGATTTTTTTAATGGGAATGTTTTATAACAGAAAGTAAAAAATTGTTTTTTATTAAAAATCGTCTGTCCTTTTTTGTTTATAGTGCAAATAGAAACCGCAGAGGTGATCCAATACCACCAAAAGAAAGCTCTATTTGTGGGAAAAAAGGACATCAATTTTATTTGGGTACAGCGTTGCACAACCGCGCAATTGTCAGTTAACCACGTAAGGACCAGCCTCGTTTTGGATTTTAGGTGTTTACATGTTTAAAACAGTTTTTTTGGCTAGAAAATTACTTAGAACCCCCAAACATTATATATGTTTTTTTTCTAACACCCTAGAGAATAAAATGGCGGTTGTTGCAATACTTTTTATTGCACCGTATTTGCACAGAGGTCTTATAAGTGCACTTTTTTTTGGAAAAAATTCACTTTTTTGAATAAAAAAATAAGACAACAGTATGCCAAGTAAATTAATACCCAACATGTCACGCTTCAAAATTGCGCCCGCTCGTGGAATGACGTCAAACTTTTACCCTCAAAAATCTCCATAGACGACGATTTAAAAAATTCTACAGGTTGCATGTTTTGCGTTACAGAGGAGGTCTAGGGCTAGAATTATTGCTCTCACTCTACCAGTCGCGGCGATACCTCACATGTGTGGTTTGACCACCGTTTTCATATGCGGGCGATACTCGCGTATGCGTTCGCTTCTGCGCGCGAGCTCGTCGAGACGGGGTTTTTTTTTTTTTTTTAAATTTATTTTTATTATTTATTTTACATTATTTTATTTATTTTTACACCGTTTAAAAAAAAAAAAAAATTGTGTCACTTTTATTCCTTTTACAAGGAATGTAAACATCCCTTGTAATAGAAAAAAGCATGACAGGACCTCTTAAATATGAGATCTGGGGTCAAAAAGACCTCAGATCTCATATTTACACTAAAATGCAATAAAAAAAAAAAAAAAAAGTAATTAAAAAATGACATTGAAAAAAATATGCCTTTAAGAGGCGTGGGCGGAAGTGATGTTTTGACGTCGCTTCTGTCCAGCAGTGTCATGGAGACGAGTGGGCGCCATCTTAGCCTCACTCATCTCCAGGCACAGGAAGGAGACGGATGCGATCGCCTCCGCCGCTGCCGATGGCTCCGGTAAGCAGCGGAGGGCACCGGATCACGGCGGGAGGGGTGGGCCCTCTCCCGCCACCGATAAAAGTGATCTCACAGCGAATCCGCCGCAGGGACCACGTTTATCAGAAAGAGGTCCACCGCACGAAAACGGGGATACCAGGGTCATGGCAGCTAGATGCTGCCATAACAACGATATCCCTCTTCAAAGTTTGGACGTACATCGGCGTGCGGTTGCCTGGAAGTGGTTAAAGCAATGCAGTGCAGTATTGCAAAAAATGGCCTGGTCAGGAAGTGGGTAAATCCTTCCAGGGCTAAAGTGGTTAAAGAATTATAGGCAATTTCATTTAATTTAATTTTGGATAGAACAAGGGAGGGTAATAGCCTGTCAGATTTTTTTTTTCGCTATCTGTGTCCCATTTCCTTCACTTCCTGTCCCAGAGGCATAACTGGATCCTTCAGGGCCCCGGTTTAAGAAACCATGAAGGACCCCCCTAACTCCCCCCCTTCCATCCAAGGCCTGGGCTTCCAGTTCTGGGAGGGCATCCATGGACATCCTCCCAGAACCCTGCCTCTAGCGTGCCTGACCACAGTGGCCCTTAGCCATGTGATCAGCTGATTACATGTAAACAGACTTGCGGGTTATCGGCAGTTCTTTTCTTCTCAAAATGTGTCTGTGTGAGGAAAGGAGAGCCATTAACCAGCAAGACTGTCAGTACATTGTTTATACTGATTATCAGGCCTCTGATCATCAGTGCTGCCTATCAGTGCCACTTATCAGTGCTGCCTCATCAGTGGCACTTATCAGTGCTGCCTATCTGTGCCCATTAATGTCTTCTATCAGTGCTCAGCAATGCTGCCTGTGCCCATCAGTGCTCATCAATACCTATCAGTGCTGCCTCATAAGTGCTCATCAATGCCGCCTATTATTGCTCATCAATGCTGCCTATCAGTAACACATATCAGTGCTCATCAATGCCACCTACCAATACCCATCAGTGCTGCCTCATAAGTGCCCATCAATGCTGCCTGTCATTGCCACATATCAGTACTCATCAATGCCTCCTATCAGTGCCACTTATCATTCCTTATCAATTATCTTCCTGGCCAATCAGGAAGCGGATCCTGAGACCCGTTTCCCGATTGTCCAAAAAGAAGAAGTGAGCCCATTGGCCTAGGAGGAGGGTGGGGACGGTATGGCGGCGGGCTCCTGCTGCTCTGTCCTTGGAGGATGTGTTTAGCATGGCCAAGAGCTTGGGCTCGAAGCTGCAGAGCCTCACTGAGCAGTACGGGCTGGAGTGGTCCCACAAGTGGTTCGGGTGCTGGAGCTGCTGGAGAGTTGTGTGGCCACTGGGAAACAGCGGAGCTGTACGGAGGAGGAGCTGCTGATCAGAGCTGTGCAGAGTATGGGCAGAGAGGAGCAACAGTCCCCGATGTGTATACTGAGCCTGACCTGTACGATCCCAGGGGGACTACAAGTCCCAGGGACCACATCGTGCATCCGCAGGCACTGCAATACCTCTCTAGATATGGCGCTGCAGTAGGCAGGCATGCAGTACAATTTGCAGTGTTGACTGACCGACCCGTGGGAGTGTGGACCGGGAGGGGGGGGGGCTCTGTGGGTGCATTGTTTGCCATACCCCCCCCCAAAAAAATAGGATTTTTATAACAGCTTACCTGTAAAATGCTTTTGTTGGAGTACATCACGGGACACAGAGACATAGTAGTTACTATGTGGGCTATAGGCCACCTTCTGGTGATGGACACTGGCACACCCTAAGACAAGAAGTCCACTCCCTATATAACCCCTCCCACTACTGGGATTACCTCAGTTTTTGTAGCAGAGCAATATACGTGTATTAGAAGAGGGGAGGGACCTCTGTGTCCCGTGATGTACTCCAAGAAAAGGATTTCACAGGTAAGCTGTTATAAAAATCCTATTTTCTTAATCGTACCTCACAGGACACAGAGCCATAGTAGTTACTATGTGGGATGTCCCAGAGCAAAGCCAACTGAGGGGAGGGAGACACAACAAAAATAGAGCACCATGAGACGAGAGGACTTATACTGCTGCCTGCAGCACACTACGCCCAAAGGCAATATCCTCACGTTTTTTTTACATCCACCTGCAGATTTGAGCCATGAAGGCCTGGTGATGCACTGCCCACGAAGCACTAACAGCCATATTGGAGTGCGCTTTGATTTGAGCGGGTGGAATCATCCTCTTCAAACCATAAGCTTGAACAATTACTTGCCGAATCCATTTAGAAATAGTAGATTTCGATGCTGCCTGTTCTCTTTTAGGACCTTCAGGCAACACAAACAAAACATCCGTTTTCCGAATCTGAGCAGTCGCCTTCAAGTAGACTTTGACTGCTCTTACCACATCCAGAGAATGTAGTGATTTTTCTTCCATAGAACAGGGTTCTGGAAAAATGAAGGCAGAATAATATCCTGGTTTAAATGAAAACCTGACACTACCTTCGGTAGAAAATTACGATGAGGACCCCATACTACCTTATCCTTGTGAATAATTAAATATGGCTCTTTACAAGAAAGAGCAGCCAACTCTGCAGAAGATATGGCTACCAGAAAAGAATTAGTTTCCTTGTCAAAAGGACCAAGGGAATATGTAGTATTGGCTCAAAAGGCTGTCTCTGCAATGCCGACAGAACTAAATTCAAGTCCCCAGGGTTCAGGGGTGACCTAACCGGAGGATTAAGCCGCGTTACCCCTCGAATAATACTGCAAACCAAAGAATGCGAAGCAAGAGGTCGTTAAAACAATACAAGGGCCGAGACCTGGCCTTTGATAGTAATCAAGGCCAGCTTCATCTCTAAACCCATCTACAGAAAGTCAAGGATTCTACCTATGACATACTTCCTGGGGTGCCAACCCCTGGATTCACACCAGGAGACATATGCCTTCCAGACTCTATAATATATGATTCAGGAGGCCGGTTTCCTTTCATTAATCAAGGTAGATAACACAGAACCTGATAGCCCACGCTTCTTCAGAATGTGGGTCTCAATAGCCAAACTGTTAGATTTAGCGTTTGTAAGGTAGGATGGAATACCGGACCTTGCGAGAGAAGGTCTGGACGTGGTGGTAGGGTCCATGGTTTCCCTACCACCAACGTTATGATCTCTGCATACCAGGATCTTCTGGGCCAAGCTGGGGACACAAGAATCACCGACTTCACTTCCTGCTTGACCCTGCAAAGAAATCGCGGAAGCAGCAGAATAGGAGGGAATGCATAAATCAGCGAGAACTGATTCCACGGGAACACCAAGGCATCTGTTCTGCATGCTAGCAGATCCCTTTTTCTTGACACAAAGTTGTCAATCTTTTTGTTGAACCTGGACGCAAACAGATCCGGGATCCCCCACCTCCGGCATATTGCCAGGAAGATATCAGGGTGAAGGTCCCATTCTCCCGGGAACAACTGCTGGCAACTCAAGTAGTCCGCTTGCCAATTTTCTATTCCTGGAATGAAGACTGCCGATAGGCAAGGTACATTGTTTTCTGCCCAAGTTAAGATATGATTTACCTCTCTCTGGGCCGCACGACTTCTCGTGCCCCCTTGGTGATTGATATAGGCCACTGCTGTGGCATTGTCGGATTGGATCCTGACAGGACAATTCCGTAACCCGAGCGTCCAGGCCCTCAGGGCCAAGCGTGCTGCCCGAATCTCTAGAATGTTGATGGGCAAGGTCATTTCCGATCTGGACCATTTCCCTTGGACAGTTGCCTCTTCCAGGACTGCTCCCCAACCTGAAAGGCTGGCATCTGTTGTTACCACCTTCCAGGTAACTGGTAGGAATGATTTTCCCTTCTGCAGATTTTTGGTCATTAACCACCAACTGAGGCTCCGGCGCACCCTTGGAGGCAGACGCATTGGGAAATCTAGCGCTTGGACCTTCTTGTTCCAAGCCGATAGGATACTGTTTTGCAGCAGCCTCGAATGAAACTGAGCATAAGGAACGGCCGCGAACGAAGCCACCATCTTTCCCAACAGCCTCACGCAGAGTCGAATGGAAGGATTCTTCTTTGCCTTGACCACCTGAATCAGTTCCTTTATGCCACTGATCTTTGCCTGGGGCAAGAATACCCTTTTCTGGGCTGTATCTATAATCAGACCCAAGCATTCTAATCTCCTTGATGGTTTTAAGGAGGATTTCTCTAGGTTGAGAATCCAACCTAGGTATTCCAGGTAGTTGACTGTGGTGATCATACTTTGGTCTAAGCGGACTACCGACTATCATGGTCTATCAAGAGTAGATCGTCTAGGTACCTAGGTACGCTATAATCGTTATACCTTGGGCCCTTAATCTGGCTAGAAGAGGGGCCAGGACCTTTGTAAACACTCGAGGTGCTGTAGCTAGACAGAAAGGCAAAAACTGAAAATGAAGATTTTCTACCTCGAAGCGTAGCGGGGAAAATCGCACATGGAGGTATGCATCCTTGATGTCGATTGACGCCAGAAGATCTCCTCCTTGTAGGATGGAGACTACTGATCGGATTGACTCCATGCAGAAAGAGAGGATATTCAAGAACCGGTTTAGATCTTTGAGATCCAGAATGGGTCTGACATCCTCATTTGGTTTTGGCACCGTGAAATGGTTTGAATAAAACCCCAATCCCTGCTCCTGCATGGAGACCACTGAGATCACTTTTTGAGACAAAAGACGGTCCAATGCTTGAAAGAGAGTCCTTTTTTTTCTCTGGGTCCTTGGGAACGTTTGATCTGAGAAAACGAGGAGACGGAGGCTATTGATGAATTCACCCATTTGTCTTGACACTCTTCCTGCCAGACCCTTGAGAACTGCAGCGAGCGGGGGTGCCCCTTCATAAAGAGGCTTTAGTATTTTGTTTTGTAGGTTTCCTCCCCCAGGACTTCTTTTGTCCCTGGGGTTGACCCTGAGGTTTACCTCTTCAACCTGATGGCAGAGGCCGTCGTGACTGCCTGGAGGCTGATGCCCCTGGCACTGGAGAAGGAGCTCGTTTAAATGAAACATGTTTACTCCTCTTCCTACCTGGCAAAGGAGTACTCTTTCCACCAGAAATTCTTTGGATGTAATTATCCAAATCATCCCCAAACAGCCGTTCACTGTGAAAAGAAAACTAGCCAGGAGCTTTGTGCATGGCGCCTTGGCTGACCAATTTTTCAACCAATAAGATTCTACGCATATGCACCAGCCCAATCGTAAGGTGCGAGGCCTGAAGAATAGAATCTCTCATAGCGTCTATTGCTGATCAGGAATAACCTTGAGCACATGTTTAAACTGGTCTCTCAAGGATTGACATACACCAATTGCTGCAAGCGCACCCTGAGTCAATGAACCTGCCAGAGGAAAAAGTGTTTTTTAATAGGAATTTCAACTTTTTGTCTATTGGATCCCTAAGCATTTGAGCATTGTCTACCGGACAAATCAAACTTTTATTCACAGAGGATATAGCAGCGTCAACTGCTGGTATCTCCCATTTTTTAGTGAATTTCTCCTCCATTAGACATATGCATTCGTTTTCGTCCGAATTAATTTTCGTCCGAATTTCAGGTATTTTTGTTATCGTTTTAACAAACGATAACGAAAGTGCTGATTCTGAAAAACGAAAGATCCGACAAACAAATGCTTTATTTTCATTTTCGTTGTGGCAACAGTTCGATATAGATAGGAGATTTGACATGATGCTAACAATAACAATCTGTGTCCATCGAACCTGTGGTTGAATGTGCCTAACCTTAGCTCTATTAGTCCAAGATTATTCTACATAGAGAGAAAAGATAGCCCCCACCCCAAGATCCTCATTTTGATGGTCCTGGGTAATGGAAGGGGACCTGCCACATTTGTCCCACACTGAGATGCGAATAAAGCCGCTAACCTTCTTCCAAACCTGTCATGGCTGCAGAAAAAACCTCTTTAGTAATATAGACAGGGGCTGCAGTATTGGAAACAGTTGCAACATTTGACGGCCCTGATGGCTCACTCTGACCAGCCACCTCAGATCTCTCATGGGAGGATGCCATTGTAGAGATGAGTTTAGGCTTTTTAGAGCTTGAAGGAGTCCCTCTTGAGCCCTTTTTTGGGGTGTTTCTACCTCCCCTTCTGACCATAGCCCATTGCACAAATGCAGAGGTACTACCAGAAGAAATTGCACCCACTGCTTGAGCAAATAGTCCAGCAACTGCTGCTATTAGTGCTCAGCCTGGTGCTTTAGTAAATGTGCCAAGGGAATGCCTATGTCACCACTTACATGCCCCCTTTTTGCTCTTGTCTCCCTCCGACAGTTTGCAAACAGCAAAATTAAGCTTTTTAAAAGCACTCCCACGCTGGACGTTGCTGCACGCCAACGCCACGCTAAGCCACGCCCCCTCCGTATTCCCGCCGCTCCGCCTCCTCTTTTAAAAAAAAGCGTTTCCCGCGTGAGGGCCTCCGATCCGGTGGGACCAGCGTGTGTGTGGGGTGGGGCGGCGAGGAGAGTGTGACAATCCGCCGTGCAGGCGGTGGAAAAATGGAGCAGCATCCGCCGATCATTTCCAGCTTCCCCCTCTATCCAGAGAGAGGGGTGAGCTTCTGTCCAGGTGGGGGGTGTTTTAGGAAAAAAAAATCCCCCCCCCAACACCTTACCGGAGACCTGGGACTACTCGCCCAAGGGAAGTCTGCAGCTTCTGCTGATTACACAGTGATCTGAGGAAAGCATGAAAGGTACGTGCTCTATACACCTCCCAGTGGTGACTTTTAGGCATGGCAACATTTACTTTTTAAAGCAGACAATTCATAAGAGAATTTAAAATTTCTTGGAAATCTCCACTTACCTTTCCCGCCACAGGGATTCTGTGGTAAAACCAACAGACCCAATCTTCACCCCTCATGGTGGGCTCCGTTAACAAACCTTCAGGAACCGGGGCCCTTTTTTATCGGGGGATCCACACTCCTGGACCCGTAAAACACCCCGCCAGGAAAACTTTATGGCTGAAAAAGCCAAAGTACTGGATCCCGGGGTCCAGCTCTCTAAAAAGAAGGCGTTACGGGCTAAACCTTGTTTCTTCCGCCACGAGGCCCGTGGCACGAAGGCATAGCCTGCCCCAGCAAGGAATATTCCAGTGGAGCTCAGCACAGCACATCTTTACTCGTTACCAACACCTAAAACACTGGTGAAAAAACTGAGGTACTCCCAGTGGTGGGAGGGGTTATATAGGGAGTGGACTTCTTGTCTTAGGGTGTGCCAGTGTCCATCACCTGAAGGTGGCCTATAACCCACATAGTAACTACTATGGCTCTGTGTCCTGTGATGTACGATTAAGAAAATATACCACCAGCTGCCACTGGTGATATATTGATCCAGTTGATCCAGACTCACTGTGTAGAGAGCATACATCAGCAAAGTGGGGCAGCACAGTGGTGTAGTGGTTAGCACTTTTGCCTAGCAGCAAAAGGGTCGCTGGTTCAAATCCCAACCACAGCACTACCTTGCCTGTAGTTTGCATGTTCTCCCTTTGCCTGTGTGGGTGTACTCTGGTTTCCTCCCACACTCCAAAGACATGCTGGTAGGTTAATTGGTTCCTCTCTAAATTGACCCTAGTATGTGAACTGTATATATGAATGTGAGTTAGGGACCATAGATTGTAAGCTCCTTGAGGGCAGGGACTGATGTGAATGTACAATATGTATGTAAAGCGCTGTGTAAATTGACAATGCTATAGAAGTACCTGAAATAATAATAATAAAGTAATAGAAGCCTCTCTCAAGGATCTTTCCCTGCAGATGCCAAACAGGGAAATATCATATGACCACATTGCTGCAGGAAAGGGGTACTTGGGCTCCATTCACACTTGTGCAACTTTGGATGTGATCCACTGTTGCATGTAAAATATTCAGGTACAACTTTTGAGGGTTAACATTAAAGTCTATGGCCCTCAAGTTGTATGAAAGTTGGATCAAAGTAGTGCATGAACTATTTTAAGTTGCACATACTCTATATGAATGGTTATGATTGGAAAACATGGGGTGCGACTTTGATGTCCAAAGTCGTATGACAAGTTGCACAAGTGTAAATGGGGTGTAATAGGTTTAAAAAAAATGTGGCATATGATTTATGTGAATGAATTATGGCATTTACCACTTCTGTTTGGTATCACTTTAGCTTCATTGAATTCTGTGACACATATTCACCTTGTTCTGTGAGACAAGAGACAAGTCTCTGGAGGAAGAATCAGTACAGGAATCACATCTTGCAAGGCACTTTTATGGTGTCACACCCCAGTAATTTTTTTCTTGTAATAGTTTGAGGTGCTTTCTTCCCTTTAAATATATTACATTTCAAACACTCCTGTTAGAACACTCTCAGTGGCTGGGTAAAGAATTTAGGATATTTGAAATTTTAGAGCAGTGGTTTGGTCCCCTGGGTGTAGTTCATCTGCAGGTACTGAAAGGCTGCCAAATTCCTAAGCAAAGAATTTCATGCAGATGGACTGACATTTCAATTACTTTTTTGGCCTAAAAATGAGTAGAAATATTTCAGCATCATTGCTAGGTTGAAGAGTACATTGCTTCATTTTCTGTAAGAGAAACAACTTTGAAAAAATGAAAATAAACCTTCAAACATTATGATAGCCTCTTATATTATACAGGAACTCCTTTGTCGTATGATGGTTTTTGTCATCCTATTGATACGCATATCAGATATTATCCTTGTTATGACACAATTTTCCTGAACCCCGACAGTTACGGGGTCAAAAACCTTCTTCTGAAGAATATCTGTCTAACAAACGTGTCTTGAATTTAAAGTATAACTAAAGGCAAATGTTTGTTTTCTAATTTTGGACAAAGTGGAGAGGCATTAGAACTTTTATCAGGTTTTTGATGCTGTCTATGGGCCACCATTAGGGAGATTAACCCTCTCTATCTGTCCAGTTTACTGTTATCATCGAAAGTGAAAGAAAATCCGAAATTTTGGGTTGACACCAGAATGGGAATAGAGGGGAAATCTTTCAAAACAAATTAATTCTTAGTATGAATAACACATTTGCACTTGTCCATACAGCTTATTAAAAAAACAAAACAAAAAAAAATGTGCCTGGTTTGCAGATTACATATTTTTAATACTCTTCTCTCTGATCACATCCATCCCCAACTTCTATACCAATCTGCAATTCGTCTCCTCTATATCGGCATTCAGGGTTAGCCATAACAAATCACAAGCCATGAATATTTAATTGGGACACCACACTCTCCAGCCCCACCAAAACACATTTCAATTTAAATGGAGAGCTGTTACCCTTCCTATATTTCCAAGATGTATTGTATTCTGACCTCTACAGAGGAAAAGCTTCCCTACATGGAAAGATGGAGGACGACGTTGCTGATATTTTTGATCTGGCAGAACGGCACCGGCTGGCACAAAATGCTGCTAAATCGATAATCAGCACTACCTTAATAGAAGCCAATTACAAAGTGCTTTTAAGGTGGTATATGGTTCCGGCCAGGGTGGCCTTGTGGGTCCTTCCCCCTACTGTTTTGGAGGTTGCAGTAAGGAGGGAACAGCATTTTACATTTGGTGGACGTGTCAGGAAGTCAGCAGAAGATTTTGGATCCGTAGAATTTCTTTTACAAAGGGTTTTATTGATAATCATAGCAATTTCACAGTTTAACAGTGTAGATAATGCATCATGAATAAACATAACAAAAAGTTTAGCATCTTATAAATAAAATAAGTATGCTAGTAAATCAGAGAAAAACAAAACAATAAGAATATAACAGAGGCTGAAAACATTTTTGAAAGGGAGGTTAAAGAAGAGCTAGGGGCAGAGATTAGTTGAGAAGGGAGGAGTAAAGAATAGGGGGAAAGGAGAAAAGAGGAAGAAAGGGGGGAGGGTGGGTCCCCGCGGTGGGGAGCAAGAGTGCATTAAATCCGAAGAAGGGTGGTATCAAATCTAGTGGGTTTAGTATATCGACCCATGGCTTCCATACCTTCAGGAACTTATCATGAGTGTCCGAAAGGACAGCGGTCAGCTTTTCGTTAACCATTATATCATCCATGCGATTCTTAACCGCCTCATAACTTAGTGTCTGTGTCTTCCATGCCCTAGCTATCGTTAGTTTGGTTGCAGTAAAGAGATGCAGAGCCAGCTGGCGCTCTGGGCGAAGCAGCTCCGCAATTGGTTTGCAGAGAAGTGCCTCGAACGGATCCTTTTTGAGGTCAGCATGGAGTATGCTTCGGAGGAGGGAGTAAACTCTGATCCATAACCTGCGTACCCTCGGACAGGTCCACCAGATGTGCGACATTGTGCCCTCCTGGGAGCACCCTCGGAAGCACAAGGGAGAGTAGGCTGGAATGAACCGGGCCAGTCTAGCAGGCGTGTAGTACCACCTGTAAAGTATCTTATAGGCATTTTCTAAAAAGATGACATTCTTTGAGCATTTGGAAATTGCTAAAGTCATGACCTGCCAATCCTCTCGATCGAGCTGTTTTCCTAGTTCCTTTTCCCAGTGAAGGTGACAGAGTCGTATCGGTGTTTTTTTAGAGGTAATAATAGAGGAATAGACCAGTGATATTAAACCCGAGGTTTGGGGTCTTGCTCTGCAGAAGTTCTCGAAGGGGGTCAAAATATAAGGGGTCGGTTGAGATTTTATAAGCCCCTGGAGAAAGTGACGAATCTGCAGATAGCTATAGTGTTCACGTAATGGAATATCGTGAGAGGAGCGTAGAGCCTCGAATGATATTATCCTGGTGGGGGTGAAAAAAGAGTGAATGTCCGTGAATCCGTTTGTCTTCCACCAGGAGAATTGCTGGGGATTTTCCCAGCCTGGTGGGAACAATGGGCACTGGGGAAATTGAAGTAGGGGTAGATGAGGAGAAATCAGGCCGGCCGAATACTTTACCGAGTCCCACATGCGAAGGGAATGGGCCAGACATGGCTCCGTCACGAGAGGACGATATGTGGGAGGGAGCCAGGGCAATGAGGAGATTGGTGTTGGGTGTAAGTCCACTAGGTCCATAGTGGCCCATAGTGGCATTTGGTGTTGTGCATGGAGTTGGGATAACGGGGCTATGTTTGCAGCTATATAGTAGGCTTGTAGGTTAGGGACTGAAAGTCCACCATTGACTCTGCGGGCATATAGTATTTGCTTATTGATTCTGGGGCGGGTAGAACCCCATACAAATTTCAGAATTTTGCGCTGATGTATTCGTAGGATATGCGGCGGGATCGGGACCGGTAGGACTCTAAAGAAGTAGAGTAATTTCGGCAGGTATGTCATACGAATTGCCACGATCCTGCCAAACCAGGATAGTGGGAGATGAGTCCAAGAGGACAACATGTCCGTCAGCTTCTTAAGTATAGGAGGAAAATTTGCCTTATAGAGTCCCGCGTAGGTTGGGGTGAGCCGGATCCCCAGGTAGGGTAATGAGGTCAGCCATTGGAACGTGAAGGTATTTTTTAAGGTTGTCAAGTCTGAGGACCGAAGATTGATTGACATGGCTTTTGATTTGGTGGGGTTAACGGACAAGCCAGAAAGGGAGGCAAAAGAGTCTAGTAAAGAGAACAAGTTAGGTAGGGTGATTCTAGGGTTTGTTAGGGTTAGGAGAATATCATCTGCGAACAGTGATATCTTATGGGGTGTCCCTGCTATCTCAACACCAGTTATGTCCGGGTGGGATCGGACCGCCTCTGCCAAAGGTTCCATGGCCAGAATAAATAGGAGTGGGGAGAGTGGGCATCCCTGCCGAGTCCCCCTCCTGATGGAAAATGGAACTGATTCGAAACCATAGTATTTGACCCTAGCCTGGGGGGAATCGTATAGTGCCATTACCCATTGCAAGAATGACGATCCGAAGCCATAGTGACTGAGTACCTTTGTCAGGTAAGGCCAGGACAAAGTATCAAAGGCCTTGTTCATGTCAAGAGACAGTAACATAGTTGCTATAGACCGGCTATGGGCTGTGTGCTGAAGTTGTATTATACGTCTAATAGCGTCTCCTGCTTGTCTCCCCGGAACGAACCCCACCTGGTCTTTTTTGACCAGGCGTGGTAGGAAGGAGTTTAAATGATTGGCCAGGATCTTGGTCAGTATTTTAATGTCTACATTAATAAGTGAGATGGGCCTAAAATTGGTCCAAGACGTGTGGTCACGGTCGGGTTTTGGAATCATAACAATATTGGCAGTTAAAAGGTTAGGTGTGAGTGCATGGCCATCTTTTACTGCATTGAACATAGTTGTTAAATGGGGGGCTAAGACGTCTGCTAACTTCCTATAGTAAAGGGCCGTGAAGCCATCCGGGCCTGGACGTTTGCCTATTTTCAGTTCTTTTATACCCTGTAATACTTCCGTTAACTGAATATCTCGATCCATTAACGATGCGTGTGTGTCAGACAGCTTAGGCAATGTCAGTCCTGTCAGGAAGGATGTCAGGTTTTGAGTAGGAGGCTGAGTGGGGGCCTTGTAGAGGGAGGTGAGGCGATACCTAAATTCTTCCAGCACTTTCAACGGGTTACTTGTGAGGACATTATGTCTCGTGCGGAGAGTGATAGGGTTGTGTTTCGGGGTAAAGGTGCGCAGCCTATTGGCCAGCATTGAGTTGGGTCTGTTGGTCTTGGTGTACCATTTCTGGCGGGCCCAGCGTAATGTACGTTCTGCCTCTTCAGCGAGGCATAGGTCGAGTTCTGTACGCGCCCCATCTAATAGTTTACGGTTAGCCGGGGTAGGGGTCTGTTTAAAAATTGTGGATAGGGATTCTAGGCGCGCTTCTAAAGATTTACGCATTGCTATACGCTCTCTTTTGCGTTTTGCTGCCAGCTGAATTATATGCCCCCTGAGTACCGCTTTGTATGCTTCCCAGAGAGTCACCTCGGAGGAAACTGACCCAGTGTTAAGCCTGAAATATTCCACTGAGGCTTGAGTAATATCGGTGAGGACTTCCTTAAAAGATAAGAGAGAGTCATTCATAGTCCAAGCGGAATATTGGGGTTTGCTGAGCAGCGAGTGGCATATAACCAAAACAGGGTCGTGGTCTGCCCAAGGAGCTGCTAAAATGGAAGCAGACACAACCAGGGGGAGATGTTTCCTCAGAACAAACATATGGTCAATTCTGGAGTGGGAATGGTGAGGATGGGAGTAGTAGGTGTAATCCTTGCCAATAGGATGTAGCTCCCTCCAGATATCTACCAGGTCACGACTTTGTAAAGAATGCATGAATTTTTTTGCATCGGATGATGGGGCTTTGTGTTCCGAGGGGTACTTGTCCAGAGCAGGGTTCAGCGTAACATTGGAGTCTCCCGCTAAGAGGAGAGTGCCTCTCTGGTGGGACTGCAACAGGGAGCAGATATGGGAGAGGAAGGGTCCCGGGTTATTATTTGGAGCATAATATGTTAGGATGGTGACCTCCGTGTCCTGAATAGTGCCCTGTAGTAAAAGGTATCTACCCTCTGGGTCAGCAATCTCTCCACTGCAACTGAAGGGAACCGACTTGTGTATGGCAATCAAAACGCCCTTCTGTTTAGTCGGGCCATTAGCTAGAAAAACTTGAGGGTACATGGCATCGAAGTATTTAGGACAAGAAGAAGATGAGAAGTGGGTCTCCTGTAGGCATGCTATGTTCACTTTCTGTTGCTTAAGATATTTAAAAACTTTAACCCTTTTCTGGGGGGAGTTCATTCCCTGCACATTCAGGGATAACCAATTAAGTGTCATGGTACATGGGAAGTTAGCCATAAAACGACTTTACTCACCCACCGCGAGGACCTGCAAAGGGGAAAAGGGAGGTAGAGAGGAGGTGAAACAAAGAAAAGAACAAGGTAGAAAGGCATACTGTAGTACATATAATAGCCAGTAAAAAATTGTAGCATATAGTACTGAAAAAGTATGAGTGCAACTGGTTGTGGGTCTAAAGGCCCACAGGGGGGTTGAATGTTGGTCGGGACTAACGTCCGAACCAAGAGCCAACTCATGGGGGGAGCAGTGATCCAACGGAACCGCTCGGCATTGTTATACAGTAAAATTAACTTTAAATCTTTAAGCACAAAACTTGGTGCACCGCTTAAGGCACTAAAGGAGAACACAAACATCCTGAAATATGTGGTTGCCTTTTATTTTAGGTCTCCCCGTCGCCCCGGACCCCCCTCCATTGTCGAGGGGGCGCGTGGCGAGTGAGAGACCAAAATGTCATTGGGGTAGTCCCTCATGGCCACCCAATAGATAGAGAGGGAGAGGCAATCAATCTGAAAAAAATAAAAGTAAATAACTAATAAAATAAAGTGTAACTCACAACACTAACAGGGTGAAAAAATATAACATCATATTTTGAAACCCACCCGCCTCCCCGCAAAGACGGGAAACTGCTGCCAGCAGACTGCAGCGTATTGACGGCTGCCTGAGAGCTGAGGGAACCAGCATGTTTGCGTCAGAGAAAAAAAAAAAAAAAAAAAAACCTCGACAGAGCGGGAAAAAACAAAGTAGAACCTGTCAAAATTCTATTATCCCGCTGTGCAACAGGGTGTGAGTGCACCCCGCCACAGAGGCGGCAGTATACAGTCAGCTGGACACTCCGCGGCCGCCATGTACGACCCCTGTAAGGGGGGTCAAAGTGACATGCCTTAGTAAGTGCTCAATGTCTCGCCCGGGTGAGGCCGACTTGTCCCGGAGGCACCATCTCGCAGTTGGGGCGCCCCAGGGGGGCCCAGTCCCGGGAAGTTCTTGCAAGAAATTGAGTGTCAGATCAGGTTCAATTGAACAGAAAAAAATAGCATCTGTGAGGTCAGTTCTGCCTATTACCAGTTCAGTAACAACATGCTGGGTATCAGCGGGAGCCAGATATAATGTAAGTCCGATTGCAACCGGAGGCAGGCTTAGGGTTTCATGGAGTCATTTGGAACTTTTCTGTGAAGAACTGTCAATTTGGGAGGTTATATGCCATCAGCCTTTAGGGCCTGTTATGAACCTTTGGGCCTGCAGGTCCCGCAAGGCCTGTGATCCGGGTTGAGACCTTTGAAGGGGCTGAGAGGTCCGGCGAGGAGGCTGGAAGGATCTGGGCCTGGAGGAAGAAGAGGGTGCATCTCCCTGGGAAGGTGGTATTTCCAGCTGCAGTTCCTGAAAATGATGTTTCAGGTCAGAGGGGGAGGATGCATGGAACTGGCGGCCAAGATGCGAAAATGAGAGCTTAAAAGGGAACCCCCATCTATATTTGATCCCTTGGGTCTGCAGGACCTGGAGGTAGGGTTTCAGGTCTCTTCTCCTTGCAATAGTTACTGGAGAGAGATCCGCAAAAAGCTGGAGGGGGTTACCCTGAAAAGAGAGGTCTTGCTGTTCCCGTGCCGCTTGGAGGAGCCGCTCCTTGGTGCGGTAAAAATGGAACTTGATGATGACATCTCTTGGGGGGCCCTCTGACGGTTTGGTTGCTAGGGATCTGTGTATACGGTCAAATTCCAGTCTTTCCAAGGGTATCCCAGGTGCCAGCTCCTGAAAAAAGGCTGTTGCCATACCCTGCAAATCAGTGATTTGTTCCGGGACTCTGCGGATGCGGAGATTATCCCTGCGGGCCCTATTTTCAGCATCCTCTAGTTTGTCTCGCAGGGACTCCAGCTCTGCAGACAATTTATCCACCTCTTCTTCATGGCCTTCAAGCACAGTGGTTGCTAAGTCCATTCTTTGCTCTAACTGGTTAGTGCGGTGGCCTATCTCTTTAAGTCCTTTTACCAGGTCAGAGGAGAGCTTGCGCGAGGCCTGTGTGATTTCATCTCTAACAATGGAGCGAAATTTGTTCAGCAAGGCATCTGAGTCTGCATGCAGGGGACTTACCAGGTCCGTAGGGAACTGATGCAGGCTATCGGCTGGGGAGGCAGGGTCCGCTGCCGAGTGTTGTGAGGAGTCGTCCGGCTCCGGTGGGTTTGGAGCCATTGCCCTTTTCCCCTTCCCTGTGGCCAGAGCTGATTTGGGTTGTGTGTTACACTTGTGACGGTTCTTCGTTGAGCGGTACATAACCGCCTGATGCTTTATGTGTTCCGGAGCTGCGGGAGGCTTTCAGTGTGTGCCGGGTGCGGATTGTGCTATGCTAGCCGAGGTTTGCCATTCCGTTGGCGCGGAGCAGGGGAATCAGACATCCATTTTCCCTGTTCACGCGCATGCACCTCCCTAGGGCTGTGATTTCAGCATTAATTACAGGGTCAAATCAATCTGTCCATCCCTGGGGGTCACAGCCCGGCCGGCCAGAGTGATCCAGCCTCCTGGGGGGGCTTACCGGTCCCAGGGGAATCAGAATGGTGATTGCCAGGTATAGCAAGATGGCCGCCGAGTGGAGCAAGATGGCCGCTGTTCACAGGGCCGGAGCTGTTCTTTCGCCTGCAGGCTGCCTTGGAGGGGTGTCAGTGTGTGCCCCAGGTGGTGGGTGGTCTCCGGTTGCCGTGGAGAGTAATAGCCGTTGATAGGGAGGTCTGGGAGGCCAGGATTAGGCTCCAGCAGCGCGGCCGGGTGCAGCAAGATGGCCGCCGTTCATAGGGCCAGAGCTGTTTGTCTGCCTTCTAACAGACGTGGAGGGGCATCAGTGGGTGCAATGTGTGGCGGGTGGTCTCCGGTTTCTATATGGAGACTGAGCCACTTAAAGGGAGGTCTGGGGGGTCAGGATTCGTCGCCGGGACCACGGCCGGGTGTACCAAGATGGCCGCCGCTCCCGGGAGTAGGCCGGAGCCGCGGCCTGTCCTCCAGGCAGCCCCCAACACAGAAGACAGCCGCGATACAGGCACAGGCGACTCTCTGCCTGTCTGTTTAGCCCTGGATGTCTTGTGGGGACCGGGATTCGTTTTACCAGAGGTAGGATGGCAAGGATTCTGCAGGGGGATTACAGGAGCTCTGTGCAGCACGTCCTATTCGGATCCCGGTCAGGCCACGCCCCCTCGGATCCGTAGAATTTCACTCTCTCAGGGGCATCAACCTTATCAAATTGCCACAACAGGCATTACTTTGCTGGCCAGTGGGGGGAGCTCCAAGCCCCACACAACAACTTATAGCATTCGTTTTTGTGGCTGGAGAATTACTATAGCCAGATGATGGACATCCCCTATGGTCCAATTTGACTTGTTAAAAGCTAAAATGTCTTTGATCACAATTAATGAATGTCTCTCTGCAATACTGCAGTATATAAGATGCCCTTGTTTGAATAAAAATGTGGGACCCTTGGATTAAATACTTGATGGGTTTCACCAGTTAAACATAATCAGAAGCCTGCCGGGGTGGGCGGCGGTGCTCCATGATACTTTCTTCCTCCCCCTATTGTTTTTTACTCGACCTCCAAAATATCTGGGAGATTTCTACAGCCACCTTGTGTTTTATATCCTGTTTTGATAATTCTTGGGAACTATGTTCGATATTGGATAGTGTCACCATGGCGTAGGCAGACCTCCCATGGGTGACACCCTTTGCTTTCATGACTCTCAATTGCGTTACCCTATGCAGAACTCGAGGATTGTTGCTACTGTTGTACTTCTCTTTGTTATGCAGTATCTGTTTGAATATGCCAAGTTTTGCATTTCTGTACTACTGACCGCATCGTGAAGTCACGTCTTGTGCTTGTGGCAGGCAGCGGCTTCTGTTGGCGTCTTTTCCGGCAGTGGGGTTCTATTGGACGCCGGGTACCCTGCCCCATACAATATTATCCCCCTGAGTCACTATATGGCTGCACTGAGTGGTAAGCTTCTCTGGTATCATATGCCGTTTGTATCCTTATATGCCTCAACAGTCTTGATAAGGTGTGATGTACTGATATATGTATGCTTTGTCCCCCATTATAGGTCTTGGATGTCTGGTGGGACATATGCAGTATATCTTTCCTAATTCAACTTTACATGCATTGATCTTCTGCTTGAAGCTGTCCAACTGATACAAAGTTATCACTATCTGGCTGCTGGATTTTTTTGCAGCCCGTATCTGTTGGTGAACATATACCTTCTTCCATGCAGCAATGTTTTTATTTTTTTTCCTCACTGCAATCGATGCGTTCCCTGCAAATGTATCTCCTTTTAATATCAAGTCACCTCTCTTAATATTATAGGCTTATGGTTTTATAAAATATTGCATAGCCAATTAACACAAAATTAATTTTCTGTATATAGGCATGGTAAATACACTAAGGTGCGCTACTGATGCCAAAACACACTGGTTGAAGGTGCATCTTCAACCTAAGTATACATATTATTCGAACACTGAATGTGAATAAAGCAATAAATTAATTATTCCAATAATGTGCAGTCCACTTAAGGAGTGAATAACTAAAAAAGTCCTGAAAACTCAAACAGTGTATGCTTTTCTGTGTGAGCGATCCTTTCTTCAAATGTGGAATGTCATCTTCTTTGTATTATACAAGCCAGATATTGGTAAAAAAAAAGATGTGTAGGACCCCTATTATGGGGGTCTTCAGGGCTCAGGTATGTCAGATCTTGTAGGCAGGAACAGCTGATTTGGATTTTATACACAGACTTCCATCCGCCCTGGACCCTTCCCGAGCGCTGTGGTGACAGTATAATGAACTGTGCTTCTGTAGAATCACTCGCAATCTCCCTCTGGTCTGTCAAGTCCCTGAGTCACATCTCCGGCATCCATTCTGTGATTTGCTGAGGCATCTAGGTGGCTGCCTTGTTTCTTCGAGTCACTCTGGCCTTCTTTTCCAGCACAGACGGATCTAGGACCTGACCGTGTCTGTTATGAAGATGCAACCAGGAATAGGAGGACGGGCATTGCGCTGTACTGGGAAAAGTTTTGCCTGGGTGGGCCCAAAGAGGGGCCGTGGGACCGTGTACAGGACCAATTGAGTCTAAAGGGAAGCAAGGGCTGCCAGATTGGTGTATCTTCCTGCACAAGATAAACTCCCTATCTGGCAGCCCTTGCTTCCCTTTAGACTCAATTGGTCCTGTACACGGTCCTATGGCCCCTCTTTGTCCTCCTATTCCTGGTTGCAAGAAGGCCAGAGTGACTCGAAGAAACAAGGGAGCCACCTAGCTGTCTCAGCAAATCACAGAATGGATGCCGGAGATGTGACTCAGGGACTTGACAGACCAGAGAGAGATTGCGAGTGATTCTACAGAGGCACAGTTCATTATACTGTCACCACAGCGCTCGAGAAGGGTCCAAGGTGGATGAAAGTCTGTGTATAAAATCCAAATCAGCTGTTCCTGCCTACAAGATCTGACATACCTGAGCCCTGAAGACCCCCGTAATAGGGGTCCTACACATCTGGTAAGCGCCCTTCCCTTTTTTTACCAATATCTGGCTTGTATAATACAAAGAAGATGACATTCCACATTTGAAGAAAGGATCGCTCACACAGAAAAGCATACACTGTTTGAGTTTTCAGGACTTTTTTAGTTATTCACTCCCTAGGTGGACGGCACATTATTGGAATAATTAATTTATTGCTTTATTCATATTCAATGGTCGAATAATATGTACACTTAGGTTGAAGGTGCACCTTCAACCAGTGTGTTTTGGCATCAGTAGCACACCTTTGTATTTACCATTTGACAAAACTGGATATTCAGGTTTTTTTGGGTTGCAGCACTATTTGTCACTATCATTTTTAATTCATCTAATAATCCTGATTTTTAAAGTGTTGTAGGAAGTTGGGGTTAGCGCGGATTGCTTGTGTTACAATACTGTATATAGTCATGCACTATATAGCTATATGTCAGTTATCGCCCATTTGGGCCACCTATATATACCTTTAACATATACGTTATCTAGAAATAGGTTTTAAACATATGGCCCACAACACTTATGCATTAGTGTTCATTGGAGGTGACTCTACTTTACGATGGATTATGGTCACCCTTTTTTATTCTTTAGTTTTCTGATCATATCAGACGACATGCGGCATACATTGCTCGGCCATTCCTGTTGCTCCGGTGCCAGCCCCAGGAGACTCTGTATGCATGCGTATTCATATTCAGGTAAGGTGAATATAAATGCAATTGGACACACTATGTATGAAATATTTCCAATGTGTGTGTATATATATATATATATATATATATATTTATATGTAACAATAGATATAAAAATATATACACAGTGAGGCCTGTTTTTTTTTCCTATACTTACCCCTTTGCGTGTCCTGAGGAAGCGGACCAGCGAAATGCGTACACACACAGGAGCTTACCCAAGATCATGTAACATGAAGTATCCAGCCGTTGCTGGCCGATTGTGCACATATGTGAAAACGTTTTTAGATGAAATTTTGGTTTCTTTGTATACGTAAACTCTTTTTAAATGTATATTATAAGTGTGCTAATAATCAACTACCTACTAAAAAATGTGTATCAGTGAGGATAAAACAAATAAAAAGATCCTTAATCAATATGGAGGATTAAATATATTGCCCAAAAAAAAAAATAGAATATCTTGTTATAAATGTCCAATGTGAAACAAATTCAACACGTGAGAAAAAATATATACCAGCATAAAAACACAGTCTCTTAAGTAAAGCACTTGTTCTCTAATCATCAAATATAAAGGTGCTGCACAGATCAGCCCTGCATCTCTCAGGCTAGCTCGATATTAAAGCGAAGTTCTCCCAGTTCGTATTAAATAATGCAGAGAGAGAGGAAAGAAAACATCATTGCGCAATGACTTTATATATATATATATATATATATATATATATATACACAGTCCGCATAAAAAAATTACTCACATAGTACAGGTTAAAAACAGCGCTTCAGAAGCAATCAGACCGCAGTATAAGGTTCCGCTCACCGCTCACACAATATGTCAGGTGACGTCACTGGCTCCTCCCGACGCGTTGCATCACATGTCACGTGACCCTTGATAAAGTCATGTGACGTGACGCAACGGGTCGGGAGGAGCCAGTGATGTCACCTGACATATTGTGTGAGCGGAACCTTATACTGCGTTCTGATTGCTTCTGAAGTGCCGTTTTTAACCTGTACTATGTGAGTAATTTTTGATGCGGATGCGGACTGTTATTTATATATATATATATATATATATATATATATATATATATAAATAACAGTCCGCATCCGCATCAAAAATTACTATATATTATTTTATTATTTTATATTATTACTATATATTATATATATATATATATATATATATATATAAAATAACAGTCCGCATCCGCATCAAAAATTACTCACATAGTACAGGTTAAAAACGGCACTTCAGAAGCAATCAGAACGCAGTATAAGGTTCCGCTCACACAATATGTCAGGTGACATCACTGGCTCCTCCCGACCCGTTGCGTCACGTCACATGACTTTATCAAGGGTCACGTGACATGTGATGCAACGTGTCGGGAGGAGCCAGTGACGTCACCTGACATATTGTGTGAGCGGTGAGCGGAACCTTATACTGCGGTTTGATTGCTTCTGAAGCGCTGTTTTTAACCTGTACTATGTGAGTAATTTTTTTATGCGGACTGTATATATATATATATATATATATATATATATATATATATATATATATAGTCATTGCGCAATGATGTTTTCTTTCCTCTCTCTCTGCATTATTTAATACGAACTGGGAGAACTTCGCCTTAATATCGAGCTAGCTTGAGAGATGCAGGGCTGATCTGTGCAGCACCTTTTTTAATCAACTGAAGATAATCGTTTCCAATATATTTGATGATTAGAGAACAAGTGTTTTACTTAAGAGACTGTGTTTTTATGCTGGTATATATTTTTTCTCACGTGTTGAATTTGTTTCACATTGGACATTTATAACAAGATATTCTATTTTTTTTTGGGCAATATATTTAATCCTCCATATTGATTAAGGATCTTTTTATTTGTTTTATCCTCACTGATGCACATTTTTTAGTAGGTAGTTGATTATTAGCGCACTTATAATATACATTTATAATTATTGTCTTGAGTGGTTATCAGAGCACTTACCCATAAGAGCAGCTTTTAATCATTTGGGTATTTCCTACATTCACTTCTAATTTGGTTTTTTGATACATATTTGAATTATCAATTTTTTTTCACTATATATATTTGATTTCCTCATTTTCTCACTGTATGCACTTTGTATTGTACATTTTAACACCGGGTCACGACTTTTTAACATATCAGCGCTTTAGTAACTAATATGTAAACTTTTTAGATTTATAATTTTAAATTTCCTATGTACAAATAAAATATGATTTCGTTTTTTTTACATAAATATTGTGGTCCAATCTGCCTCTAAAGTCCGACCTATTGGTTTTCTTTTTGTTTTGGATTACTGTACCATTCTCACGCTGTCCAAACTTCAATAAAAATTATTGGAAAAAAAACAGGTTACTTGTCAAATAAATCCTGACAGGGCCGTATGTCTATATCATTGGGCTGTTTCTAGGCAACACACATTTAAATTTCGATCAGTTATGGGCTCCCCCACTTGACAGAAGTTGATTGTTTAATGTGGAAATGACTTTTTGGAAACGTTTTCATCGACCAGCGACTGCAGCCAATAAGCAGCATGTGCCGCTGTCAGAATACAATGTACTGATGAAAGGAAGCATGGATTCCTCCATTTACATCATTAAAGTATGGCCAGCTTTAACGTGCAACATGTTCACAGCAAAACGGGTTATACTCCCAGAATGCTGCTTAGACAGGGCCTATTCTTCAGTAACAGTGATACAACACATTAGCATTATTTTTAGTACAAATGTATAATTTACAGTCAAAAATGTAGTTATACTTTAAAACGGTTGTAAACCCCAGTCATTAAATTTGAACTAAGCACATAGCTGTAGCGTTTGTCTATCTCCAAAGCTCCAAGTGTCGTTTTTCTCTGGTGCTTCGTTCCTCTGTTATCAGCATGAGTCACTTTTGAGACTTTTGAGACGTTTTCCGGACACGCGAGATAAAAATTTGTGATGGGGAGGGAGATAAGAACACAGCTTGTCTTTTCAGAATGAAGCTCTGCATGTTCCTTTGTTCCTCTGCCTATGTGGAGGGGTGTATGTTCCTTTCATCCAATCAGCTCTTAATCACTTCAATACCAGGCACTTAGACACCTTCCCGCCCAGACCAATTTTCAGCTTTCAGCGCTGTCGCAATTTGAATGACAATTGCGCGGTCATGCAACACCGTACCCAAACAATTTTTTTATCATTTTGTTCCCACAAATAGAGCTTTCTTTTGGTGGTATTTGATCACCTCTGCGGTTTTTATTTTTTGCGCAACAAATAAAAAAAAGACCGAATTTTTTTAAAAAACAAGTTTTTCTTTGTTTCTGTTAAAATTTTTTGTAAATAAGTATGTTTTCTTCTTCAATGACGGGCACTGATATGGCTGCACTGACGGGCACGGATACGGCGGCACTGATGGGCACCGATAAGGTGGCACTGATAGGTGGGACTGGTATGCGGCACTGATGGGCACTTATTGGTGGCATTGATTAGTACATATGGGTGGCACTGATGACACTGATTGGTGGCACTGATAAAATTTATTGGTGGCATTGCTGGGCATAACTAAAACATAATGGTGCCAATCAGTGCCATTTGTGGGCACTGATTAGCACAGATTGGGCACATGTGGATGGCCATGGGGTACATACCTGGCCATCCACATGTTGCCCCTTACCTGGTGGTCCAGTGTGGTGATCTGAGGGGGGGCTGCGCTGATAAACAATCAGCGCAGATACCCCGTCAGGAGAACCGCCGATCAGCTCTCCTCTACTCGCGTCTGTCAGATGCGAGTGAGGAAAAGCCGATCAACGGCTCTTCCTAATGACAGCGTGATCAGCCGTGATTGGACACGGCTGATCACGTGGTAAAGAGCCTCCGCCGGAGGCTCTTTACCAAGATCGGTGGAGCGGTGTGCGGCGGCATGTTATCCTGCTGGACGTCATACGACGCCCAGTCGGGACAAAGGAACCACTTCTCGGACGTCAATCCGCTATAGGGCAGGCAGGAAGTTGTTAAACAACTGCAATTCTCCATCCCATCCTCTGTACTTGTCACAGATGCATAAAGATTTTATCACAAATTTACATTTTTGAAGGGTAGTGGACAAGAGAATACTGCAGATGAACAAGTAAAACTTCTGAAGGAGGATTTGTTTCATCTCTGTATATCATCTGAGGCTACTCGTTTCACTGGGTAAATGTGAGGGTTTACAACCACTTTAATACTGCTAGAACTGCGTTAAATCAAACCCTGCTGCTAAAGAGCCATGTCAGGCAACAAATGAACCTCATTAGTAAGCTTCTAATGCACCCCAATTTAACTCTAGTCACGCACTCAAAAAATTCACCACACTCTGTAATCCACTGCTGCAAACAGAGTACCTCACGGGGTCAATCGTCAGTAAGAGTATTTCCCAATGCCTCAGCTGTAAAAAAAAAAAAAAAAAATCTCTGTGCTTCCCTCATCACCACTCACATTTTTACTGGGTAGATATGAGTCAGATTAGTGGTAGTTAGCATTAGCTTTTTTTTTTTTGTTATCAAGCTTTCTGTATGTGGAGGCAGCATGATATTGATCCCTCAGTTAATCTGCTATGTACATAATTCACCATGTTGGATCCCACAAAAATATTTTCATAAATTCAGTACAATTTTCCAAACGTTGATATGTGGGGTAAGATGCTGCTCAAAACCAACCCAGTGCTTCATATGTGAATATGGCAGTTTATGGCTTCAGCCACGCCCTCCGACATGTTT
This sequence comes from Lithobates clamitans, assembly GCA_037952925.1. Classification (NCBI taxonomy): domain Eukaryota; kingdom Metazoa; phylum Chordata; class Amphibia; order Anura; family Ranidae; genus Lithobates; species Lithobates clamitans. Next base: position 411,144 of record JBBGZY010000803.1, on the reverse strand, counting down.
CACCCTGCCTACCGGGGCTTGGTCACACGCCTCTGTGACCAAGCCCCCAGTAGGCGAGAGAAACACGTCAGGGGGCGTGGCCCGGAGCAGTGCTGGCTGAAGGTCATACACAGCCATATTCACATCTGAAGCACTGGGTTGGTTTTGAGCAGCGTCTTACCCCGCATGCAGTATGTCCACACTTCTGCATTAGTGCCTGACACCTGCTCTCACTTTCTGAATACCAGTAGGGACACCTGTTATCCTCCAGCTTAGAGCAGCACTCCAAGTCTACATGTGATCCAGCATCTCTCAGGTTGGGAAAGGGGTGGCTTAAACACATCATCTTATAATATACTTCTTTATTTCATAATGGTAATCCTTTGTTGGCTTTGGATTCTACTATTCCGCCTTTCCACCAATTTCTCTATCCCACACTATATTTGTTATATAAGGCATGGCAATCCACTAAAGGAATACTGGATATCTCAGGGCATACTAGATTTTCACCAATATGGTTGAACAGGGCATTCCCCGAAATTTCACAACTGGAAGGATTCTCCAGATGGGAAGGTGCAGGTATTACTACTCTTACACAATTGTACGCAGGTGGGGTCTTGAAAATGTACCAACAACTTTGTATTTACTACAACTTAGAGCAAAAATATTTTTTTCAATATTTACAATTAGGGCTTGCTTTGAAGACTCAAGGTGTGGCCCCAACTTATTTTTTCTCTTCTGTCCCTTATCCTAGATAATATAGTTCAAGCTAATACTACTAAGGTCTTCAACCCTCCTAATCGAGACACTAAATATGTGGAAGTGTTTAGAAATATGGTCAGTAAAGATTAGGATACATTGAAAATCCAGAAGGTTAATGACCCAGCATTTATTAAGAGGGGTATTGAGTCTCTGACTGAGCGGAAAATTCTGGTAATACGCCCAGCCGACAAAGGTGCTGGCTTGGTTGTTTTGAGCAAGACTTTGTTATAACAATGAAATGGAAAATATGTTGGGTGATTAGAGTACTTATGTTTTACTTACTAAAGACCCGATGCTCCAGTTTAAAGAAGAGTTACACTATCTTATTGAAAGAGGCAAACACATTGGAGTCTTGAGCCCAAAGGAAGCTTCTTATTTAGATCCATTTTTTTGTCGCACTCCAATTATATATTTTTTGCCCAAAATTCACAAAAATAGTACCCATCCTCCTGGCCGTCCTATAGTCAATGGGATCGACTCAGTCTCTTCTAGACTGGGTCAATACATTGACTTTTTTCTCCAGCCTATGGTTGTGAATACTTGTTCCTTTTTAAAAGACACAAAACATATAATCCATATCCTAGAGTCTCTCCCTCTCATCTTCGTGTGTGCTGATAACGGCGGACGTCAGTTCGTTATATACGATCATTAGCCATGAAGATGCTTTAACTTCGGTGAAGTGGGCTTTCGGATCATCAGATCTGACCAGAAGGCATAAGAATTATATTTTAGACTGTCTGAGATTTTGTTTAGCCAAAAATTACTTTTGGTACAATAAACGCTTCTTCCTTCAAACAAGGGGTGTGGCGATGGGGGCCCGCTTTGCTCCCAGTGTTGCCAACCTATTCATGGCACACTGGGAGGAAGAAGTGATTTGTAAGAACACACCCCCTGAACTCATCTGTTACCAACGGTATATCGAGGATATCATTATGATCTTGGAGGGTGACAGATCTAACCTGGATGCTTTCATGCAGAAACTTGATGAGAACAATAGAAACATTGTCCTCTCTAGGAATGTGGGGAATGATCATGTTACATTCCTAGATCTTGCTATCCACCTAAAAGATAACCAGTTAGAACTAAAAAATAATTTTAAACCCACGGACCGCAATGCGTACATTCCCCTGGGAAGTTGCCACCATTTACAATGGTTGTGCAACATTCCTAAGGGACAATTTGTACACATTAGGCGGAACTGCACATATGAGCACGAATATCTTGCACAGTCTGAAGTTCTTTCAGCCAGTTTTGTGCAAAAGGGATATAATAAATCTGATATTACTAAACACATCGAGACCGTTCGTACAATGGATAGAACAGCACTTGTTGCCAATGGGCCTAGGGCGTAACTGGATAAATCAGGGAATATAAGAATTATTTTACACTATAATGTCCAATATAGGAAATTTGAAAAGATCACTCATAAGTATTGGCCTATTTTGAAACAAGATAAAACACTCGGCCCAGTCCTCCCTGAACACCCTCAGTTTGTGTATAAAAGGGCACCTTCCCTAAGAGATAAATTAGCCCCTGGGGTCATAGACCCACCTCTTGCGTTTGAAAATAGGATATCTAATATCCTGACTGGCTTCTATGCGTGTGGACGTTGCCCACCATGCAGACAAGCTAGGGGGAATAACAAAAAACGCAAAGAGTTTATGGCTACAGCTACGAAGGTTTACCAGATTAAAGATTTCATTACATGTTCTACGGCAGGGGTGGTATACATCAGTGTTTCTCAACTCCAGTCCTCAAGGCGCATCAACAGGTCATGTTTTCAGGATTTCCCTCACATGAAACGGCTTTGGTAATTACTAAGGCAGTGAAACTGATCAAATCACCTGTGCAAAATAGTGGAAAGTCTGAAAACATGACCTGTTGGTGTGCCTTGAGGACTGGAGTTGAGAAACACTGGTATACATTATGGAATGCGAATGCGGTTTACAATATGTGGAGAGAACGTCTCGTCCCCTGCACATTCGCATTGGTGAACATATTACTAATATTAAGAAAGGGCTTGATTCACATAATGTTTCCAAACATTTTAAAATATGTCATAAACGCAGTCCTGCTAAATTAAAGTTCTGGGGAGTCAAAAAGGTCACACCCCACTGGAGAGGGGGTAATTTCATAAGACAATTAAGCCGCCGTGAGTCTTTCTGGGTCTATGAGACTCATGTGGGAGTACCCACGGGGCTTAATGTCGAGTTCGATTTGAACTGTTTTATTTCCAATCGATAATAGTTGTTTTATGTATTTTGGGTGTTATGGTCTGCTGGCTTTAGTAACCTAATCATTTATTGAAATAATGGGATTATTGTATTATGAAAGGTGGCTGCAGTGAAGGTTCCTCTATTAATTATAATTATTTTTTAAAAATCAATTTTATAGTTTTTTTCCTAATCAAATATTTTCTCAATTCATATGAATTGTTTGTTTTTTTAATTTAGTTTTTTAATTTATTTTTTATGTGTGGTTGCCTTTGAGATTCCCTCCCGGTTCAATTCAGTTCCTGGATTAATTCTGCCATAGCACTGTCACTTTATAAATATGTATATTATGAGATTTCAGCCAAGTATTATGCTTCTATTCTTGCTAGCGTCCCGTTTCCTAGCAACCATAGTCATGCAGAGGGTTGGCATATATTGCCTTCTTCCTCTGACTGCGTTCCACACAGCGGACGTGATACCAGGATGACCATGTGACTGAGCGTCACTCTCATACAACTGCGTTCCATACAGCGGACGTGATACGAGGATGAACATGTGACTGAGCGTCACTCTTATACAATATATTCAGCCTGCTTTGGCCTAGGGAGGGAGGCACTGTGGGTCAGGTGACCCTACGTCACGTTATCTGGATGACGCGATCACGTCCCAAACACTGCACTTACTCACTCCTACCCGAATGTCAGTCTAAGGCAGAGGCTCCCCGCCCTGCTCGTAACTCGGGGGGAGGTGCTTAGTGACACAGTGTATCAGGTGATCCGGCGTCGTGTCATTACGACGCCGATCACCATGGGAACCATAACATCAGGCCTTTTTACTTCCTATTCCCAAGCGGTGCGTTCTGATTGGACGGTCACCGCTCAGGATTTTTATTGGCAGCAGATGAGTAAATTAGGGGGCTGTTTATAAAACACTGACCAGACGTGTGGGACCCTAAGACCGCTGAGGAAGTCCCGCTGGACGCTACGCGTGCTGATCCGATTTATCCCTACAGACGTCACTGCAGCCACCTTAATATCTTCTGTCACCTTTTAAGTACATGCACTTAATATCCTAGCACTGGTTATAGTGCTTCCTATGTGAGTACCTGTTTTACAATAAATGAAATCGTGTTTTAGCTATACAGAGAGCACTATAGTATTCTTTTATTGATTTCATGTGAATATGGATGAAAATTCTTAAGCCTGATTAATGAAGAGGGTTCCGGTTTTCCAGTCAAGATTTAACCCTGACCACTAATAAGTGGTGAACGCCTATGAGACCTTTCTGTTAGTTCAGGGGTCCTTGTAACAAGGTGAGCGGTTTGGCTGGCAAGAGGTTTCAAGAGCACTTCGGATTTGCATGAAGCACCCTTTATCACCGTGGATATTTCTTGGCTTTGTTTGCTTCATTCATTTTTTGCATATGCTACTTTATGGACTTTTATTACTTATTTTTAGTTGTATGAGTTTTTTTTAGCGCTGCACTACTTTTTACTTTACTACAATACTACTAAGGGCCTTATTACTAGGGTACCAACGTGACTTATCTGAAGTGCTTTCTAATTTTACTACTCCATGCAAATGAAGTTGGGAGACGGATGTTGTGTTCCTAGAGGACATATGGGATCAAATATTACAGAATTGAAACTAGTCTCAATATTTCCTACTCATAGGGTGACCCAACTTTTATTTTGTATAGAGCTTATTATACTCTGGTGCTGCTGCATAAGGTGAACAGGAGAGAAAATTCTGAATGTGTAAGACGTGCTCAATCGCCTAGCTCCTTTATGCATCTGTCCAGGAGGTGCCCAAAATGATTTCAGTTTTGGCAGGAAGTGTTAGCTATTTTAAACTCTGTATACGATAGTGTTGATTCCAGAGTGCGCAAAGTGTGGAAAAAATGTATAGATGCAGCACGCTCCAAGTTCAACTTTAAAGCAACAATAAAGTGCAAAAATGCACAAAAACCCCTCATGGACTATAAGGCAGACTTGTTAAATCAGGTAAAAGGTATTTTTATTTTGACATCAATTCTGTTAAAAAGGAAGATTCAGTAGGAAAATAGACACAAATACAATGTTGAGCAATTGTCAGTAAATTACATACAAATACTCTACACACAAACCGTTTAAACTAGAGAGCTACCCATATCTATTTCAGGTCAGCTCTCTTGAATACTTGTAGTAAAACCCAACATGTTTCTGACTTTTTTTGTCCTTCCTCAGGTGTGGGAGATTGGGTATTTTTCTTCTACAATGTGAATATATAATAGAACATTAGTAATCATGAATGCAATTACAGATAGAGCTATATGTTCGCATGAGATGGGTAATAAGTAGGGATGCACCGAAACAGATCGGCCGAAAATGGCCGATAATGGAGCAGGAAATGGGGCAGGGCTCCGCCGCCCATTACGGGGGTGTCCTATAGCGCAGGAGAGAGGAGAGCCGCCGCCTGGTTGATTAGAGTGCCGGGAACATAACAGCTTTCATTTCAATAGCTGTGTGTTCCCCGCCGCCACATACAGCTCCTCCCCCTTATCCGGGGAACTTTGATAGACAGATCACCCGTCCCAGGATTGGACGAGTGATCTGTTTATCAAAGTGCCCGGACAAAGAGGAGGGGCTGTATGTAATGGCGCGCGGCGGGGAACACACAGCTATTGAAATGAAAGCTGTTATGCTCCCAGCGCTCTAATCAACCAGGCGGTGGCTCTCCTCTCTCTTCCCCTGCACAGGCTGGTTGGCTGGCTGCACTGGAGACACAGGCAGGCTGCATCTGACGGGCACTGGTGAGGCTGCATTGATCTCTTATATCATGTCTGCAATCTGACCATCTCCTGCACCATGTCCCCAGTCTCTGACCATCTCCTGCACCATCTCCCCAGTCTCTGACCATCTTCTGCACCATGTCCCCAGTCTCTGACCATCTCTTGTACCATGTCCCCAGTCTCTGACCATCTCCTGTATAAAAATATTTAAAAAAAAGATAAGTTCCGGTATCGATCATTTTCGGCCTAGTGTTTTGTTTTTTTTCATTTTTGGTTTCAGCACCAAAAAAAAAAAAAAAAAAAAAAAAAAAAAAAAAACCATTCAGTGCACCCCTAGATAAGCATATAAAGGTTTACCTCAAACAAAAGTCTGTTGAGGAGATGTGTGCCTAAGTCAGCATGGAGCCTCATTAACAGCATGAGGGGTAACATGACAGTCACCCAGGCTTCACATACAGGTATAAAAGTATCTCACAACGTTGATATTCACAATGCTTAATCATCCACTCCACACTCTCACATTTAATCACAGAGCATTTTTTTTTGGACAAAATGGGAGGCAACTTACAAACACATCAGCAAAGTATAAAAACATATGCTCAGAAAACACAAAAATCTCACCCACACAAACCTCGTTAAAGTGGAGTTTCACCCACTTTTACAACTCTTCAGCATCCCTCACTAAACTGTGCACTGTAAACGAATTGGATATTTTTTTATTTTTTTTCTCAGCACTTACTGTATATCTGCTGTATTCATTTTTCACTTCTTCCTCCCTGGCCTCGACCCATCGCATCATTTCCTGTTTGCAATGCCTTCTGGGAAGGGGCGGCAACTTCCTCTGACACTGCCGTTGCTATGGAAACCTAACCTGAAACCTATTACACTGCTTGTGCTGCATTGAGCATGTGCGAGATCTGCAAGGATGAGATCCAGGAAGAAATACAGTCTGGCTTCAGATGCCCAGACTTAAGATGGCCACAGCCTGCTGTAAGTTTATAAAATAACAAACTACTGCTATAAACTAACAAAACAGACCTTAGTTTACAGACTAACTTCACTAGAATACATTAAGCTTGTGTATTATAAGGGTATTTTTATTTAAAAAGGGATCATTTCGGCCAGAACACCACTTTAAATATGAATCTTTCTACTACCAACCGATCACAAGATGACAAACTGCTAGCCAAAGTCCACACGCTCTGTCCTGTATCACATCTTGATAAATTTGAAGCGATCAAAGATGTGCATCTATTTATATGCAATTTACCATTAAAAAGTGTTCATGTTACAAAACAGACCAATACTGAACACAGACATGCTCAAAAGGAATTGGAAGCAATAGATCATCTGATTGCGCTGTTAGAAGACAGCGATCCAGATGATCTCAGATTCTGTGGACATAGAAACATCACTTGCAGAAGTCGACAGCCCAACTTCTCCCTCTGCCATTACAATGCTACCCAATTCTCCCAAAAATAAATCCACAGCATACCCCCTACCTAGTTCTTATCCAAATGCAGCAGCCTTTTTAAAGCTTGTTTCCAAAGATATTCAAAACCTAAAAAACTACTACTTTCACAATAACCTCAGTAGAAAGGAAACAGAGGCACTAAAATCCACGGCACATAACCATTCTAGTAGAATTAAAAAGAGGGTTTGGGACTTTAAATGAGGTAGATCTAGATGCATGGCTAAAATATGAATCAATGTAACAAGACATGTTTTATTCATTAAAAAACATGACATGGCAATATGAGTAGATACATAGTAAATAAGCATAAAAATCACATATTATTGACCAGATATTCATAAAAACAATCATAGCAACTTAGAGATGACATATTGGAGGTATCGGATAATTGTCCATAGTAAAGAATCGCTTTTAACGAGTATATTCTAAAACTGTCCTAAAAAAAAAAAAACATAAAACAGGCAAGGAGAAAATCACGCTCTTTACCCATAAGGAACCTAAAAACAATATTACCAGAATTGTTACAAAATACTCCAGACAAGAACAGGTGAAACAATACTCAAAAAGTACTGGCACCTTTTGACCATGGACCCCCTCATTGGCTTCTTATGTATCTGAACAACCCGCTATCACATACAAAGGGGCTCCATACATAAGGGATCAGCTAGTACATAGTGAATTTAAAGAAGAGAGGGGTGACAGGTGTAAAACATTAGGCACATTTCCATGTGGGTATTGCACTTATTGTGAGCTTATGGACACAAACACATTATCTTACCTAATACATCTTTTAAACCTAGCCATTACTAAAACTGGAAGACAAAACTTGAATTTTGGAAACTAATATACCGACATATGGCAAGTATAAGGGGAAAAAAAGACCCAGAATTACCCCCTGGGTAGACATAGTAAATTGTATTTGGCACTTGACAATGTTCATCCTAAACCCGGGGACGGACTTCAATAAAATCTTGTTGCTGTTGCAACGCAAATTAAAGGGTAAGTTCACCTTTACAGAAAACTGTGTAAGGTGAACTTGTACAGGTCCACCTGCTCGCCCTACCTCGGTCCTGCCACAATCTCCATTTCTAAGCCCCGATATATCCGTGTCAGGAGCCCCAGGGTTTATAAATCCTCTGAGCTGAATGTCCAAAACATCCCTCGTCCGGGGACCTGTGTAAGTTTACCTTACAGATTTTTCTGTAAAAGGTGAACTTACACTTTAAGGTGGATATTTTTAAGCCCTTTCTACAAGGCTTTAACTTCGGGAATCTGTAAACTTGATTTGTAGACTATTATTCATCTCGTTTTTACCCCTTTTTTTTTTTTACAATTTTCATTGTTGGTTATGTAATTTGCACTGGGTTGTCGAACACGTTTTTTGCATGTTATGTATTTTGGTAATTTCTGTACATATTTATATTGCTCAGTTTTATGTACTGTACATCCATGTTTTATTGTTATTTTTCAGCATAGTTCTTCTTTAGTATGTGGATGAGGCAAGTGCGCCCCCTCTGGTGGTTAGGTGTGGGTGCCGTTGCCTGGGTGGCATATCGCCCGGTGCGCCGCGGCCTTCCGACAGGGCAGGGGAGAGGGCCAGGATGTGTATCTACGGGTGCCGCACGGTGCCCTGGTTTCCTCTGCGGCCACTTCTTTCCCTTCTCGATCCGTTCTCCAGCTTGAAACGCAGGTGTGACATCATTCCGCCCAATTGGGCGAGGTGGCGCTGCAACGTCGGGGGTTTCAACATGGACGCCATTCTTCCACCTATGGTGGAAGTGGGCATCCCAGCGCCACTGCCCAGCTGAAATCCATCACCATGGATGTCTCCTATTGACAGATGGAATATTTATACACAAACAAAAACACAACACCCCAGTCAGTCCTCAGTCGCTGCTTGATGCATGCGGACCGTGGACACACAGACCTTGTTGACCCTGAGGTATTTTTTATGACTTTTCAATCATTAATATGGATACCTTTTTGTTTATAATGGTGGTGTTGTGCATCTACCTGCCTCCTTTTACTATGTATAAAATCTTCTCAGACTTGTTTGTTGGAGGTAAACCTTTATATGCTTTTTACCCATCTCTAATATTTACTTTTATATCTATACCTGGGCTGTTTGGCGCAGTCGGGGGGCTACATTGCCCCTATGGGGGTCTTGTGTATGTGTGCCTAAATTGGCAGGTATCTCCCGACCTACTAACCGCAGGGCTCATTTGCATGAATACCACATCCAGCAGGAATTTATATGCTTTTATATACTATGTGCAAATGTTTGTGCTTAACCCTTAAGTATTTAAAACAGCTGATGTAAACTTATAGCTCTAACTAATAATTCATTTGTGATTTTTAACGGCCTATTATACATTCACATTATAGAAGAAAAAGACCCAATCTACAAACCCTGAAAAAGGACAAAAAAAGTCTAAAACATGTTGGGTTTTACCATTCAAGAGCGCTTACCTGAAATAGATATGGGTAGGCCTCTGGATATAACCTTTTGTATGTAGGGTATTTGTATGTAAATTTACTGAGAATTGCTCAACATTATTTGAGCAGTATTTACAGTCATGGCCAAAATTGTTGGCACCCCAGAAATTTTTCAAGAAAATCAAGCATTTCTCACAGAAAAGTATTGCAGTAACACATTTTGCTATACGCATGTTTATTCCCTTTGTGTGTATTGGAATAAAACAAAAAAAGGGAGGAAAAAAGCAAATTGGACATAATGTCACACAGAATTCCAAAAATGGGCTGGTCAAAATTCTTGGCACCCTTTCAAAATTGTGGATAAAGAAGTTTGTTTCAAGCATGTGATGCTCCTTTAAACTCACCTGGGGCAAGTGACAGGTGTGGGCAATAAAAAAAAATCACACCTGGAAGCAGATAAAAAAAGAGAGAAGTTCACTTGGTCTTTGCATTGTGTGTCTGTGTGTGCCACACTGAGCATGGACAACAGAAAGAGGAGAAGAGAACTGTCTGAGGACTTGAGAACCAAAATTGTGGAAAAATAATCTCAAGGTTACAAGTCCATCTCCAGAGATTTAGATTTGCCTTTGTCAACAGTGTGCAACATTATCAAGAAGTTTGCAACCCATGGCACTGTAGCCAATCTCTCTGGGCGTGGATGGAAGAGAAAAATTGATGAAAGGTTGCAACGCAGGATAGTCCGGATGGTGGATAAGCAGCCCCAAACAAGTTCCAAAGAAATTCAAGCTGTCCTGCAGGCTCAGGGAACATCAGTGTCAGCGCAAACTATCCGTCAACATTTAAATGAAATGCTATGGCACAAGACCCAGGAGGACCCCACTGCTGACAGACATAAAAAAGCAAGACTACAGTTTGCCAAAATGTACTTGAGTAAGCCAAAATCCTTCTGGGAAAACGTCTTGTGGACAGATGAGACCAAGATAGAGGTTTTTGGTAAAGCACATCATTCTACTGTTTACCGAAAATGGAATGAGGCCTACAAAAAAAAAATAAAAAAAACAGTACCTACAGTGAAATATGGTGGAGGTTCAATAATGTTTTAGGGTTGTTTTGCACTGGGTGCCTTGAATGTGTGTAAGGCATCATGAAATCTGAGGATTACCAAAGGATTTTGGGTCGCACTGTGGAGCCCAATGTCAGAAAGCTGGGTTTGCATCCGAGATCTTGGGTCTTCCAGCAGGACAGTGACCCCAAGCACACGTCAAAAAGCACCCAGAAATGGATGGCAACAAAGCTCTGAAGAGAGCTAAAATAGCCAGTAATGAGTCCAGATCTAAATCACATTGAACAACTGTGGAGAGATCTTAAAATTGCTGTTGGGAAAAGGCGCCCTTCCAATAAGAGAGACTGGAGCAGTTTGCAAAGGAAGAGTGGTCCAAAATTCCGGGTGAGAGGTGTAAGAAGTTTTTTGATGGTTATAGGAAGCGACTTATTTCAGTTATTTTTTCCAAAGGGTGTGCAACCAAATATTAAGTTAAGGGTGCCAAGAATTTTGACCAGCCCATTTTTGGAGTTTTGTGTGACATTATGTCCAATTTGCTTTTTTCCCTCCCTTTTTTGTTTTGTTCCAATACACACAAAAGGAATAAACATATGTATAGCAAAACATGTGTTACTGCAATACTTTTCTGTGAGAAATACTTGATTTTCTGGAAAAACGAGTCTGCCTTATAGTCCATGAGGGGTTTTTGTGCATATATGCACTTTGTTGCTTCAAAAATATTTAGGATCCTGACAGACCAGGTTTATTGCACACCTTCACCTCATTTTAATTTAAATTCTTATCCAAGTTCAACCTAAATTCCAGGTTATATTAAAGATCGGGTATGTTCTTAACTATTACAGGAGTGGGATGGCCTGTCACGGAAAAGTCTTTTTTATATTATCTGCTCTGGAATATGAATATTTAGTATTTCTAAATATTTTTGAATCTGGACAACTAGATTAATAGGAACTAAATGTATGAATGCCAGTGGTTTCTTGTCTATCTGTTCTTAAAACGTCAAAAAACAAAATCTGAAAACATTTTTTAAAAAAGGCTTACATGTAGAAGTTTCAAAACAAACAACGATCTTTTGGAAACAGGATTTCTATAAATAGGTTTTATTTATTTTTTTCAAATGATCACACGGTCATTAGCATATTAATAACAGATATGTTTATTATGACATATCCATCAGTGCGGATTTCAATACCACTTGAAACATGCAAATTGCCTTCAGAAGAACCAGTTTTCCAGTGCTTTTTTTCTATTTTTAATACATATAAACTGCAAAGCCATTATAAATTACTGAAGAGGTATTTGGTAAAAAAAAAAAAAAACCAAAACAAAAATAAACCATTATTGCCCATACCTTAAATTTGTTTCTGCTATTAAGCAGAGACATTTATATTAGAATCCCTATATTATCAAGAATTTTTAAAAACGTGAACTTTTTTTTTTTTCCTTTTTACATTTTAATGCTTTCAACTGCACATATGCTCAGCATAATTTAAAACACAAACCTTAACAGGTAGTTTAGATCAGTGATTGTACAGAAATCACATGATACGTCTTAAAAACTTTTATTGGGCAAAAAAAGAATAAAAAAAAAAAGCAAAAGGTCTACAGAAGATCTCTTCCAAACAGTGGTTACATAACTAGTTAGAAATGGGCATTAGCATGTAACCAACAAAAAGAAGAAAAGAAAGGCCACCCGCCGTTCTTGTCAGGCCTGCTCAAGATCTACCTTCCGAGCTCTTTTGCCAGACAGATGTGAGAGCTAACTAGGGAACTTACAAAGCGCCAAAAGCTATATAAGTTACTTGGATACCAAACCACCACCTGATGACTAAAACGCTAATGTGCTCCAATATGGAGCATATCAGCTGTTTAAAACCCTGGAACTTTTAGGGACACAAGGAATGTAAAACGGGCATCTGGAATATAGTTATTTCTTATGCATTTACACAGTCACATGGGATGTTTGCCCACCGTGGCTAGTAAAGCCACTCTTAAACTTCATGCAGAGAATACCTACAGTATCTTTTAGATAAAAAATTGGTGATTTTAATGTACTCCACAACACACCAAGCCAACCTCTACCACCAAATAATTTATTTAGGCCAAGTGACCTGCAAGATTATGTTACAGTTGGAGCATCTCTAGCTTGGATTTTTCTGTGCTGTCTCTGAATAGATCTATGCAGCCCTTATGCAAACCAGCAGATTGCAATATAGAAATTTCTTACAACCCACTGGTGATCACATGGATGGTACAAGCATGTATGTAATTCTCAGTGTTAGGGTTACTTGTTCCCTTTTTCTGGTTCTCCTTAAAATTGGTCTCCCAATCTCCCTCTTCTAGTGGAAATGTAACGTGGAGGCAGCTAAAACCTGCATATAATAATGGTTTCACTTTCAGGAAACTACATTTTGTGCCCAGACCCTTTAAACATGGCAGTAAAACGACTGAAATAAGGCACTAAAAAGAACAAAGCCATATCCAATAAAAAAAAGTGTTCTAACAATAATTTACAAGTTCACACAGTGCATACATATTTTATATGTCTGTTAACTTAATGTTCTTTAAAAACTGTAAGGCAATAAAATACAAAATAAACACACATGTAAAACTTGGTTTTGTACGGTTAGTTTCTAATGCCTCTATGTACTAACACAATTCAATATGGCTTGGCAAAACAAGATGAAATTAAAAAAAAATAAAATAAAATGCATAGTTAAAACAAATATCTTGACCTTTCACCTTGAGGAATAACCAATATATTCTGCAAAGCATAGAACAGGATCTCTTTGCCCGCATCTGCTGTAAGGCTGCCACAAGCTGTAAAGTGAAGGCACTAGAGTTCAAGTGGTCACTTAGCTTCTCACAAGCTGGAACTGCAGTCTTCAGGAAGATGGAGATACTATCTACGGACATCTGTTCTCATTTTGAGACATATTTCTTTGCTTGTCCATTTTATACAAGGTGTAGTTGCTCCAATCCTCATATGTGCATAAGCTGCATTCCGTCATACCGACAGGCTTTCACAGATATCCAAAGAATATCTTTATATTGATTTGAATATAAATATATATATATGAAAATAAACATTGCTAAGCTTTGTTTTACTTGCATTACATAGTAATAATTTGTCTAATCTTTCAGCAAACCCGCAATAGGAGACCCTTACAGCATGCTTTCTGCCTAAGCAGGGGGAAAACAGAAGCACACAAGAACCCTGAAGCCTGCAACACTGGTATTGATGGAAATAGCAGCTCTCTGCACCAGACTATTCTAGGGAAGGCCAACTTCATGAACTCACACAGTGGCTCACAGTGATTAGCTGGAAGAGAAGAAGCAAGAGAAAAAGTGTTAGCACCAGCTTAAAGGTATACTACAGAGAAAACCCAATAACAACTGATTGGAAAATAGAACATCAAACTCATTGTAGTTTGTAACAGAGCTTGGTGGGTAAAAAAAAAACCAAACAAAAAAAAAACACACTTGTAACAATTTAAAGTGGGGAGCACAAGTGTTTTTATTTTTACTTTTATTTGTATTTCTATTTATTTTTATTTTTCCTCTATTTCTATTTTTGTTTATGTTAGTGGCTGCATCTATGGGATTTTAAGATTTGAGCTCGTCCGGCTGTTTTATGTGCCGCACCACACTTTATACGCACATTCACCCCTGTTATCAGTGTTGGTACCCCCCTCCCCCCTTTTTATACACATGTCACACTCATGTTTTGTACACTTGTGCTCCCCATACATTTCTGTTTAATTGTATATGTGTACACAAATGGTTTCTATGGTGCTGTGTCAGGGTCCGCCTCTAGACCGCCCATCTATATGGGAGTGGCACCCGAGCCAGTCTGGTTTGTGCTTCCTTGATGAGCACATATATTTAAGTAGCCGTAAGAGATGTACACTGTTAGGCTCTGAAGAAGAAGGTGCTACCTTCGAAACGTGTCAGCCAGCAGCTGTCTGCACGTCTTGTCCATATGTCTGGAGACTGCAATCGGTGGACATATCACCAGTATCATTTATGTGTGATTTTCATCTACCCTTGTGAGTAGTAGTTTTTACATGTTCTTTTTTAATAAACTTTAAGGATAATGCACAAGGCCGGTGCGCCCTTTCTTTTCTGTTTTTTGTTAGACTGTATTACACCCTGGTTGCCAAGAATGGATAGACCTACAAAAGGTGTATATATTTTATTTGACTGGGGATTATTGAATGCCTTGTCTCCAAAGAATGTTTTTTTTTTTTTTTAAACACACAGATGTTTAACTACTGAAATAACATTCTATACAAAAAAACAGACCAGTACCCGGTATTCAAGTTTGGCCACAGCTGAATGAGGCCCCTAAGAGTTTTTTAGGCATGTTCATAGTTTTAGCTAGGGAGCAGCACAGAGGGAGCCGGGGAAGCTGAACTTAAATACAGGACAGGAACGGTCACCATGTCGGCTAAAATAATATGCTGTCTGGTTTTCTGCTCATTAAAGTGTTTGCAGTCTCATTCACTATAATGTTATCAGTAACCAACTAGGTTGCATCCAGAAGAAAATCATCCAATGATAAAATGCAAGAGCTTCTGTGTTTGTTTGTGCCTAGGTGTGAGATTATCTATGTGTGTTAGGAGCCCCAGTATGGGTCTGTATGCCAGTAGTTCCAGTGTCTATTCATGTGTGCCAGCAGAACTAGCGTGTACCTTGTATCTTGCGAATATGATCAGTGAGGTGCATAGCTAAAAAAAATCTATGCAACTAAGGTCCTTGCATGGGTGAATGTCTAAGCACAAGACAATTGTTACTATGTGTTACATGTGTGAGCATGCAGTTGACACTAGGCATCAGTTACATGGGTGTGCGCACAAATGGGACACAATATGTGGGAGATTTACTAACTGATGCACTCAGAATTTGGTGCAGCTGTGTATAGTAGCCAGCTTCTAACGTCAACTTGTTCAATTGAACTTTGACAATAAAACCTGGTTTTATGTTTGTGTCCAAAGGGGACACTGCATCAGTTTCTGTGTGTATGCACAAAGGGGGCATTCAGTTACATATGTGTACATGCAGGGGACACTATGCTACAGTAACAGGGGTGTGCATGCAGGGGTCACTATACTTCAGTTACATGGGTACGCATGCAGGGGTCACTATGCTTCACTTAAATGGGTGGGCTTGCAGGGGTCACCATGCTTCAGTTACATGTGTGCATATGCAGGGGTCAATATGCACCAGTTACATGCGTTTGTTACAAAAACACTATGCATCCGTTATGTCAGTGGCATATCATCCATGTATGCAATGTGGTACCACATGGGTGAGTAGGGCCCATTTTGCTCTAACACACATTGCACACAGAGGAGCTGCTGTCATTCCACCTGTGCTCCAAAATGCCTCCCCCTTTAAACACCCTATGCAGAAGATTATATGATTATATATATATATATATTTATGAGAGAGAGAGAGAGAGAGAGAGAGAGAGAGTGTTTACAGTTGTTCGCTTACCTGGCTTTCCCTGACCCAGACTTAGGGGGCTTTCTGAAGGACTGGTTTGTTGACCTAGTAGACATTGTTCTTGGGGAAACACGGACGAAGTTTGTTGGTGGGTTTTTAGGTATCTTTTTTACTAAATGTGTCACCCATTTTTTCTGCTCATCCTGAGAGCAGGCCAATAAAAGTAAATCCCTCGCAGATGTCACATCATAACTCACTGTCAAAAAAATAAATAAATAAAAAACACAAAATTAGCAAGAGATCACCAACACTATTTTTTTCATTCAACATTATTTTCACTTTTTTCCAATAAGCACAAAAGAATTATCCATACAAAAAACATTTCAATAAAGACATGTCCACCCCCCCCCCCCCCAATTTCATTTAGGATCAATACATTTTCAAATGTAAACTTTCTAGAATTTCAGTCTCAGACATCAATCCTGGGGTTTCCATCACTTCCATCAATGCTTTCCATATCTTTTCAAATCTACTTTTACCTCCCCTTCTTATATAGGCCAAATTTTCTCTTATTATTGTGTTATTAACCATTCTCAGCCAATCCGTTATAGTTGGTGGTCCAATATCCAACCATTTCCAAGTGATCGCCTTTCTAGCTTGATATAAACATCTCAATATTTCTTTTGGCTTGTCCTCAGATTTCACACTCTGCTCCATATATCCCAATACGCACATTATCGGACTCAAGCATAAGTTTGTTCTGAAGACTAGGTTTATCTTCTCCAATACCTCCTCCCAATATCTATATAATTTGGAACACCTCCAGAGCATATGAATCATGTCTCCAACTGCACCCCGACATCTGAACACCTCCAGAGCATATGAATCATGTCTCCAACTGCACCCCGACATCTGGGAAAAGATGCATCTGGACATCCCCCAAATAATGACAGAATCTTTTTGGTGTATAATATGCTTTATGAGCAATGTAGAAATGCGTGAGCTTCTGGGCTGAGGAAAGGGATCATCGGTCTATCAAGGTCACTATGCCATTCCATTGCACATCTGTTAACTTCCCCACTACCTCCCATTTTACTCTACTTGACAACTGAGCATCCTTTTCCAATACCTTTAAAGTGTATGTTTTGGTATACTTTCAAAATTAACCCCTTTAGGGAGATGGTCTCTACTAAAGTTTTCAGTAAAGGGACACTACTCCATTCCAATATTCCCTTAAACTGTGTTGTCAATGCATGCCTTAACTGTAGGTACTGACAGAAGCTCCTTTTTGAAAATCCAAATTCCTCCTACAACTCCTGTAACGTCCTCAGCACCCCTACAGTAAGTATATAGTTGTGATAATCTTAATACCTCTTTCAGTTTCCAATTACCAAAATTCTCCAATCTCTCAAGTTCAGGAAACTTTCCATTATCCCAAATGGGTGTATACTCAATATATCCCGAGTACTTAAATACTAGTCGTGCCTTACACCATACCTTCAACAGCAACTTCGCAGTTGGACATTGGTCCCTTATATTTATATCTATTGAAAACTCTCTACCACCTGTAGACGTCTAGCATTTTCTGGTAGTCCCTGTACTACTCCATCCACCGGGAGAAGAACCGATTTCTCCCAATTAATGGAGAGCCCGGAGAACAAACCAAATCTTTTTATAATCTCCATGGTCATTATCAGCGACTGTTCCATATCTCCCAAAAACAGGAGTTTGTCATCCGCGTATAGCGCTATTTTCCCTCCGTTCTCCCCCTTCTAAAGCTCTTTATATCCCCCGCTATTCTTATTGCTATGGCTAATGGCTCCACCACCAGGGCAAAAAGCAGGGGCGATAATGCACACCCCTGCCCCGTCCCCAGCGATAATGTGAAATATTCGGAAATCCCCTCATTAATCCTCACTTTTGCCTTTGGGCCTGTATACAACTTAACCCATTTTATAAATACGGGGCCGATCTTAAATGCAGACATGGCTTTCTGCTTTGACAGCGTTGAGGGACAGCACAGCTCTTGCCCCTGTCTTCTGATGGAATTTGTAGGTTTAAAAATAATTGCCTCTTGTTTAATGATGTCGATCTACCGGGGATGAAGCCACATTGATCAGGGTGAATTATGGTATGGATTATTTTACTTAATCTATTGACTAATATTTTCGGTAATAATTTGACATCTGCACAAAGCAGAGAGATTGGTCTATATGATGCAGGTTGAGTTAGATCTTTCCCCTCTTTTGGAATTATTATATTCGTAGCCTCTGTCATAGATACTGGTAATTCTCTCTTTTCCAGTGCCCCGTTTAACACCTCTAAATCTGGCAAGATTATCTCCCCATAGATCTCATTTGGTAAACCGTTCGGTCCTGGTGTTTTATAATTAGCTGATTCCTGTATTGTTTTTTGTAGCTCAATAAGGATTGGTGCATCTAACAATACCCTATCTTCAGCATATGGTATCGATGTAGATGTGCCTGTCCAAATCCAAAAGGTCAAAGCGCTTCGCACAGAGCATAGCGTCATCAGGACCGTGGGATATGAAGAAACCCGTATATACAATTAGTATGGCTGTACAGCAGGTGCTGAGCAATACATGTCTGTCCAATACATGGGGTGGGGGAGGACACAGGGGCCTCAAGGACTGGCCATCCCCAGGAAGGCCCACACACACATATATATATATTGCTTCAAGAACTACAAATGCTCAATCTCTACTTAAAGAATTTCCACGAGCTGGATATAATGCATAATATATTGGGCCACTTAATTGGAAACCAGCCTGAACATGGAGACACAGAGAAAGAGTCCCCACAAAATAATATTATACCACTTGGCAGAGGCTTGGTTGCTCTATAGTGAAGAAAGGTGGCATTTAGGTTTCACTCTCTATCTTAATTCCCATCTCTATAGAAGTTTGAGTGGAAGACAGCGCTGGACTGGGGCTGCCTAGTGGCAAGTTACTGTGTGGCAGGTGTAGAGGGAATTGCTTCCAATGGGTTGTATCCCAATTGTAGGTGGTAAATGATAGACTCCGTTGGTGTCTAGCACTGCTACCTCACTGATGATGACAATGGAGGCATTACCACAGAGCCCAATATCCAAAAAGAGAAAGGTCTCACTTGATGAACTGTATAGTTATTTATTGGATATAAAAGTAAACGAGTAGAGGCAACGCGTTTCAGGGAATTGCACCTTGATGTCTCTGCTCCACAAGGCTGGCCTACTGCGGAGCTGCTGATCGAATTTACACATTGGCTCTACTCGTTTACTTTTATCTCCAATAAATAACTATAGAATTCATCAAGTGAGACCTTTCTCTTTTTGGACATCGGGCGCTCCTCTCCAATCACCCAAAGTGAACTCTATAGAAGATCCTGCTACACTTACCTCCTGCTCTCCTTTTGTTGATGGTATTATTTGGTGGGGACACTATATATTAATACTCTCAATCTCTGACCCAGTACAAACATGCAGATAAAAACTGACTCTTCGATGGGTGACAAAGTTAGAAAATATTTAAGCCAGTTGGGTAGCACAGCACCCAGCATTTTCAGACGCTAGTGTCAACAGAAACAGCCCCCAATAATTCTCTCATGCTGTGATAGGCTATACTCTTATCTTTGAGCATTCTTTCAAATTTACTGGCCATATTAGGAACTTACCCAAATACATAGGTAGATTTTAAAATACATAAATTCAGCTTACATACCTAGTCTCTCCTATACTAACCTTTACAAGGGGCTATAACTTCCTCCTTTTTATCCAAGTGGTCCTTATGGCATTTGACATGGCATCTCCGGCATTCCAGTGCGGGCGGTGGCTTGAAAACATGCCACAAAGGCTTAGAACAAGCCTCACAATTTGCGGGGAAGTGGTAGAGGGTTGGGATGAACTCGTGTCCTTTATGGCTGAGGAAATTGGTCTTCTCAGCTTGCTGCACTGGTTCCAATTCCTGGTCTTTCCTGCATTCCCCTTCATTGGCATAGAGTATCTGCAGAAGAGGAAATGGCATTTACACCAACCAGAATATCTAGCAAGCAAACTTGTGTCTACCTTTTGCAACATTACTTTGTGACATTCATTATGCTTACCTGAAATATCTTGGGGATCTCATCAGTATTTGCTCTGTAAACATCTCCTTGTGTAACAGGGCGGACATGAAAAAGCTTACTGAAAACAAATAATGAAACATTTAGTTGGGAGTTTTTTTTTTGTTTTTATTTTAAACTGAAAAACAAGGCAAAGGACCTAAATAAACAGTTGGAATGCATATAGCAGTTTTGCCTGCAAAAGGATTTGCAATTCTAACTAGCCATTCTTCTGATACTTCACTGCCAGTCATGAGGTTTACATTGCTACTTTCTATTATGCTTTATTGCATCCAGGGCCAGCCTCTGCTAACTGGAGAGAGCTGATAATGCAAATGTATTCTCCAATAATAACTGTCTAAGGTAGCTCTCCCCTCATTTTGGGAGATTTCCCTTAACTTCCTTTTACATCTCTGAAAGGAAGTGAAAGGAAATTTTCTAAGAAAACAAAAAAAAAAAAAAAAAAAAACTGAAGAAAACATTTTAGCTATACATAATCTAATCGATCATTTTAGGATTTTAAAATGTATAGTTTTTTTTTAACAGAATAAAATTTATAGTTTAGCTGACAAGCTCTAAATACTCCATAATCTCGATAAGCAGACTTTAAAGCCAAAACATTTTTTACCTTTATGCATTCCCTGCCCATTACTTGCATCGCCCCCACACCTCCCTAAACAATTAGTTCTATCTTGATCCAGCGCTGTGGCCGTCTGCAGGGGCACCGGTCTGTGTTCCTCAGAAATCACAGAGGCAAGAGTGGAAGCCATTGGCTCCTGCTGCTGTCAATCAGATCCCGTGAGATGGAGCAGGGGGTGGGGCCGAGACACGCTGTGTGTATCTATGGATGCATTCAGCCCAAGTCTTAGGCGAGCCTGCATCTCTTCCCTCATAGCAAGTGGTTTGCTATGGAATGCAGACACCAAAGAGGAGCTAATGAGCGTGCCGGTGGGGGACCAATACCTTGCATGTAGAAAGTATGTTGTGTTTATTATTTAAATGAAAAAAAAAATATTAACTTTTACAACTGCTTAAAGCTTTATTACACATCTCAGTGAAATGAAAAAGAACAAAAAAACCACAAGAAACTTACTCTATGTCTAGTACCATTGATGGGTTGGATTGTTCTTTATTCTGCTCATCTTCGTAAAACAGAACCTTTTTACTGCTAACCACCACATACTATGAAAAGAGAAATCCATTTTAAAATATGAAAGTAAACACAGGTAGGGTATTAGGAAGCTGCACACGACAATCTACAACAGTTCTGGTTCCATGCTGCAATACTTATTCTTACTTCATGTACCCGGGTCGCCCAAGGACGTACTCTGAGAAATATCCGCTCTACACACACATTTCACTTTGATGATTTAACAAAGTAGTAAATCAATGATGACTCAGACCTGCAAACACAAGTCAGCAGTCACATCATCTATTTTTTTTATCCTTATAAAGGTCCCTTTTAAGCCTCAGTACTTAGTCAAGTTAAATGCTTCTGTTCAGGGTCATGTTTGCAGATGCAGGTGACTCAGCCAGATAAGGCTGGACAATGCCAGCTATGGGCAAAGGTCAAATGACATTATTATATATATATATATATATATATATATATATATATATATATATATATATACACACACACACACACATACATATATATACACACACACCAATGCAGGACGATCCAAAGGTTTTCTATAACCTCTCTGCATGTTTTGCAGTTACGTAAGTTCAGCAGCTTTTCTAGCAAAGCTCACTCCCAGAAAACTGCAGTGACACTGCTGCTTCCACATACATAGCAGTGGTCTCTTTGCACCCTGCTGTCCGTGCCCTGGATTTTAAGCTGGTGTAGGGAGTGCTTTAAGCCTGGTACACAATCTGTTTTTTTTTTTTTTGTTCAACCCAGCAGGCTGAACGAAAGAAAAACTGAGGAGCTTGGGAGGTTGTGGCTGTACTAACTAGGTGATGTCAGTACAACAATATCCCCTTCAGAACTACTGTGTTCTGACAAAGGAACTGCCCCCCACCAGCACACAACGTTCAGCACTTGGATGCCAATCGCATGCTGGTTTTCCAGCATGCCCTTTGGTCGGCTTCTGTCGGACAGGTTGATGTACACATGGGCCGAATGTTGGCCAGATTCTGTTGAACCAGCCGATATTCGGCCCGTGTGTACCAGGCTTTACAGCAAATCTCATAGTAAGACATTTACACACATCTCTCCCCCCCCCCCCCCATCACCCACAATGTATCTATACAGTTTTAAATTAAACTGCAACTGGGCTTTAAAAAAGTATTCATTCAAAACAGTTATCAGCTTCGGGAGAACTTGTAATTTAAATAGAATATGGAAATGGACATGTTGCTTCACATTTTTCTTAAGTGTAGGCATTACCTTGACTATTTACAGGAATATTAAAATTAATAGAGCAACCAATAAAATGGATCCTTCCCTAAAGTGCCCATAGCAAACAGAAAGCTTATTGGTTGCAACGAGTAATTGCACGTGGACACTGCAATTTTTGTTTGCAATTCTTTAATAGGCCTGTAAGGAAAACCTTCTGAAATACTTCACTATTCACATACCTGTTTCTTCCATCCATGCCTTTTAATGTTCCCTCTGTTGGGTATAGAGAGCCAGCCTTCAATTCTTGATTCGGATTCTAAAAACAGATGATGGTTCTGTTTAGTGATTTGTACAAGCCACCATGCAGCCAGAGCTTTGTGCGGGATACTGGAACATGCAGATATGCAGATTGGGAAGGCATGGCAGGGAAGATAGCAGAGATGTACACTGGGCTCTCAAACACTTCATGCCCACAAGCAGATAAAGAACTTGCAGATAGTGGTTCAAGTTGAACATGGAGTGTTTAAAAAACCAAGACAATATATCAAAAGGCAAAAGTAAACAAAATACGAGCACAACTGAATCAAAGACCAGAAATCAAATCTGGAAGCAGAAAGTGCATTAAGCTGTCCGAAAAGCCAAGCCACTGGTAAAAGGCAGTTCCATTTACTCACAGAAGACAAGAATAGGAGAGAAAGAAATAAGGAATGCAGGTAGACGCGACTAAACGGAGAATAAGAGACAAACAGTTTATTTAGTGGGAAGAAGAGGTCCACTTCATATAAAATGTGTTCTATGTCAGAGCTAAGCATACTAGTTGTCTATCAGTTAACAACATGCCTAGTTCTGATAGTAACTGGGTCCCAGCTGTACAAGGTAACCGTCACATCCCCTCACCCTACCCAAATAAGCACTGCAATGACACACACACACACCTACGAAATGATGGTCCAGCAACACCACTGAATGCTAACAAAATGAAAGAGAAGATACTAAAACATTTAGATGCGTTTTCAACACACAGATTTGTTTCCATTACTGATAAAATAAGCATTTATTATGGTTCATATATCATATTTAAAAGTTACTTTGTTCTAACAGTTAATGAAAAGGACAATTGTTAGTACATAAGATCTAAACCTCCACTGGTGTTGCTTTAAAACATTAGCAGTGACTGAATATATATTAAAACAAAACTACTCATTGGAAGGTAATAGTGCCGACTGGTCCTTATGCCTGATGAACACAGACATATGGCAGTTGCAGTGTGCTGAAGGGTGAGATCCCCGACACTTTCCTGCACCCAGGTAGGCTCATGTGCTGCATACAACCCTTAAAATAAGTCAAGGGCTCTAAACGCCCATGCTCAACTAAAGCCAATTGTCCCTGCATCCAAATTTACATGCGCAAGTGTCTATGATATTTATCCCCAATTGTAAAAGTACCACCTTTGGGGAGACATGCAGCATGTGCGGGTAAATGCCCAAACAGAAGCAATCGGCATTCACCGGAGCATGACTGCGTACAGCCATTCATTAGTACTAGCAGCTGTATGTGGCACATGTGGCTTTCTTAGCACATGAAAAAGCCAGGAGTTTACACTTCAGCACACATGGAGCTGCTAAACGTCTATCTGCATTAAAGCGTTTGTTAACCCAAAAAAAACAAAAGAGATCCTGTTCCTTTAAAGCATGTTGTAAAGCACGGTGCTTGTGCTGTGTATTTTGGCCCCCTGAAATACCTGGCTAATTCTGCCAGTTTCTATCGCCCCCCCCCCCCCCCCCTCTGTACGCCGACTCCGATAATATCAGGGCTGCCGAGCCCTGACACCGTTGTCCACATACGTGCCTCAGTCATACACTGCTATCTGCAGCTCTCCCGTCTCCCTCTGTCCTTCTCCTCCCCTCCCTGCCAGCTTCTCTCACTATTGCATATCTGCTCCTCTCCCCACTGCATCAAAACTAACTGATCTGTATATCACCCTCTCTGTCACATAAAAAGCTGCGTCCTAGTGCCTGTGCTTTATAAAAAAATTTTAAAAAAACCACACGATTTCTACCTGTTTTAACAGTGTCTTCCAGCGATCACATGACTCCAAGCTCTCTGCTCCTCTCCTCCCTGGCTGACGTCAGCAGTAGAATCTCGGCCCCGCCCACTGGAGATATCATATGGGTAGAGGAGAGAGCCTTATCGCGAGAGTCATCTTATCGCTGGGAGATGCTATTAAAACAGATAGAAATCTTTTTTTTTAATATAAAGCATAGGCACTAGGATGTAGTTTTAACTGACAGAGGGGATGATATACAGATGAGATAGTGGCTTAACACCCACTTTAAGCTGTAGACAGGTGGAATCAATACTTAGCGAAGACACCTATTCCACCTCAGCAAAAGTGCTCTTTAAAGAAACCATATCACTTGTCAATCCACAGCAAAGTGGCAACATCCATGTAAAGCCTTTTAGCTCACAAACTGATATATTCAAATGTTAAAGAGGAAAGGATCGCCGCTACTTCTGACCAGCCCAGGTGATTAAAAGATAAAGTACGGCCTCAGCCTACATGTCTCCACTAAACCATGTTCTCCCTGTGTTTGCGTGGGTCTCCCCTGGGTACTCTGGGTTAGTCAAGCTCACAGATTAACTGGCTTGAGTCTAAAAAATTGCCCTGTTATGTGTATGTATGAATGGGAGTTAAGGACTTTGAATTGTAAGCTCTTTCAGGGCAAGAACTGAGGCGACAATGAACAAAACTTCCATATAACTGCATTGGTATTTCAGTCTGGAAATGTTGACTCTTAAGCCATAATATACAGACATAATATATATTTCACCTGAAAAGGAAATCTGAGTCACTAATTAGTAACACTATTTTCACAAATATTGAACAATTTGGGTGTTACTTAAACCAGTCTAATCTAGGTCTTTTTATATGACTGAAAAATCAAGAAATTATTTACGAACATATGATAAATAAACCAAGCTTTAAAAACTATATTTCATATATATATACAGTGCCTTGAAAAAAAAGCAAGTTAGACTTACCGGTAACTTGTTTTCCAATAGGCTTTCAGGACAGTACCCGAGAGATCATGGCTCCTCCTCCCACAGGAAACACCTCATCAATTAAGTCTTTAATAGGAGGCCTCCACATTGCTTCCATCAGTTGTTTGTAGAGAACCTCCGGCCTCAGCTGCAATACATAAGCGACAGTTATATCATAGTATTACAGCAACATAATAAAAAGGGCAGGTTACTGCTGTCCTGAAAGCATATTGGAAAACAAGTTACCGGTAAGTCTAACTTGCATTTTTCCAAAACGTCTTTCAGGACAGCACCCAAGAGGATTATTGAGACTTACTCCACTTAGGGTGGGACAACAGCCTGTAAGACTTTCCTTCCGAAAGGCTGGTCCCTAGCCGTCATGAGGTCTAACCTATAATGACGGGCAAAGGTAGTCAGACTTGTCCAAGTAGCTGCCTTACAGATTTGTTCGGGGGTGGCACCAGCTTTTTCTGCCCAACTCACCGCCAAAGCTCTTGTAAAATGAGCCCGGATACTCACTGGACTCTCTTGGCCTGTAAGGGAATAGGCTTCTGAGATAGCCATTCTCAACCATCTTGCAATGGTTCCTCTGGAAGTTTGTTTTCATTTTTTAACACCAGCAAATAAAATTAATAGTGCGTCTGAATGTCTAAAGTCTTTTGTGGCTTCCAAGTAACTTAAGACTGCTCTTTTAACATCCAGGGTATGGAATTCTTCTTCCTTCTTACCCGATGGATTAGAACAAAATGTAGGAAGTATCTCCTGGGTTTGATTCTGGATCGAAGCGACCTTCGGTAAAAAATTAAGATCCATCTTCAGAACAATTCGATCTAAAAAAATGGCTCCCTGATTGATAAGGCTTGTAGCTCACTGACTCTTCAAGCTGTTGTAATAGCCACTAAAAAAAGTTTTTCAAAGTAACTCATTTCAGGGAGGCTAAATTAATAGGTTCGAAAGGTTCCCTGGTTAGGGCCTGTAGAACAACTGATAGTTCCCATATTGGAAAACTTTTAATCACCACTGGTCTAGACCGGGTGAGTGCTTTAAAGAATCTGATCACTAAGGGTTCTGATTAAATAGATTTTTCCAAAAATACCCCCCAGTGCAGCAACTTGAACTTTGAGGGTAATGACCGCTAGGCCCTTGTCTGCTCCATCTTGCAGGGATTCCAGAATAGGAGAAATCTGTTTTAATGAGTTGCCGGATGAATGCTGTGCACCAGGATTTGAAGACTTTCCAGACTTTGGAATATATTGCTCTGGTCACCTTCTTTCTGCTAGATAGGAGGGTAGCAACCAATCTATCCGAGAAACCTTTTCTCCTCAAGAGCTGCTCCTCAGAAGCCAAGCCGTGAGTTTTAGCTTTACTACTTCCTGGTGAAGCAGGGGAACTTGTAACAGCAGGTCTTGTCTTAACGGAAGGTACCAATACGGTTTTAGTTGCATCTGTAGAAGGGATGAAAACCAAGGCCTTTTGGGCCAGAAAGGAGTGATGAGGATTACGGTCGTATCCTCTTTCCGGATTTTCGTTATGACCAGAGGGATAAACTGAAACGGGGGAAATGCGTAACAAAGGTGAAATTGCCAACTGTGCGCCAGAGCATCTACTCCCAGTGATGACTCGTTTCTGTTCAGGGAGAAGAAACGAGGCACTTGTGAATTTTCCTGAATTGCAAAGAGACCCACTCTTGGCAGCCCCCATTTCTTCACAATCAAACGAAGGACATCTGGATTCAACTGCCACTCTGCTTCGAATACCTGATTCCTGCTGAGGAAGTCCGCTACCCTGTTTAGAGTCCCCTTTAAATGGACCGCGGACAAGGATCGAGTATAGAGCTCTGCCCAACTTAGAATGCCTCTTGCTAGGTCCTGCAGAACTCTGCTTCTGGTTCCCCCATCTGTTTATGTAAGCCACCGCCGTGGCGTTGTCTGACAGGATCTGAGTATGCTGTCCCTGCACTTCTTCAGCAAAGGTCAGTAAGGCCATTTCTATTGCCTTTAGTTCCCTCCAGTTTGAGGACCTCAGTGCTTCTCTTGTGGACCACAAGCCCTGAGCCCACCAACCGCTCATGTGAGCTCCCCAACCCCAGGAGCTGGCATCGGTTGTTAACCTTACTCGGGCTGGGAAGGACCATAACAGGCATTCTGAATATCTTGTCTGGTTCTTCCACCACCAGAGACTCCTTTTTACCCTGTTGGGGATCTTCACTAGTGAATCCAGTGAATCTTGCTGGTGATCCCAGGTTTTTAACAGAAAACTTTGCAGAGGTTTGAAATGAAGCTTTGCCCACTGAATTGCAGTTATGGAAGAGGTCAGGATTCCCAAAGCTGACATGATCTTCCCGATGGACAGAAGCTGACTGGACTGTAACAGTAATACCACTTCTACCAACTTTTTTCTGTTTTTCTTCTGGAAGAAATATTTTTTGCTCCAAAGAGTTGATACGGAAACCCAGGAATAACATTTCCTGTGAGGGAATCAGATTTGACTTTTGGAGGTTTAAGATCCACCCTATGAATTCTAGGTGAACACGGGCTCTGACCAACTTTTCCTGAAGACCTTCTCTGGTTTGAGCAAAAAACAGCAGGTCGTCCAGATAAGGAATCACTGAGATTCCTTCTAGGCGCAGAGGCGCCAATGCTTCGCCCATTATTTTTGTGAACACCCTTGGGGACGATGGCAGACCAAATGGGAGTGCTCTGAATTGCAGATGTACTAACCTTCTTCCCTTCTTTCAGTGCTAACCTCAGATATTTCTAGGACCTGGCGGCAATAGGAATGTGGAGGTAGGCATCTTGTAAATTGATGCCATGTAGCAACCTTGATTCAGGAGGTTTTTTACTGAGAAAATGGAATCCATCTGAAATATTCTGTACTCTACTGATTTTTTCAGCATTTTGAGATTCAGGATGAGGCGGAACTTTCCTGAAGGTTTCTGAACAAGGAATACATGCGAGTAGAAACCCTGGAAGAACTCCCGTCGGGACCGGAACAATGACTCTCTGGGATTTCAGTTCCTGAATTAGAGACTTCTTGGCGAAAGCCTTGACCGGATCTCTCGGAACGTTTGTCACCAAGAATCTTTTTGGAGATTCTTCCATGAATTCTATCACGTATTCCTGGGAGAGCATATTCACAATAAACTGGTTTGAAGTAATGGCTCTCCACCGAGGAAGGAACTCCTGGAGTCTTCCTCCGACCTTGAGGGGGAGTCACTGCTGTTTTCCGGAGGTTGTAGGAGGATCGTAGGAACTCCACTCCTACCTTTGGGCTTCTGGGAAGACCACTGGTTTCCTCTTGCTCTGCGTTTTTCCTTCCTGCTACCCTTTTTGAGGCCGAAACAAATGCTTATGGGTCTGCACCTGTTTCTCCTTGACCGGAAATAACTTCTTTTTATCAGCCGTACGGTCAAAAATGGACTCTAGCTCCGAACCGAAAAGCAAAACTCCTGCAAAGGGAACACTACACAATCTGTTTTTAGATGCAGCATCCCCTGGCCAAGTTTTCAGCCACAAAGCCCTCCTAGCAGAGTTTGTTAAAGCTGCTGACCTGGCTGACATGCGAATCGATTCTGCTGAAGCGTCCGCAATGTATAATATTGCTGCAGACAAAGTTGTAAAGGAGTCCAGAAGCTCCTGATTTGGGGAATCGGCTGTAACATGGGCCTTCAGCTGGTTAACCCAATGTTCTAAGTTCCTTGCAACACAAGTTGTTGCCATTGCCAGTTTTAGATGGTTCATCACAGATTGCCAGGTTCTTTTAAGAAGCAGGTCCATCCTTTTATCCATGGGCTCCTTCAGAGTGCCCATATCCTCAAAGGAGAGGTCCGTAGACTTCGAGACCTGGGAAAAGGCAGAACCCGATTTTGGAACTTTGTTCCAGATAGAGTCAGGATTTTCCTCAAATGGAAATCTTGTCCTGTGAGCCTGGGAAAGAATGGCTTCTTCTCAGGTTCCAGCCACTTTTTTTTAATCATATCTGTGATTATTGAATGTACTGGAAAAGAAAAGCCTCTTGAATCTCCTAGACCAGCGTACATGCGGTCATGCAGGGAGAGCTCCTTTTCCTCTTCTATCCCAAAAGTAGCATGGGATTACTTTCAGGAGTCCTCCAACCTCTTCTAGCGACATTTTTTATTTAGAAGCAGCATCCGTTTCATTTTCCTCCTCAGAATCTGTTTCATCTGGAGCGAGGGAAGCGGTTTCTTGGGATATCGGACCCCCTATTAGTATTTGAGAGCCACCTTGGGTTCTGAAGATGGCTGCGGAACCCCGGGATCCCCTGAATGACCTGGTTCCTCTCTTAGGTTTGACCTAAAAGCTTGAAAGGTGGCACGGAGCTCATCTTTAATGGTTGTAACTAAATCGCCACAAATGGATGGAGACTCCTCCCTGACTAGATTTGCAATGCAATCTGCACAAAGCGTTTTGGCCCAAACTTCGCTTAATTTCTCTTTGCAGACAGGGCACCTTCTCTTGACTGGTTGGGCAGAACTTTTGGCCTGGACAAACAGAAAAGAGACAAGGAACCACGCTTAAAAGGCTGCTACACAGCACATAAAGACCCAGGTGCACTAGGAAAGACAACATCTTACTTGCGTGTGCCCAGCAAGCCACCACCAACTAAGATCCCCTGTCGCTAGACAGATATGCCAACACTATCCACTGCAAAGAACATTCCCAGGGAGATGGGGGGTGGGGGGAGGGTGAGTAACCCCTCACAGGAGAAAACGGCCCAGAGTAACAAAGGACACAGTTCCTTACCTTAGCCTTGCTGGTGCCTTGGCTTGCCCCCTTATCCGCTGCATTGCTAGCCATAGCTGTCTGCGGACGCGTGGTGAAGAGAAAACGCTGGTTCCAGATTAAAAAACGCTGCTGCGCTGACCTGGAACCGGAACTTACAGGCACTAGGTGACCCTGCCCTCTCCCCCTGCGCTTTGCGGCTGGAAAGGATGCCGCACGCCAACCCGGATGTGCTGCCTCTTCCTATGCAGGACGTGGCCGAGGCACTCCTCGGCCACCAGAACCATGGCGGCTGCTCCTTCCCATCTCTTATCAAGCGATGCAGGCATCCAGCGGGAAGCAGAGAACAACCACCTGTCTGGATTTAAAAAGAGAAGCAGCACCCCCAGGCGTACAGGCTCTCCCCGAGCACGGAAGAGGGAGAGGGAGCCCACGGGACTGTCCAACAGGAGGTAAGTGGGAGGATCACTCTCCCAGAAAAAAATAAATAAAACAACTTAACAGGTGAGAACCTGTGTCTCCCAGGAAATCATGGCTCCCACCAGAGGTGTTCCTCCAGCTGGAGGAAACACAACAAACTGATGGAAGCAACCTGGAGGCCTCTTATTAAAGACTTAATTGATGAGGTGTTTCCTGCTTGGAGGAGGAGCCATGATCTCTCAGTTGCTGTCCTGAAAGATGTTTTGGAAAGTATTCATACCCCTTGAAAATTTCCACATTTTGTCATGTTACAACCACAAAGATAAAAGTATTTTATGTGATAGACCAACACAAAGTGGCACATAATTGTGAAGTGGAAGGAAAATGATAAATGGTTTTCAAATTTTTTTACAAATAAATATCTGAAAAGCGTGGCGTGCATTTGTATTCAGCCCCCTTTACTCTGATACCCCTAACTAAAATTTAGTTAAACCAATTGCCTTCAAAAGTCACCTAAATAGTGTAGCACGGTTCCCTTGAGGACTGCTTGGATTTACCTGCTCATCTGCCCCGCCATGACCCTTCCAGCTTTTACTGGAATAAGCAAAGCAGTATTATTTTACAAAAGGGAAGGGTAACAGATCAACCGAGTTCTGAATAACAGCCCAAACTCGGTAGAGGAATCCCCTCAAAAACAGCTTAAGAACAGTTTAACAGTGAGAGCATACAATACACACATATGTACAATGAGATACCACCTAAAACATGACCTGTAGGACAATAAAGGTTTAAAATGTTGAATTCAGTTAATTACACTCTAAAGGGGAACCCCGGGCCGGCCTATTTAACCTTTGAATCCTAATGAGAGATCAGACAGAATAAGGATAGTGTAGGGTCCTTTAAAATAGCAACAGAAATGTCCAAGGTGCAGGCCTGATAGTCTTCACCGGCAGTTGGAGCTCATTAGATTATATCCAATGAGGCACAGTGATCGGTTAACAGACTGACTGGCTTAAACAGGCTAATGGTACTCCTAGAAATGGTTGTAGGTAAAGGTGTCTATGTACAGAGTTCAAATAGAATTAGCAGTAAAGTGTTCCCAAGGTAAAAGTGTCCTTTTCAACCCTTCTCCTCGCTGTTGACTCAACCAAAATGGAGAAATTGCTGGAATATTGGCAGATGGATATTCCATCTTTGGATAAGGAGGACTGAAGGATTGTCTAAAACAAGGTCCCAAACTGGTAATATCTTTCAAAGATAAGCTGATAAAAGCCGAATTCCTACATTGGGTCTATTATACCCCTGTTAGGTTGCAAAGAATCTTTCCTGATAAGGGATCCTGTTTGCTCCCGGTGTAAACTATATCCTGGTTTCTATCCTCATATGTTCTGGGAATGCTCCAATGTTGCAAGATTCTGGGCTGAGGTCTTTGAGGTGTTAAACAGCAGGTTATAGCTGACTCTCCCGATCACTCCATTAGCACTGTTGGGTACCTCAGATGATGAACAGCAATCTCACAACACTAAGTTATTGATAGCATATCTCCTCTACTATTTGGAAAAAGAAATTTTGATGAAGTGGTCGTCCTCGTCCCCCCCAGGGTATCCTCCTGGGAGGCTATGGTAGATGCTGCCCTTCCTATGTACAAACTAACATATCAACCGGGGATATGTCCCTGGAAGTTTGATAACGTTTGCACCTCCCGTTAACTAGCCCGTGCAATACGCAGAAGTGGGGTAGATGGCCTGGGTGTGGGGTTTGGGTTACATGTCAAGTATTCTGAAAAAAGAAGATGTGCCAAGCTGGTAGAGACATACCCAAAAAGACTTGCAGCTGTAATTGCAGCAAAAGGTGGTTCTACAAAAGTATTGACTCAGGGGGGGCCGAATACAAATGCATGCCACACTTTTCAGATATTTGTAAAAAAAAATTGAAATCCATTTATCATTTTCCTTCCACATCACAAATATGTTTCACTTTGTGTTGGTCCATCACATAAAATCTCAAAATACAATTACGGTTTTGGTTTTAACATGACAAAATTTGGAAAATGTCATGGGGTATGAATACTTTTTCAAGGCACTGTATCAAGACAATCTTTAGAAATCCTCACAGGTCTCACACTCTGCAGAAGAGATCTAATCCCCCCCCCCCCCCCCCGACCAAGCTTCTAGTGCCTCACACTTAAATGAGGCCTCCATATTCAAGATGCAGTACAAGGAAAAGTTAATCATCCCTACCCACCAATGCACTGATGGAGATAGGCAGCATGCCTTTAAAAGCTAACACTGAAGCTAAAGACAAATCTGGCCTCCAATACATGCCAAGTAATAGAGGGATATAGTCTAGTTCGGGTCTTGTGAAGCAGTAGAGACCAAGTATTTTTAATTCCACCTAAAATATGCTCGATTTACAGTTCACAAGTTTTAACACAATATTGGCCTTTACTTTTAGCCATGTGACAAAAAAAGTTTAAATCTACTATTTGTCAGGTAGAGATAACTTTCTTTTTAAACATACACATACACATAACATACCATACTCGTACATATCAGAGAGATTGTTAGAAAAGCGTATTTCCAACACTTACCCCCTATCATGCCATCTGCTTCATCTGGCTGCAAACTGGCAACACTTGTAGAGTCCATACGAAGCTGTAACTCTGCCAGTCTAGCACGTAGCTGTTCAATGTCACTTTCTTTGCTGTCTAGCTGCATCTGAAGCTCATTCTTGTAGTTGCTTTCCTCAGTAAGTTGCTACAAAATAGAAATCAATATTTTGGAAATTCTAATGTCCAAGTTAAAAGCTGTGTAAAACTTGCTTAAAGTTTTGGCTCTGGGCTACAATAAAGTGCAAGTAAATATTAAAACAAAACAAAAAAGAAACAAACAAACACACACTTCTATTGCGATTACACAAAGGATTTCAACCACTAGGTAAATTCATCTTTAGGAAAATTAAAAAGATCCAGATTTCTTGGCCAAAATATGATTGGCACCTTAAACAGGTGGAATTTAGCAGGGTATGGATTAGAGGTGTCCTCACACCCTTTCTGTATTCCTCATATGGGACACTGGTGTCAAAATGACTGCTTTTGTATTACAGCATTTCATTTTCTTTTGCATCCTTTATGTATGAGTAGCGTTAATATTTACCATTCATATCAAATAGGGGTCACGTGTAACAATGCACGATAACAAGGTCGACAAATGTCTTATGACATAAGAGTATTCTATTTGCATACATGACAAAAATCTGACGAGCAGGGACCCACTTTGCATGGTTTGCTACATTTTTTACTATTTGGGTAGGGAAAAATATAGGGGAGAGAAAGGGATTGGAAAGTATTCTCTTAGGCTCCTTTCACACTGTGGCGGGATCGGCGGTAAAGCTGGCGGCCAAAAAAGCGTTAAAACCACCCGCAAAGCACTGCTATGCCGTCGGTATAGCCGCGCTGCCCATTGATTTCAATGGGCAGGAGCGGTATACACGTCGTTCCTTCACCGCTCCAAAGATGCTACAGTGTGAAAGCCCTCTGGGCTTTTACACTGAAGAGACAGGAGTGGCTCTTTCAGGGCTCTTTGCAGGCGCTATTTTTAGTGCTATAGCGTCTGCAAAGCGCCCCAGTGTGAAAGGGGTCTTGAGGAAACCTCTTGAGAACATCAATGTGGAGCAAACATGTATAGTTGAATTGATATGGAATGGGAAATTGGGAAGGGAAACATGGCAAGATTCACCAGGCAGGGAGGGCTAGGTTCCCCACTATTATAGTAAGGGGCTTTTTATTTTTTTTATCTGGAAGATAAATTATGTAAAAGAAGAGAACAGTATCTAAAACCCACGAATGGGAAAGAAGCACTAACTTGCACTGGTATACATAACATTGGCAATGGCATCTTTTGAGAAAGTCTACAAAAAAAGACTGACTGTACTACAAAAATAGGATCAGTGTCAAGAAAATGATACTACAAGGTGGAGCGAATTTTGTCTGGTTCCTGAAAAACAGCCATAAGTGCTTTGTGGGTAGCACTGTTGGAGACATCCTTAAACTGATTAAAGGAGCCGGGCAGAATATTGTGGCAAAACAGTAGCTGCCTCCAATTAGATACAGCCGGCGACTGGGTATTCTGATAGCTACTGGCAGTGCGAATACAATAACTGGCATTGCTGTTTTAGCCGATTTTTTATTTTTTTTCTGCTCATCCTGCAGTATATGGCCAGCTTAACCACTTCCATACCAGGCCTATTCTGACACTCCTCTCCTACATATAAAAATTGTATTTTTTGCTATAAAATTACTCAGCCTCCAAACATATTTTTTTCAGCAGAAACGCTAGGGAATAAAATGGCGGTCGTTGCAACTTTTTACGTCACGCGGTATTTGCGCAGCAATTTTTCAAACGCATTTTTTTTTGGAAAAAAAGGTTTAATGAATTAAAAAAAACAAAAGAAAACAGTAAAGTTAGCCCAATTTTGGGGGAAAATGTGAAAGATGATGTTACGCGAAGTAAATAGATACTCAACATGCCACACTTTAAAACTGCGCACACTTGTGAAATGACGGCAGAATTTGGTACCTAAAAATCTCCATAGGCGATGCTTTACCATTTTTTACAGGTTACCTGTTTAGAGTTACAGAGGAGGTCTTGGGCTAGAATTGTTGCTCTAACGCATGCAGCGATTGCTCACATGTGCGATTTAAATGCTGTTTACACATGTGGGCGCGACGTACGAAAGCATTCGCTTCTGTGTGCGAGCACGTGGGGATGCTTTAAAAAAAATACTTTTTGTTTCTTTTTCTTTATTTTTACACTTTCTCTTCAAATTTATTTTTCATCACTTTTATTTCTATAACAGAGAATGTAAACATCCCTTGCAATAGAAATGGTGCGTGACAGGTCTTCTTTATGGAGAAATCTGAGGTCTATAAGACCCCTTGATCTCTCCTTCAGGCTGGAAAGACCGCGTTAAAAAATAAACTGTCTCAGCCTTTTCAGCTGCCCCCCCAGCTTTGTTTACTTCCGCCGGCCTGGACGTGACGTCATAACGTAGTGCTCGGGCCTCCGAGGGTCATGGAGATGACTGGGGACTATCTGGAAGCGGCCGATTCATTCTCCGGCTCGCTGATTCTACAGGCGAGCCGGTAGAGGCACCGGAGGACGGCAGGAGGGGGTGTGTCCCCTCCCGACACCTGCAAGAACGATCAAGCGGCTGAACTGGTGCTATGATTGTTCTTATAGTGCAGGGAATCGTTGGCAGAAAAAGACGATATCTGAATGATGCCTGTAGCTGCAGGCATTATTTAGATATCCCCAGTCAGTCAATGACATCATATGACATCCTTGGGCTGGAAGTGGTTAAAGTACAACTAAAAGGCAAAATGTTTTGGGTGGTTTTTTAAGCTTTGGATAGAGTGGAGAGGGATTAGAACACGTCAGGTTTTTATTGCTTGTTTGTGTCCTCATTAGGGAGATTCACCCTATTTGTCCTGTTTACCATGATCACTGACAGTAAAAGTAAACAAAAACCCCAAATTTTGGGTTGTCCTCAGAAAATAGAGGGGAATCTTCCCATGGGGACACTAGTTATGGTGATCTGGGGGGCAGGGATTTCCTTACTGCTTTTGGCAATGGGACAGGAAGTGAAGGGACTGTTCCCCAATGGGACACAAAAGGCCAAAAATAAACTGACAGGGGTTATGAGTGTCCCCTACTCTATCCAAAATGAAAAAAAAGTTTTGCTTTAGTTCTACTTTAAGGTACATTTCTATATCAAAAGGTAACCCCAATATATTTACATTTTAAGATCCAATTATATCCCAATTCATTGTGACCATAGACTGTATTAATAAAAACTGCTAAATCTCAAGAACATCAACCCAATAAGATTATTTATCGATCTGATCTCAGCAGAGTTAATTGTGATTGGATATGTTTAATTTGCGCACTCTTTCAAATAAGGAAGTATCTCTTAGGGCTTGTTCACACTTGACTAAATTACTGCTCCTATAGCGTTTGTATGGCATTAGTAAGGGGGTCAGACAGGCATCAATAAGCTTTAGAATGGGGCGTTTTACAAGCGTTAAACGCTCACGCTCCCTAAACGCCCTATGCGCGGTTTAATAGCATTTGATGAGCGTTAGAACAGCCCCACAATGGAAAGCAACTAATTTTAACATGCCGCAACCGCACCAAAATTGCCTGCCAGAGCGTTTTTGCGGAGCGTTACCATAGACTTGAATGGGAGGCGTTCAAAAGCTTCAAACGCCTCCTGACTCAACATGAGGCTTCAATTTTGAAGCGACGCAATACTAACGCTTAGTGTGAACAGCACAATGTGCTGTCTATTACATCCTGTGCATAGGCGTTTGAGGGGCGTTTTTAATGCCTCTCAAACACCTCTCAAATGCCTGCTCTTAATGCCAGTGTGAGCTACCTTCAGATAACAGCTCATAACATCCGGAAACGAAACAAAAAGGGATTACCATTAACGTCTCTTCTATCTCTTTTTGGAACTTTATAGCCATTTGACTGTACTTCTCCTTCTCCTGGTTAAGATCTAACTGCAGCTTCCGGTTTTCTTTCTCCTTCTTTCTCAAATCTTGCGTGTTCGCTTTCTTTCTGTCCAGTTTGAAGTCTTTCCTATTCATAATTTCAGCCAGTTTATTTACAGCCTGAAAAATAATAGTCAAATGTCATTTGTAATTGATTGTATACAAACATTTTGTGAACACGTAGTATACGAAAGAGTCTTATAAAGCAGTACAAGACCTGTGCCAACAGGAGACAAAAGAGTTGCCATAGAAAAATCATAAGAATGCTGTTCCATAGTGGCAAGAAAAGGAGCTGCAACAGGAGATCCAAGTAAAATAAGAGGTAGAATGCAAGATCCAAGGACAAGACTTGATAAGTGGTATAAAAAGGCAGGTAGGTTTCTGTGATGCAAAATGAAGAAAGCTCAGGCAATGTACAGTATCTCACAAAAGTGAGTACACCCCTCACATTTTTGTGAATATTTTATGATATCTTTTCATGTGACAACACTGAAGAAATGACACTGCTACAATGTAAAGTAGTGAGTGTGTGATCCCCTCCTTTCGGAGACTGGGCCGCAGGGCAGTATTCCAACATAACGACCCCAAACACACCTCCAAGATGACCAACTGCCTTGCTAAAGAAGCTGAGAGGGAAAGGTGATGGACTAGCCAAGCATGTCTCTAGACCTAAACCCTATGGAGCATCTGTGGGGCATCCTAAAAAGGAAGGTAAAGGAGCGCAAGGTCTCCAAGTATTCACCAGCTCCGTGATATCGTCATGGAGGAGTGGAAGAGGACTCCAGTGGCAACCTGTGAAGCTCTGGTGAACTCCATGCCCAAGAGGGTTAAGGCAGTGCTGGAAAATAATGGTGGCTACAAAAAAATAGACACTTTTGGCCCAATTTGGACATTTTCACTTAGGGGTGTACTCACTTTTGTTGCCAGCAGTTGAGACATTAATGGCTGTGTGTTGCGTTATTTTGAGGGGACAGCAAATTTACACTGTACACTCACTACTTTACATCGTAGCAAAGTGTAATTTCTTCAGTGTTGTCACATGAAAAGATAAAATAAAATATTTACAAAAATGTGAGGGGTGTACTCACTTTTGTGAGATACTGTCTTTCCAGAGGGGTCACTTGCGGTCCAGACTGTTCCCCAAATAGTTGCAATGTAACATAAGGCAAGTATATAAGCTGCAGGGACATGTAGTGAGGAAATCTGACACAGGCAACAAGTAGTAGTCCACAAAAGCAGAGCAGGCAGGGTTCAGCGCTCAAGGTGTACACCTTACAGGCCGAAGCCAGTCTTGGGAATGAACAGGGGTATTAAAGAACAGTGCTTTACTGCCCTTCCACCACACTCAGTCTAGCTGCAGATCAAGCCATAGAGTAGAGTATAACCTTATCTCAATAGTACTGCTTAATATCAGTGAAGGCAGCCCGCTGTTTCTGCAGCTCCAACAAAAAAATCAGGGAAAATAGATACCGTTACATTTTCATGGTGGATAGTACCTTTTTGGGTGCCTTGTGAAGAATCAAATCCTGGTCTTTACAGCTTAGATTACTGGCCAGCAGTGGTCTATAGGTGGTAGACCTGGTTTTGCAGGGACCCCCCACTGCAAACGCCATGGCCCAGTGACAAAAAATGTGTCAGGGAAAGTAGATTTCAGCAATCGTTTAACAAAGTTCCTCAGGTTCTTCCCTCTGCTCTTTCAGGGAGGCCCACAAATCTTATGTTGTTCCTTCTCAAGTGGTTTTCTAATTCATCCACTTTCAGGTACCAGAAGGAGATTATTTGTTCTGCTGCCGAAATCTTGCTGGGGACTGAGGCAAATGCATCTTCAGAGAGGATATCCTGTTCTTAGATTCTGACACCCAAACTCAAATATTCTGCACATCCTGCCTCAATAGACCTAAAGTAAATCCTCCTTAAAGCAGTATTAACCAAAAGCAAACATATTGCAGCTTACAAATTCTTAGGTGTGATGGCTGCATTAGTTTTTTTTTTTTTTTTTCTAAGGCTTGCTTTCTTCTATTATCTTTTGGTGATCTGGCCAGCAAGTTTGTTGTTTTTCAGAGTACAAACTCTCCAGCAGAATGCATCAGTTTACATGGATGAGACAAACTTCTTAAAACTGACAGGGGTGTTTAACCACTTAAAGACCAGCCGCCGCAGGTGTACTGTGGCAGGTTGGCTCTCCTGGGCGAATCGGCGTCATTGTATGCCGGACGCTTTAAGACCACTAGGGGGCTTTACGCCGGAGCAGAGCGCGTGGCCGGCGGCCGCGATTGCTCCTGAGAGACACAGAACAGGTATCTGTCAATGTAAACAGACAAATCCCCGTTCTGTCAGGGGAGGAGAGAGATCGGCTGTTCCTAGTGATTAGGAACAGTGAACAGTCTTCTCCTCCAGTCACTACACTCCCCCCAGTTAGAAACACCTCCCTAGGGAACACTTAACCCCTTGATTGTCCCTTAGTGTTAACCCCTTCCCTGCCAGTGACATTTATACAGTAATCAGTGGCTATTTTTAGCTTTGATCGCTTTATAAATGTTAATGGTACCAAAAAAGTGCCAAACGTGTCCGATCTGTCCACCGCAATCCCACAAAAAAAAAAAAACGCTGATCACCGCCATTACTAGTAAAAAATTAAATAATAAAAATGCCATAAATCTATCCCCTATTTTGTAGACGCTATAACTTTTTTACCAAAAATATGAAGAATACATATCGGCCTAAACTGATGAAGAATTTTTTTTTTTTCTTACAATTTTTTGGGGGATATTTATTATAGCAAAAAGTTAAAAATATTGGGATTTTTCAAAATTGTCGCTTTTTTGTTTATGGAGCAAAAAAAACAAAAAAAAAAAACTTGCAGAGGTGATCAAATACCACCAAAAGAAAGCTCTATTTGTGGGGGAAAAAATACATTAATTTGGTTTGGGTACTGCATCGCACGACCGCGCAATTGTCAGTTAAAGCGACGCAGTTCCGTATTGCAAAAAAATGGCCTGGTCATTAAGGGGCAAATCCTTCCGGTTCTTAAGTGGTTAAAATAGTCAGCTTTTATTTATTCATGCAAAACCTTTAACCCAAAAAGGAAAAAACTGTTTTCTGTAACGGATTTTAAAGTGTGAGCTGGAGTTTGGCTTTGGTTTGTTAGTGCTTTTTAAATCTGCTAATACATTTAACACTACCCTTCCCCGCAGACTGACAATGCTGCTGTCTGCTGTGCCGCCTCTGCTCATTCCTCCAGAGTTGTCTCTTACCTAACACAGGAGTTACTGGCCAGATCACCACCAATGATTGGAAAGCTTCAATATAATATAATTTTGCTTTTGGGTTTAATACCGCTTTAATTTCCTCCATCTTGCCTGTTAACAGTGTTATATCAGTTATGGCTAAAAGCAAATTGGAAAATTTACCTGCTCCAGAATGAGTTTCTGCTGCCTACCTCCACTCTTCCTATTCTTAAAAAGAAACTTTTCTTAAAAATGAAGCTCTGCCCACAAGCAGAAGGCAAAGAAATTCTTTTGCCTGTGGTCTCCCTGTAAGAAGCAGCACAGAACTATCAGCACATCTCAATCTGGATCTCCAAAAGACCAGCAGCAGTGCCTTGACTCTCACACTAAAGCTATGAAGCTGTAAGCTCAGGAATGCCTAAGCACCCTACAAGACAGGAAAGTGCATTGCTATTTAGAGGAGGAATTCTAGAATTGATGTCCATGCACAGAAAAAAAAGCTGCTTCTCTAATCTCTTTTTTCTTTCTCTTTTTTGTTTTGTCTGTAGAAGCAGCTCAAGGTTATCCTACATGTCCATGCACTATAGGACGTTTAGAGGCATATTTTAAGCTCAGCGTTTTCTGGCAGAAAAAAATGGTGAATGCTTTTAAGCTCTCCTAAAAGCCTATACAAAATGCTCTAAGAGCGTTTTTTTTTTTTTCTGCCAAGAGAAGTGGAGTTTTTTCAAGCCCAGTGTGCATGGACTCCAATAGTAGATTTTTCAAGATTTTGCTTAATCACAATATATATATATATTTTAGAGCACAAATTTCCTTTTTGAGTTCAGGTCCACTTTACTAACTTTAATCCTTTCGCTGCCAGGTCCATATGCTGCACTGACCAGATAGAGGGGGTTTTACACACACACACACACACACACACACACGTCCAATGGCTGTAACAATCGGGAGTGTTTACCTGACAAGCCTACTTCTGGCTACCAGAGGGAAGTAGTAGGAGTACTTCCACACATCCCTGGTAAGGCCCCCCCCCCACACACACACACCTTGTATCCCAGGCTCTGCTTGCCCATCTGGGGGCAAGGAACACGCATGGCTGGTGGAGCCAGGTAGAGATGTACAAGCATCTCCTCCCTTCCCTGTTTTGTTGCTGACCCGGAAACGACACGCATGTTGTCATTTCAGGGTCCCCCTGTCAGTTTTCCTGGCCATCAAAGAAAACAGAAAGTAGTGCATCCCAGTGTAAATGAGTGCATGCAGACACATCCTAACTTTTCTATTCTGTACATCAATTGTCTGTTATAGCTCTGTGCCGCCAAAACAATCACCTAAGGCTGCAGCCATAAAATAGAAGTCAGATTTACCTGCGTCTTAAGTGTTTTTTCAGTGTTTAAATTCTTCTCATACATAATCTTCATGCTGACAATTTCCTCTTGTTTCTGCTTAAGCTCTAAAATACAAGAAATACATATATTACAAGGGAGTTCTGACAAAAATCTAACGTATACAATAGTCCATTACAGTGGTTTCTAAACATTAAAATACAATAGCATTCAAATTGCTTTGCAATGAGCACTGTGTACCAAGGTAAACAAACATCCTATTGGTTTGATAAACAGCTTACATGTGATGTAATGAGCAGAATACGGTTATTAGAAAACTCTACGAAGGACACCACATTATGAAGAGAATATAAAATACCTAAATGTAAAGTCCAAAATAAAAAATATGAACAAATTTACAATGCTTTCAGGACCCTTGCCTAACTGTCCAGCAGTTCTACTAGTTCTGTCCAGCAAGCTCCCAACCCACTCATTCTTGACACAAGTGGGTGGACATAATTACCTATTCCCATATTTATTGTAAATGGCAGATTGCTCCTTCAGATGTACATAGGAGTAGTAAATACCACTACAGATCCACCAACATCAATAGCAACAGGTAACAAACAATTTTAACGTCTGCTACGCATGTTAGAAATAATGGAAGATAATTAGCTATGAAACTGTACTACATATTCAAAGGTAATTAGGTCTGCTCGTATTCAGAGGGTTTTCTTGGTCCAGTCCCTCATGGCCTGGGAGTAAGCATTAGATCAGGTGTCTCCAAACTTTTCAAAGGGCCAGTTTACTATCCTTTAGGGGGGGGGGGGGGGGGGCAGATTGTGGCTAGTGAAGGTAGAAAATGTTCAGGGCCCAGCATTAGTGAGAATAAATATTGCCTTAGGGTTAGTCAGTAGAAGGAATAGTGCCCCGGCATTGGTATTAGTGCCCCATTTTTGGTGTCAGTGGGAGGAATAGTGCCCCAAGGGCTGGATAAAATCTAGTAAAGGGCCACATCCGGCCCTCATGCTGCAGTTTGAAGACCACTGCATTGGATGAAAAAAAGTGTGTGTCAGTGCTTGAATATGATTCAGGTAGAATGACACAGCATAGCTATTGATCCTATTAATTGCAGATAAAGGTAAGTTCAGAAGATTTTCTCACATTCTAAAGCCTACGCCATGCTGTAATGGTACACTTCACATACAAAATTATTTTGCTAGTAAATCAAGTGGTTTATTTTGGAAGTGGTAAAAGACCAAAGATGACTACTGCAAAGTAACTCATAACTACCTATATATTACCTACCTTCTTCCAGTGCTTTAACCTTCTCTATCAGATCAGCATTTTCTTTTGTTAATGTCTGGACATCTTTGGTTAATGTGTTGTTTGTTTCTTCCAACTGTAAAGACAAGCTAAATTTGACATCTCTCATACATGTTCAAAAAATATTGCTAGAAAATTATTTAGAACCCCCAAACAATATATATGTTCTGAAAAAAGAGGGACTGAAAAAACAAATGGTGGTTGTAATTTTTTTTATATTGCATATTTGTGCAGCCGCTTATCAAACGCAAATTTTCAGGAAAAAATATACTTCGTTGAATTTGAGTGCACACAAACAAAATAATAACCAATTGTTTGGTAAAATATACACGATGATGCAGCTTCAAGTAAATGGCTATCAAACATGTCAAAGTTTAAAACTGCTCACACTTGGAAATGGCAACAAACTACTACAGTACCTAAAATTGTCCACAGGCAATTAAGTCTTTACAGGTACAGCTGCCGGGTTTACCTTTACAGAAAGAGTGGATAACCGCACAAAAAAAAATAAAAATAAAAATCCGTACCAGGATCACAGCTCCGGCCATAGATTCTGGTATAACCACTTGCTATCTAGGATGTATATATATGTACGCTAGACGGCAAGTGGTTAAAGGGACTTGTAAAAGTATCTGACCTTACACAAGGTTCTATTCATCTGATTTTCAAAACTTTTTACTAGCTTCATGCAGGCAAATCACTATGCCAAAAGCTGCACAGCAGGAAATGTGGGA
Source organism: Lithobates clamitans (assembly GCA_037952925.1). Taxonomy (NCBI): domain Eukaryota; kingdom Metazoa; phylum Chordata; class Amphibia; order Anura; family Ranidae; genus Lithobates; species Lithobates clamitans. Next base: position 367,190 of record JBBGZY010000803.1, on the reverse strand, counting down.
TGTTTGGATCCTAGCACGAACCTGCTTGAGCTATACTTTCTCATTATTAATCAGCTGATGTACTTAGTGTTCCAACGGAGGGGAATCGGTGATATCTGCATTCCTTTAGAAGTGACTAATCTTTTGGGAATCTCACACCAAAATGACATTTCTATTGCAGAAAATGCCCAAAATCTGACTTGTTTGTTTCTTAGTGCAGACATCTGGGTAATTCGGTGAGCCAATCACATAAACAGAAATGGCATTTCTAGGGAAGTGCTGTACACAAACTGTGTGCAGAAGACATACAGGTTCTTATATTGCATTTAATTTAACAGAAAATTACAGCTGCTGCAAATTGAAAAGGAAATTTTTAATAGCGTTAAATTACAATCAGGCTTGTGTAGCAAACGTATACCATATATTAATTTTTCTTTGCTACCCCCCCCCCCCACCCACGTAAGTGGACTTGTCCTTTAAAGGGTAACTTCACTTTTGTGAGGAAAAAAAATAGCGTATACAATTGCGACACAAGTCATATTGTAATTGAATGCTATTAAAAATGACCTTTCCTTTTCAATCTGCAGCGCTTTAATTTTTCTAAACAATGCAATATGGCCACCTGGAGGTGTTCTGTACAGATGGTGCACAGAACACCCCCCAGATATATCATTTCCTGCTTGTGTAATTGTCTTGCTGGTTTTCCCAGGAGACTGCACTTTTTTTGGGGGGAGATAAAATCCATCACTTCCCTTAGTAAAAGCACCTAACAGTACACAAACACTGGCTAGGCATATTTTTTAGCATTGATCACTGTGTATTAGTGTCACTGGTTCCCACAAAGTGTCAAAAATGTCAGTTGGTGTCAGATTGTCCACAGCAATATTGCAGCCCCGCTATAAATCGATGATCACTGCCCATTATTAGTATAAAAAAATTCCAGTATATGTCCCATAGTTTGTAGACACTATAACTTTTGCACAAACCAATCAACATACGCTTATTGGGATTTTTTTTGCCAAAAATATGTAGTAGAATACATATTGGCCTAAATTTATTAAGATAATACATATTTTCCAATTTTTTTTTTATTGGATATGTTTTATACCAGAAAGTAAAATTTATATATATATATATATATATATATATATATATATATATATATATATATATATATATATATATATATATATTTTTTCAAAATTGTCTTTTTTGTTTATAGCGCATAGTACAAGTAAAAACTATTAAAAGATAACAGGGTTACCTTGCGGATAGTATGGTCCTTCTCTATGACATCTTGCCTGACTCTTGAAGAAAGCTTCTTATTCTCTTGAGACAGCTCAAAACATTGCTCTTCTAGAAGCCCCCGAGCAAGCTGCTCCGATTCTGCTTTGGTAACTGCCAGGTCCAGCTGTGCGGCAAGAGTTTCTCTGCAGAAGCAAGAGCAATGCTTACTTATTGTACAAAGGCTGTTGCTTTCAAATACTAGGCATCAAATACTAGGCACCCTTGACTACAAAACACAAAAAGAAAATGAAAGTTTAGGTGTAAAAGTCCGGACAACCTTTTAAAGAACAAAAGTCCCCCTAGAGAGATAAAAGCCAACAGCGGAAGCTTTAACTCACTAGCAAGAATAGAATGTCAAAATAAAAAACGGACTTCACATGGAAAGAAAGATGTGATCATCATAAAAGGAGCAATCATGTGTCAAAATGTGCATTGTTCTGATAAACCAAAGACAAATGTTTAGGACAAAATAACTAAAAGACAAGCTACATGAAATCCATGTACTGGAATAACACAAACTATATAAAGCCTTTCCTACAGCAATCTACTGTTTTAAGTGTTTCCTGTTTTTGTAGCACCCAATGACCAAAACTATCGTGTCAGCCCTGAACCAGCATAATGCAAGTACAAAGACACGTTTGATCACTTTACACCCCAGGTTTAATCACTCTTGACAGAAACAACTGAAAAGTGGGAGACTGCTGTGGACAGTTTGGTTCTGAGCAATTCTTTTTCATGGACACAATGGCTGATGGAAAACTTCAACAATTAGCACAAAGTTGCCAAACGTATATCCAGCACACAAGCAGTGCCAGTACGAAACAGACCCCATTTTCCATGGGGCTGTGAATTATGGTCCCCATGACTGGAGCTCATACTGTCAGTACCAACTTCTTGAATGAAGTATGCAGAAGCTCACATTGCAAGTGTTACCCTGCTTTGTTATCCGATTCATGGCTCTTTTAAATGTGGCATCACTCACATCCAGGTTCTCTTTTTTTCCCCTCTTAATCCATATAAGGGATTCAATTGTGCTTTTTGGTAATTTAAAGATATTAACTTTCAAGTTTTTAAACTAGTGAATCAAACTAGGATTAAAAAAAAAAAAATGAGATATGCATCTGGTATGTCGTCATTCTTCCTGTATTTCTACAGGATTAATTTTAGTAAACAATCTCAGTTAGAATTGTGCTGAATTTACCAAGGTAGCAGGAATTACTCTAAAAGCACAAAGGATATCAGGAATATTTAAGAAAACCTACTTCTCATTATAATATTCTAACACTTTCTTCTCTGAATCCTGACTTAGCTTGGTCTTTTCTTCAACCTCCTCTTTCAGTTCTTTCACCTGAGTTTTGTACAACGTCTGTAAGAAAACAAGTGGAGATGTCAAGTTAGATTTGTTTTCCTTGGTTAGACCTGCTACTAAAGTTGTATGTGAACTGACTCATTAACAAATCATGGCAGTAATAATTTGGCATGTTGAACCAGGAGAAAATAAACGTAAGAGCAGGACAACACATATCAAATCCAGAGACAGAAAAACTGAGCTATATTAGAGGACTAAAAGAAAAACTATACAATTGCACAGAATATAATTATACACAATATACTACATTCTTTTGCAGCTCAAAGTAGAATTCCTAACAGCATAATTGATTATAAGCAATAATGAAAATAACTGTCAGCTATTTTTATTATCGATTTGGTCAGCCAATTAGTTTGGCTGCATGCAGAATGCATTATTTGTCTATATGCCAGTACACAGTGCAGCACACAGAGCTCAAGACACCGTTTATACATTTCAGTATACACAGTGCAGCACACATCCAGCTCAGTTCACCACCCATACATGTCTGTAAGCGTCAGAGCTTGTGAATGTGTGAGGAGCAATGCCTGGTAGGACATGTAGTCCTGTGCAGGAGAAGGAAGCGATTTTGAGTAAATCCAAAGGCAGAAGGGTTTTTACCTTAATACTTTCTATGCATTAAGGTATATTAAAAAAAAAAAAAAAAAATCTTCTGAAACCAGCTCCCCCAGTATACCTACCTAATCTAGCTCTGTGCCAAAGCACAGCAGCGCTGCTCTCTCTCTAGCTTTCCTCAGCAGGGGAAAACCTTGGCTTCAGCTATTGTGAATCACAGCTTGTGAGGAAGGAGCCACACTAAGTTTCAACAGAAGCAGAGTGCGGCTTGGGAGCGAGCATGCACAAATGCAAGCTGCTTGCTATGGGGAAACTCAGCAGGGTGGGAGAAGAGAAGAGGAGGATCGGAGCTATTCTGTGCAAAACCATTGCACAGAGCAGGTAAGTATGACATGTTCGTTATAAAAAAAAACAAAAAAAAAAAACACAAAACACGACTTTAACTGCTTGCCGACTAGCCGCCGTCATTATACTGTGGCAGGTCGGCCTGTAAGCAGGAATAGCAGTCGCGGGCACACCTGCTGCACTGCGGGGGAACCGATGCGCGTGGCCATCAGTCGCATTGATCGCGGGCAGGAGAGCCAGAACAGGGACGTGTGTGTGTGTAAACACACAAATCCCTGTTCTGTGAGGAGAGACAGATTGTATGTTCCTACTAGCTAAAAACAACGATCTGTCTTCTCTAGTCAGTTCCTTCCGCCTACAGTTAGAAACACACTGAGGGAACACAGTTAACCCCTTGATCGCCCCCTTGTGTTAACCCCTTCCCTGCCAGTGACATTTAAACAGTAATCAGTGCATTTTTATAGCACTAATTGTTGTATAAATGTCAATGGTCCCAAAAATGTGTCCGATCTGTCCCCCAAAATGTTGCAGTCCTGATAAAAATCGTAGATCACCGCCATTACTAGTAAAAAAAAAAAAAATGTATATATATAATAAATAATAATAATACTACAAATGCCATAAATCTTTTCCCATAGTTTGTAGACGCTATAACCTTTGCTCAAAACCAATCAATATACGCTTATTGCAATTTTTATTACCAAAAATATTGAAAATTTGATTTTTAAAAACATTTTTGGGATATTATAGCAAAAAGTACAAAATACTGTGGTTTTTATTTCAAAATTAACGCCATTTTTTTTGTTCATAGCATAAAAAATAAAAACCACAGAGGTGATCAAATACCACCAAAAGAAAGCACTATTTGTGAGGAAAAAAAAGGACGTCAAATTGTGTTTGGGTATATCGTCGCACGACCACACCGTATCGCAAAAAAATGACCTGGTCACGAAGGGGTTAAATTCTTCTGGGGCTCAAGTGGTTAAATTATATTGTAAAGTTGATCAAGTAAAAAGTTAACCAGTATTGTGCATTATATTTAAAGGATATGTAAAGATTTGTTTTAAAAAAAAAACAAAAAAACAAAAACAAAAAAACAAACATGTCATACTTACCTCCTCTGTGCAGTTGGTTTTGCATAGAGTGGCCTTGATCCTCCTCTTCTGGGGTCCCTCAGCATTAATGCATTAAGGTGAAAAACCTTGAGGGTTTACAACCCCTTTAAAAATACTCCATGCAACAAATTCTCAGACTTTAGCGCTTCTTTATTATAAAAAGTAGTCAGTCAGCGGCTGTTGTAGAGAAGAGGAGGGATCCCTGACAACAGCTGGAAAATAGGAGCCTATGGGTGACGTCACAGCTCCCGGAATTCTCAGCCATTGTCAAGTGCCCTCTCTACTCCCTTTCAGATGCAACTCACTGACAGAGGGTAAAATACAATCAGGCCAAAACAGGCTTAAAATACTAAGTATAAATTTGTTGCTCAAAGCTATAGTCTTATCGACATTTAAATTAACTATGTATGCTGCAACCCCAGGTTTTGGATTGAGATAGATATATACACACACATGGGAATTCATAGTCTTGCTAGTGAATTAGCAAGTATACAGCTACACTTTTTTTTGTTGTTGTTTGTTTGTTACTATTTTGGGCAAAGTTTGCTTTAATGAAACAAAATAAGGAGACATTCATTAACATTTACAAACAAAATGGTGGCACAATTTGTTGTAATAACAAGGTATATTTTACCTGGAAACACTGAGAAGTCACAAAAAAAGCAAACACTTACTGAAAAATATTGTTCCGCTTCCAATTGATCCTGCAGTTCCCTCATTTGACCTTCATTTCCTCTATATTGCCTGGCAAAATAAAAAAAAAGTCTTACTATTTTGCAGCATTTTAATAAACTAAACAAATAGTTTTTCCAAAGAACAACATCAGATCATTTCAACACATCACCCAGTCATAGGATTTAACTGATCCAACCAAGCTATAAAACAATACATACATTTTCGACGTTACATATGCAGCAGGTATTATTAGGTATTATTTTTCATACAGTTGGCAGGCAACTGACGTTTTAATCCATCCAGTTTGCAGATATTTATTTTCCATTTAATAGGAAAGAAAAAGAAAACTGCCCAGGCAAGCAGATCATATCACAAAAACACAGGATCTTAGTCTTAATTATGCAATGTCCCAAAGCATCCCCAATTGAGGGGTGGGCAACAAACCCTGACAAGACAACGCAACAATGGGTCAATAATGGGTGGGACAGATCTCAGGGAGCAGCTTGAAGCACCATGCATCCGAAACTAGCATCAGAAGAGGCCCGAGTTTCCACCTGGTAAAACTTAAAGTGGTTGTAAACCCTTAAACTTACCCCGTAAAGTGACTGGCCTCAGGCGATGCACAGAGATAAAAAAAAAAAAAAAAAAAACTTAAAAAATGCTCCTACATAAGTTGTACCTGTTTATCTGCAGTCTTCTCTCCTCTACATCTGTTTATTGGCCAGAATCTGCAAAGCTTGTCTGAACGTTCAAAAAAGGGGGCGTAGAGCTGAAGTTACATTCTGCAGATGAGTGCTCTCAGTGAGATCTCAGAGCTGATTGGAGGGAAGGAGCACACCCCCCTTCACACAGCACACAGGGACAGAGCTGAGGCTGTCAATCAGCTGGAGACCCCTCCCCCTGTCACTTTTTTTTTCTCTTGGCATCAGGAAAACGTCTCAGAAGTGACTCATCCTGATAGCGAAACAAGGCAGCAGACAGAAATGAGACTTGGTGCTCTGGATTGAGACAAGTACACACTATAGAGGTCTATATGTTTGAACACTGTTTACATAGCCAGGCACGATTTACGTGTGTAATGTTATGAGGCACTTTAATTTTTTTTTATAATTATCACTTTTATTCCTATTACAAGGAATGCAAACATCCATTGAAATAGAAATAAGCATGATCAGTCCTCTTTATTGAGAGATCTGGGATCAAAAAGACCCCCGATCTCTCATTTACCTTTAAAAGCAAGGAAAAAAAAAGTAGTTTTGACTACTTTGCAATGAGGACTAGACGTTTCTCCGGTCCTTCAAGGGCATAGAGCCGAGTGGGGCTATCTTGCCCTCACTCCGCTTCCTGCCTAGCCATCAGCCACATCTGATCGGTTCCGAGCTTGCCAACGACTCCGTTAAGCTCGGAAGTGACCAGAAAGCGCAGGGGGGCACCTCTCCTGCCGCCTAGAAAAGTGATCTCACGGCGAATCTGGCAGAGAATCGGAGACCATTTATACCACTCAATTAATGGTAAACTTACTATCATTGGCCGGCACATAGGCCTTTACCATAAATTTGACCCTCGGGCTGTTAAATTTCTAGTCCTGGAGGTGGTGCCCCCGGATGCCAGAGGGGGGGTGACCGTGACAGAGTACTCTTGCAGTGGGAAACCCTCTGGATCAGGAGGCTTAATGCCACCATTCCACCTAGCCTAAATGAAAGCAACCCGTAGACATTCTCGTAAATAATTTATCTGTCCCCTAGACTCTCTCCCCTGGACTCCCTCAGGTCTTGCCATAACTCTGAATGTATATGTACTGCTCTATGCACTCCTTTTGACAGAGGCACAGACAGGCACACATGGATTTGTTCAGAATAACAAACGTGATGGATGTTACAGTTGTCAATAATAAGTGATAGTAATACAAGTTTAGCTGCTTTGTGATGTGGGGCAAGAGATTTCATGCTTAGAAAATACTATAGCGAGTGCCCCCCCCCCCCCCCCTTTTTAGACGTGATTTCCCATTTTCAAGTTGGATATTGAGGCGGACTTCCAGCCACTGTCTGAGAGCTGCAGTGACAAGGAGGACCTATAGACCCTGCAGAGGGCCAAGTCTGCTGGCGTATATGACCTTGCTCTTTAGGGGGTCCACCAGTCCCCAAGTATCGAGTGGGTTTTTTCTATTCAAGATACCCCATCTCCTTGGCGACGGTGGAAGTGACCTGGAGTTCATCACCTCATTGGAATCACCCCCTCTCACACTGTGGAATCCTTTATAGACTCAATATGTTTTTTTTAATTTCTTTGTAAGCAGAGTCTTTACTTATAGACTTATATTTGTGTTGCACTTGATTTAATCATTTTTTGTGATCACTTACGCTGTATAAGAGCGCAACTTTTTTTATATACATTTTTTGCACTGTGGTGATATCTGCTTTTGTTGCTGCTGTATATGTTTATTGCACGCTCTAGCGCAGTATAACCCCTTATATTTACTATGCACTCCTCTTATGATAAATGTTAACTAGTAACTGTATTAGATATGCATATCAGCCCCATTACATGCAATTTATCTATGCCCCTCTTTGTCAGTTTAAACATTCCCTCCAGTACCTGTTCAATATGTATATCTCTAATTTTTCATCTGTATATAATCCAGTCTCAGGCTTTATGTTTCCCCGAGTCCCTGATGTGATTCTTTGGTTGTTGTGGCCCTTAATGGGGATTCGTCTAATCCCCTTATATTGACTGTATGTACCTCATTTTACATTGTTAATATTCCTTTTTACGTTAACCTTACATGTCTTCTATAATTGTGTATTCCATGGTTTATAACATTGTAATCCGGTGTGGCTGCCTCCCCTTCTCCCTTGCGATCCACACCGGCACATTGGCGTTCCAGTTGTGTGTTCCCTTGCGGCGGCTCGGTAGGCTCCCTGGTGGTTGGACAGGCCCCTCCCACGGGACTGCCAACCTCCCACTTGCACACGTCCTGGCTCGGGCTTCGCCCATTGGCCATAGGGCTAGTGCACAGGCGCAACTCTCTCGCGCTTGCACATTGTGGGACCCTTCACCCTGTGACACTGCACGCCGGCTGCGACTGGCGCTGGTGAAACATCACAGGGTTGGGGACAACAAGCAGCAGGCAGCAGCCTGCTCGTCCACTAAGCTAGATCTTGGGCCCAGGAGTTTTGTTATCCAACAAACCTGTAAGTCCCTTACTTCTGTGATTCACACCATAGGCGTATTGTGGCTATTGTGTAGCCCTCCCTATTCAGGGGATATGATAATGTGCTTACTTATTTACTTGTGTTGGGTACTGTGTCTTCCTTCACAGGATATCTGGGTGGGAGTGCTGTGCTTTCGTGCGCTGTCACTCTTCACCCTTTCTTTAAAAGTACCCCAGTCCATAGGTATACATCGGTAACCCCCCCTCCCATTAGTGGGACCCTTTCTCCTGGGACCTCCAATTTGTTGTCATTTGAGAACTAGGTATATACCATGTTTCCCTCCCTAGACGTTCATTTTGATTAACCTTTTCTGGTTTAGCTTTACTTTTTTCCCCCTCTCTTTGTTCTTCCCACCCCCCTTTTTTTAATACCCCCCCACTTTATTCCAAACTTCTCTTTCTTCTTTTTCCTCCTTCTCCCCCTCCACCCTTTCCGTTCCTACCCCCCCCCCCCCCACCCTCCCCTAACCTCTCTCCCTCCTCCTCCAACCCCCCTCTTCCTCCATCCTTCCCTCTTTTCTCCCCCCCCCCCCCCCACAGCCCCTATTTTTCTCTCCTCTTTCGGTCTCCCCTTTTTTCTTTTCAAATTGCTCAATTGCTTTTTCTCTTCTCCTCCCTCACTCTGTTCACCATCTTTCAATCCTAACTTCACCTCCTACACTGCCTCACATGTTTTCTCACGTGTTTCCACCATTAATTAGGCTTCGATCCTCACGGTTTCTTTTTTCACAAGTTTACCCACTGCCCTTCATTCCTCACACCTCACTGTAATTCCATCATTTCACTTTGAACCACAGGTAACTTTGTTTTAATTTACGGTTTACCCATTTCATGCACTTTATTTTTTTCAGACTCCAGCCCATTGAATTGTTAGTCTCCCCCAGGTGCCGCGGGAGATCCCTTTACTGGTGATGCCCTATGTCTTGTGTTTGCCAGGATTTGGGTAAGCAGTCTTGCATCTGCCTCTATACAACATCAGCACATTGATATATTGCTTGAAATATTGCTTTTCCCCCCTGTATGTGATTAATTACATCGTTATTGATCATGTGCCAATCAAATTACAGATATCTACCTGATGAAGTGGCTCAGTCCGCAAAACTAGATGAGATGTTATCCGTGATCAACTATCCCACTTTGATCTTCCTCGCTTGGGGAGTATTACTTTGGTGATACACATTGATTGTTACCCATGTTTTTAAATTTGCAACTGATTTTTCTGTTATGTATTAATAAACTTTTGTACTATTTTATACAATTGTTCATATATGTGAACTGATCCTCACTGCCCTATACTGACATAGTCCATTTGCCCCCGTTTTCTTCTTGGTAATACTGGGGTTATGGCAGCTAGCTGCTGCAATAACAATGGTATTTAACGTCAAAGTACTGATGTGCATTCCCAATTTAGTGGTCGGCAAGTGGTTAATTTATATTATCCCTTCTCTCTATGTATATGAATGATGCCACTGTTCTTCCAAAAAAATAACCGAAGGATCTTTTTTCCATAATCCGTATAAAGCTTTCATGTGATCTAGCTCAATCCCAGCCCATCTGTAAGGAAGCATCAGCGAAAGGAGTTCCTAGTCCTCTGTTGCTGGTCACATGTATTAACACCCCCCCCCCCCCCCAAAAAAAAAACATTCTTGGAAATACAAAGCAAAAATACATAAACAATATCAAACAAATGGCTTAAATTGTCACACATGTATTTGAACTTGAATCTTTATTTTTGTCCAAAAAAATAAATAAAACCGCTTAGAGGGGAACTGAAACTGGAGCATGCTCAGTAGATGCAGCAATAACTGGTTTACACAAGGCTGCAGCGGGGACACAGACAAGGAGGGAGGGACAGTGAACAGCAGGATTAACCAGGTTTTTTTTTTCAGACTACAGAAAACGAATCACATTGTGACTGAGTTAGTATGAAGAGCATGTAACACAGCATGTACTGACATTTTTAATGATGTGAGTTGGACGACACTTTAACAGAAGAGGCTGGTGGTTCCTAACTGCAGTCTTTAAGTACCTTACAATACAAAAACCGTCAAATACCAAGCCATTGACTTAAAGCATCTGTGTAAGGTGGAGGAAATACAGAAGACCTGTCTGGGGTACTTGCGGACTGAGACTGGGAACCACTGCTTTTGACCATAGACTTGAAAAACAATTTGTCTAACCTAGAAATGTTGGAGAGAAGCAGGGAGCCACCTACAGGCACCTACGGGAAAGGCAAAGAGGGAATCCAAAAGCCAAAACGAGGCAGCAGCCAAGAAATAGGCTTTCAAAGCACGTACCACATCAGACCACATACGTACCACGTGTAGAGAAATTTCCTTGGGATGTTTCAAAGCAGTACAAAAAAAGAGAAGTACAATGTCCTGCTTAAGACAGAAGGAAGAAAACACCTTTGGGAGAAAGGATGCCTTAGGCCTCAGCATAACCTGATGGTTGTGTTAAACTAAGAAAAAGGAGGGTAATTTTACAGAAGGGCTTGACAAATTTGCTTTAAATCTTGAAGCCAGCTAAAAAACTTAGGAGCTAGTTTTTGTTTAACTAACAAATCTTTATTTTCATGACAAAACCCTTCTTTTATGTAGCCGAACAGCAATGGCCGAGTGTGCTGACCGCTATGTTCTGGGGTGGTCAAAACATAATAGCTCGGTAAAGAGATCTGTGTACTAACATCGGATAGTTAGTACAGGGAGCTCTTCAGTTTTTTTTTCAATCCGATGGATTGAACGGAAAAAAAATGCTAGTGTGTACTAGGCTTAAGCCTCTGATTAACTTCCCACAGCCTTTTATTATTGGTTATACACTGTGTATATAAATTGGTGCCCAAGGTTCCATGTGCCGTGTAGAACATTCAAGTGCTACCTTGGACCCATGGTGTTTGTACCCCCTGCAGTTAAGAGCAGGCTGGGCTCTCCCCAGGGAATGCTCATCAGTCATCCTACAGTCATATATTAGCTCCTCGGGGGTCGGTGTTATCCAGTATAATCCCACTGTAGTGATCAGTAATGGTGAACCACAGATGTAGCCATGATGGCTCTAATGCTCAGACTTCATGTGCCCTTGCCTGTGTCTTATTGGCCATGAATCAGACATGCATTTAGTCTAGGACATGGTGATGGCTGCTTGTATACAGACTGGCCCCATAATATCTGATAATATATACATTTCGGAGATCCAACCTGCTCAGCACCTAACCCTCTACAGATTGCAGGCTCTGGGGGCCCCTGTCATACTGCAGCCCTGCCCCTCCAACTCCAGTGAGCTGGTCAAGCACTGAACCCCCATAATATAATCCATGCCATGGCAAAGAGAAGGAGCGGAGAGATCTCAGAAGGTGCAGGTGGAGCCTTGGCACAGAACATCAGGCAGAAAAGGTGCCAGCACATGCTAATCACCTCCTCACCTCCCCCCCCCCCAGGTAGTATGAACTGGCACACCTCTCCACTCCCCCCAATCAGATCTTTCCTGGGAGATGAGCTCCTTCTCCCGCTTCCTTCACAGCAGCCTCCGCATTGACACTGCAGATGGAAAATTTTCCAGCATCACAATCTAACTCCTAATTGTCCCTAGACATTAGAGCTGAGGTGCCTCTCCTCTCTGCAGCTCTCTCTGCTCCTCAATGAGCAAACCTTTATAGAGGAGGGATGACGGTTGCATCCATGAGCTCTCCCCCTCCCTGGCTCTGATTATTCGGTGGCATGGTTGGTGGCTCCGCTCTTTTATTAATGCATGACTTCTGGAATATTATCTTTTTTTCTGGACTAATTTTTCATTTGCTACTGACTACATTGAGAAACAAGCACCTTGCACTAGCACTTTAGAAACTTATTTTAGTTCTCCTTGGCACTGTTTTTTAAGTTTTAGAACACGGTTAACCATTTTGTAGGTTATACCTGATGTCATATATTATGTTATTAACACTGTTTGTGGTAGGGTAATAAAGGGAGTGGCGCTGCAGTGTTTTGTATAAATATATATATGAAAACTGTTAAATCCTAATGTACTGTTAGATTGCTGGGGAATGGACGGGAAGGGTAATTGCGCTAGCGTGGCCTCACAGGGCAGTGTTGCCAACCGTCAGTATTTTTACTGGCAGCCAGTAAAAAACAGGCATTTTCCCCCCTGCCAGTAAATGTCAGTAAAAAGAAAAGGTTGCCAGTAAAAAATATGGCTGTGACGCTCGGTCCGGAGCCAGCTGAGACCATACAAGTGCCTGCTACAGTGTGTTTATGTGGCTCTGGTGGAGGCGGTGCCTGAGCATGTCCTGTGATGTCATGGTGCAAGGGAACTAAGCAGAGCGGCCAGAGCCTTGTGTGTGGGTCTGCGGGATGGGAGCGAGGCAGGCCAGGAGTGGGACCATCAGTGCTGTTTGGACTGGAGGGACTACCTGGCTTGGAGAGGGACTGTCACTGTGACTCAGGAGGGGACGTGTCGTGTCGGTAATCTGTACTGCTGCACACTGCTGTCAGTATCACTGTGAGAGTCAATTTCATGTGTGTGCCACCCATTCTAATTTCTTGCCTGAGTCCTGTCCCTGAGCTACTTACTTACCATATAAAAAATAAAAGAAATATGTTTTTTCCCTTATTATCTATCTTAAATCACATTGCTAATTACATATTGTACTTTTTTGTAGCCTAAATAGTGAAATTTGTACTTAAAACTGTCATTTTGTAACTTTTGGAAATGTCAGTAAAAACTTGGCTGTGCCAGTAAATTTTGGGTGTCGTGTCAGTAAATTTCAATCTGTTAGGTTGGCAACACTGTCACAGGGTAAATTGCTTCCATTTGTGGATTTGGTTAAAATACTGGGGGAAGTACCAATGGCTGTATGGAAATACTGTCAACTGACAGACTTGTTCAATAAGTGGAAGCACCAGATAAGGCTAGCGTACCCGCTTACTACTTTTGAGGAATGGTGTGTTAACTTATCAGTGCCGGGTCATATGTTGTCTCAAATGAATAGGCTGTTTCAAAATATGACAACTCTCTATTTCATTTTAGAAAGGGAAAGAGAACTGGGTTATAATTTTACATCAGAGCAAATTAAAAGGCTGATGGGAGCGACACACCATACTTCAATAAGTTCCCATATACAGGAGATGTCTTATAAGTTCCTGACAAGATTGGCTCAGATATATCCGCAGCTTAACTGCTGGAGGGGATGTAACCAAAGGGGTTCATTTCTGCATTTATGGTGGCAATGCCCAAAGATTAGTGTGCTAAAGTGCTAGGTTTTATAAGAGAAGCGTTACTCCCCAATTTGCTAAATGCAACCAAAATATTGATACCTAGATTTTGGAAAAACAGTCCAGATGTTCCACTATAATGGATTGGAAAAGGGAGGTAGAAAAAAAATAATGAGAGCAGAGAGATGGCTACATATGATTAAAGACCAACAGAATACATTTAAAGATACATGGGCAGGATGGCTGTATTACTCCTCAGAAATAGGGGTGGATTAAACCCTTTTGGGGGCAATGCTGCCTTATGGATCAGATAGTCTGCGAGATGCATCTGGTGGGGGGAAATTGGGAGGAGGTGGGTTTTTTTTTTTTTCTTTTTTTGTGCTTTTTTTTTTTCCTCCTCTGGGAGGCACAGTGGAGAGATGATTGATGTCATTAAAGAAAAAAAGGATAAGTTATAATAGTAAATTAGGCACGGGATGGGCAACACGTAATGGAATCACATAAAGAATGTTAGACTGAAATGAAAGGTGGAGAGGTATAAAAATGAAATAGTAGAGTGAGATTATATTGAATTAAAACACTAAACATAATAGGACACAAAAATAGTAATTCGAAATGATGCACTTTTTTTATTTATATATATTTTTTATACTGTTGGTTGTTTAACACATGTAATAGGGCGCTGTAAAGGCCCCTTCTTAATTATACTTTGAATAATGTTTTGCACAAATTGAGTTTTGGTTATGAGTAGGCTTTTTTTTTTCTCTCTCTCTCTTTTGAAGAGGACATTATCAAGGATCTGGTGTGTTTTCTCAGGGGGGTGGTGGTGGTGGGGGGGGTTAGTGTGGTGTATGTTAATGGAAAGATATATATAGATATATTGTGCAATGTGTTTTTCTATGTTGTATGTTGGAATTTGTCTTAATAAAGAAAAAGTGATTATAAAAAATAAAAATCCTAATGTACTGACTGCCTCTCTCAAGGGCCTTTTTAAGGGCCTATATCTTGAGGCCCTTAAAATGCCAGGACATTATAAATATGCCCTAAATCGTTAACTTTTTAGAAAGTAGACAGTCAGAGGTATTTAGTAAGAGGCATGACGTGTTTTTTGACATTGTAATTTTTTTGTCACAATTTTTGGGAAAAAGAAATAAAAAAAAATGTTCACAATATTTAATTTTTTTCACCGTCACCAGCGCAATACAGCATCACCATATGACTGGTGTGGCAGTGATTAGGGACACGGACTGGTGAAAGTATGTTTAAAAAAAAAATGTAAAAAATGGGATGATCAGAGATTTTAATTTTTTTTTAAGATCATTGTACCAGTAAAGCTTTGAACTGTCATGAATGAGTTTCATTCATGACAGCTGTGATTACTAGTGATCTGTGATTAGTCCAGGTACCATGTGATAGCTGTACATTATACAAATTGATTGTATGAAGAACTTGAACAATTGACCATAATTTGAAAGAAAAAAGGTTTAGATATCCCTTTGCACTTAAAATAATAAAATGCAACTCAATTGTGCAATTTCCCTTTAGATTTAGTAAAAATAGGAGGGACTACCTAAACAATTACCTAAAGGCAGCCCCGCTAGATTATATGTTTGTTGGTAGATCTAAAGGAGATTATGCAATCAGACTGTAAAATGTGCAGTCATCCTAAAGACTGTACAATCATAGTCACAAGGTGTAATATGCATGGTTGGCTTAAAATTGAGAATGGCTGAAATCTTGCTTTTTAGCTCAATAACCGTAGCGGCAGTTAAATGCACAGGGCACCTTAGGTGATGTAACAGCACCCGAGGTTTCCATTTGTTCATTTAGTTACGAGCTTTAGTTGTGTAACCGATTACTTTAAAGGGTAGAACATTGCAACACCGTCAGTACATAAGAGGATGAAGTGACTACACTTATTATAAGAACTACCTTTAACAAAAACACCTATAACTGATTCAACATTAGTGCTGTCTGTAAGAACATACTATGATGTTATCCAAAACAATTAACAGGGATTACTCAACCTGTAGTTGGCGCCGCTTTTATTAAAGTGAGACTTGACTTAATTGGACAAAAGGAACAGATGGGATTAAAAAGAATGAAAAGTGAAAAAAAAGGAAAAGGAAAAGCTGGCATATTTCATCTTTTGCCAAGAATGTCCATGTCTACTGAGGCAACGTCCAGGCATACATACTGCAATGCATGCCAAGAATGCAAGTCATTAACTGACTTGTACTGCTCTCCACTAGACTTCATGTCCCCAGCTATCAAAACACAGCACTGAAAAAGCCTCTAATTGTCAGTTAAATCTGCCAAGACCACATGATAGGTGGACAAGCCTTTCCTTCACCCATAAACCCTTTCATTTCTCAGCTTACACTTCCCAAAGAGCTCTATAGAAATTGCTACAGTATTCCATGGTCATGTAAACAAGGCTAAATAAATTTATATTATAGGAGCACAGTGTAATTACAGGAAAATATATAGATATAACATATACATACTTGGTTAACTGAACAAGTTCAAATTCCAGCAACCTCTTCGCTTCCAACAATGTATTTATTTCCTGCTTCAACTGTTTCTCTGATCCCTTCAAATTATCAGCTTCAAACGCATGCACCTTCAGTTCATTCTGTGTCGTTAGCCTCCTCTTTGTCTCTTGCTCAAGTTGCAGCGTCAACTGCTTCACCTACAAAGAACAAACTCAAAGGGTAAGTTTTACCATACAATAAACAACATACATCCGCATAAGGAACAATTGTCCTTTTTCTGAAGCTGAACTATGGGCAAACCACTAAATATGCAAATGAAATACATATACTGTATTTTGCCAGCTGTTTTCCTGACCAAATCATTTGCAATTCTGGTATGCCAGTTTTGGAATTCAGAGAACCCTGGCAAACAGCTCTTCAGTATTTCAATGGCCGGAATAAATTACAGTTCTGGCCATTAAAAATAAATGCCCAAATGCAGCTAAACACGTTTAAAAATGCGCTTCGGGGTGTTTTTAAACGCAGATTTTTTTCCTGTCAGGAGAAACAGCATTTAAACTAAACCAGCGTGCGTGAGGCCTAAGATTGACGTATTGCAAGGCTTGGGCATGAACATATAGCAACATGCCCCACTGGTTAGAGAGAACATGATTTTTAGTTACGCACCATAAAATCTCTTCTCTACCTCTGACAGAGGTAGCCCTGCTCATTCTTGACCATGGGGTTTTATAGCACCACCTATAGGAGGTCAGGTTCTCCTCTGCTGCTCCTTGCCGATGGCGGCGTTCACCGTCCAGCTAGGGAGTTGCGATGTACAGAAGGGTGGTCTTTTGATCTGCTGCTGTCCTCTTCTGTACTCCGGACGAGCGGAGCCACCTATACATCAGCGCCATGTTTTCCACGTCCACCAGCTGACTCCCACCTGGCGTCATCACGCCTGGGCTGTGTGGGTCATCTCGGGTGGTTGGGGTTCACTGCGCACGCGCATCCCCATTGGCAGCAAGCGTTCCCTGCGCATGCGTGCCTCACCACTCGTACATGACGTTGGGGGCGGAGCATCTGGGCGCTTCCCAGGGGTATAAGCTGGAGGCTTGACGTGGCTGGGATCTTTCATTCACAGCTCTTCTTCCTACAAAGCAGCCTCGTTTCCTTAAGGGGGAGCTCACATCCATTGGCTTTTCATCTCACTTAGGTAACAATTGTATATTTTTTTCTATACTCCTATGCATACTCCAGAATGTTTTTTTTTTTTCACATGTCTTTACTTACACAGCCCAGGTCCCTTCACTCCCATTGCACTTCATATATAACTTTTATAACTTTTTATATTGTTCATATTCCCTCCACTGTCCCTTAGTCACCCAGTCCATACCAGCTTTTGTACCATCCGGGTTCATGTACATTTATACACATACCCTTTATTGCATTAAGCTTATTCTGCTATTGCAGTGTCTTCTGACACATACATACTCCTATACATTTATATTTATATTTTTTAGCTGTCATTTATAGTGGACAAGTTGAGACCTTCAGGGACACACTCACCCAAGTTAGGTTTGCCTTTCCGGGTGTCCCCGTTGGGGCCACCTTTTGGTTTGCCTCCTCAGCTCACGAGCTGGATGTCTGTTGCTGCCGCCGCATGGGGACCCAGCGTTGGGTTACTTGTTCCAGCTCACTGGTGAGTATGAGGTCTTTTGTTTAGACCCTTCTGGGCCATTTACCCCAATGCCATTACTGTGTAATGCAATATATATCCACTCGGTTTATTATTTGTGTTGCAGATACATCACACATGCACCTAACCTTGAAGAAGCGAGTGTGGTCTCGCGAAATGCGTAGGGTACAATTGGAGCTTGTATACTGCTCCTTATACTTTTATATACAACTGTATGTGGATTGTCATTTTTATACTGCATGCATACCTCATCGGTTCAGCAATTATTGTTGTTGCTTTCAAGCGCATGACATTTTGCAATAAATTTGTGATTCAACTTACTCTTGGCATGTTTATTAGCTAACCTTACTCACCTTGTTTAAAGTCCCAGGGCGATTATTATGTTTTTATGTACTGTATAGGGATGGAGGTGAAGAAGGGGTGACACCAGACCTTTTATTATTTTCCCACCTACAGGAGGAGGACACTAGGCAGAAAAGAACATAGCACCACCTTTGGACAGTTCTAACTGGTAGAAACCCCCTTTCTGCAAGCCTGTTAGCCCCAAAACCATAGCAGAAAAAACAGAAGAATAGGTGCTGTGCGCCAGTCAGAGAAAGGAATTTTACTGTAACAAAAAAAATGCGTTTTTCTTTTCTGTTCATTGACAGACACAGCTCTTCTTTTTCTTGACCATAGGGATGTCCCAAAGCAGTGCCTCAATAAGGGCTGGGCAAACAAAACAGAAGCAAACAGGCAAACATGCCAACCACCCAAACAAGCTGCCCCAAGGGCAAGTAACCTCAAACCGCAGCCTGCAAAACCTTGCGGCCAAAACAGGCATCTAAAGATGCAAACACATCAACTTTGTAAAATTTGGTAAAAGTGTGCAGAGGCGACCAGGTAACCACTTGCCAACGAACAGAGAATCTGACCTCCAGAAGGAAGCTGTAGTAGCCAGGTATACATGAAATGCCCTTACCATGTCCAAGGAAGGAATGCTCCTTCAGGTGCAAAGGACAATCAGGGAAGGCAGGACAAAGTCTTCGTTCGGGTGGAAATCTGGAACCACCTTGGGAAGGAAAGACGGAGGTACAGACAGAAAACTACCTTATCCCTGTGAAAGGCCAAATAGGGAGACTTCAAAGATAAGGCCACCAGCTCCGAAACAACCCCCAAATCAACTCCCCATTGGAGAAAAGGCCAAAACCTGACCTGACCCACCCAGTAGCGTTGGACGGACACCCAGAGCCTTGCACCAGACTATCTTAGCCTTCCGAGAGGTAGACTTGCGGTGCCTGCAACATTGTAGGGACCATCGAACCAGACAACATCCTGTCTTCTCAGAACCTGGCTTTCAATAACCATGCCATCAAAGCCAGAGATGGTACAGCAAGGAGTCGGCGAGGCCAGTTCCTTAGCTACCAAAATTACAGGAATCCCTTTCAGATGAAACTTACCCCACAACGCCAACAGCACGTCTGTTGAATCCACCAGGGGATCCCTCGCTCTTGATACAAACCTCAACAATTTCCTGATGGGCCAGGACACCAGAAGATTCACGTCCAGGGTGTCCCAGCATGGGCAAATCTGACAGAACACATCCAGATGTAGGGACCACTCTCCCTGATTCAGCGTCTGATGAGATAGTCCAATTGGCAGTTTGCAACAAATGGAATGTACATGGTAAAGAGGCAGCACGTGAAGTTCTACCAACTAAAAAATGTGTGAGGCCTTCAGTGCCACTGCCGCTCTCCCTGTGCCACCCTGGCTGTTGACATAAGCCACCGCAGTAACTGACTGGGCACCCTTGGAGAAGGTCCATCCACTGCTCCAGACACAGCCTGATCACTCATAGCTCAAGGACACTGGTTGCAGGGAAAGGGGATACCAGAGGAACAGATTGGTGTCCTCTGAGTGCAAGGTGATGTTAAAGACTATGCAGTAGCCTCAGATTAGGAAAGTAAGGAAGGCATGCATTGGAATATGGATGCCCTTTCCCAAGTAAATTACCATTGTGTGCGTTGTGTCCAGACTGCTGGCCTGAAAATAGGGGAGAGGAATATGTGGAGAGGAATATGTGGAGAGTCAGCCTGTGGCAGGTTTAAGAAGTGGTTAATAGTAGAGGGCAGATACTTCCTCTTTAGGCCTGCTTATTAATCATCTGCTCAGAGGCTGATTGATGGCAGTTTTGCTGTCTGTAGTGAGGAGACCCGGATGCTGCCTGGAAGTCTTCATAATCTGACTTTGACCTGCTGGGTAAGCTTGCCTTTAACAAAGACTTTGGAATACTGTATATACTGTCGCTGGGACGCTGGGACGCTGAAAGCTATGCATGCAAGAGACTGTTGTACAGATGGGAAGATTTACCTGTTGTGTTTAAACTGAATCTGAAGACATAGTCTGTTACTTTTCTGTTTAATGATAAATGAACCAGATTTAAAATGTATTGAACTGTCTGCAAAGAGCCTGTTTGCCCCTTGGATTCTGACAGTTGTAGCATGTTCCAAAACATGAACCTATCCTTTGAATTAGACCTGGAACATAAGTGGAGTTCTTAGCCATGACAACCAAATTCTATGATTGCTTGCTATGACCAGCAGCACCACTTTTACCCCTTTTTCATAAATCTGCTATGCTGTGTACAAATAAAAAGCCATATTCACCTCTTCCTCCAGCCTCTCCTTTTGCTGAATGAGGTGCTCTATTTTTTGACGTGCTTGTTTCAAATCAAAATCCAGCATTGAACACTGTTTCTCTATCTCCACTCTTCGGTTCTCCGCTTTCTCCTTCGCTGCCCTTTCTGCTTTCACTTTCATTTCCATCTCTAAAATGAGTCAAGAAAACATAAGTATTACTAAATGTGAAGATTGCTTTAGAGTAGTTCATTAAATAAAATAAAAAATGATCTCTACAGTTCTTAATGGCTGCTTGCAATCTGTCAATGCCAAACACTAGAAAAAAAGAATCCACAAAGCAGAACTGATGGTTATGTTCAGCACCATGGCAACTAGATGCAAACAGAGGCTAAAGCTGGCCATATATTAGAAAATGTTCTTATTCAATTTCTTTTAGATTTACCTTAAACTAGGTAGTGCAAGGGTGTGCCTGACTGCATACAAGTTGAACATGTTTAGGTTTGACCTCTTATTATATGGTTCTGGTAAATCTAAAGGAAAATTGTACAATGAATTTGTATAATGTACGGCCAGGCTAAGATGGCACAGTCCTCAGCTATTAAGGACAGGACAACAGGTGTATAGGTACTGCAACCTCCCCTCATAACAGCTCCGCCCAGTGCTCAGACCTCAAGGCTGCCCACACCTCCAATGTACCAGAATAAGTAAAGAGATGGTTGGCACTCAGGATGACATCTAAAAAACAGTATTCCTTTATTGAGAAGACATGTTCAACGCTGTAAAAACGTCCTGTGCGTTTTGGACTTTAATCCTTAGCCATAACTAAGGACCAATGTCCAAAATGCGTAGGCTGTTTTTACAGTGTTGAACAGGTCTTTTTAACCACTTGACGACCGCCTCACGCCGATGTACGTCGGCAAAGTGGCACGGACAGGCAAAATCACGTACAGGGTACGTGATTTGCCTTCCGCGGGTGGGGGGTCCGATCGGACCCCCCCGGGTGCCCGAGGCGGTCGTCTTTTGTCCAGCGGCGATCGGTGATGAGGGGGAGACCATCCGTTCGTGGCCCCCCCCTTGCGATCGCCGCCAGCCAATCGAATCATTCCTTTGCTGCTGTATGCTAAACAGCAGCAAAGGAAATGATGTCATCTCTCCTCGGCTCGGTAATTTCCGTTCCGGCCCGAGGAGAGAAGACATCAATGTGAGTGCACCAACACACACACACACAGTAGAACATGCCAGGCACACAAAACACCCCGATCCCCCCCCCCGATCGCCCCCCGATCGCCCCCCAATCACCCCCCCCCCCCCCCCCGTCACAAACTGACACCAGCAGTTTTTTTTTTTTTTTTTCTGATTACTGCATAGTGTCAGTTTGTGACAGTTACAGTGTTAGGGCAGTGAGTATTACCCCCCTTTAGGTCTAGGGTACCCCCCTAACCCCCCCCCCTAATAAAGTTTTAACCCCTTGATCACCCCCTGTCACCAGTGTCACTAAGCGATCATTTTTCTGATCGCTGTATTAGTGTCGCTGGTGACGCTAGTTAGTGAGGTAAATATTTAGGTTCGCCGTCAGCGTTTTATAGCGTCAGGGACCCCCATATACTACCTAATAAATGTTTTAACCCCTTGATTGCCCCCTAGTTAACCCTTTCACCACTGATCACCGTATAACCGTTACGGTTGACGCTGGTTAGTTCGTTTATTTTTTATAGTGTCAGGGCACCCGCCGTTTATTACCGAATAAAGGTTTAGCCCCCCGATCGCCCGGCGGTGATATGCGTCGCCCCAGGCAGCGTCAGATTAGCGCCAGTACCGCTAACACCCACGCACGCAGCATGCGCCTCCCTTAGTGGTATAGTATCTGATCCGATCAGATCTATACTAGTGTCCCCAGCAGTTTAGGGTTCCCAAAAACGCAGTGTTAGCGGGATCAGCCCAGATACCTGCTAGCACCTGCGTTTTGTGCCTCCGCCCAGCCCACCCAAGTGCAGTATCGATCGATCACTGTCACTTACAAAACACTAAACGCATAACTGCAGCGTTCGCAGAGTCAGGCCTGATCCCTGCGATCGCTAACAGTTTTTTTGGTAGCATTTTGGTGAGCTGGCAAGCACCAGCCCCAGGCGTCAGGTTAGCGCCAGTACCGCTAACACCCACGCACGCACCGTACACCTCCCTTAGTGGTATAGTATCTGAACGGATCAATATCTGATCCGATCAGATCAATACTAGCGTCCCCAGCAGTTTAGGGTTCCCAAAAACGCAGTGTTAGCGGAATCAGCCCAGATACCTGCTAGCACCTGCGTTTTGCCCCTCCGCCCGGCCCAGCCCAGCCCACCCAAGTACAGTATCGATCGATCACTGACACTTACAAAACACTAAACGCATAACTGCAGCGTTCGCAGAGTCAGGCCTGATCCCTGCGATCGCTAACAGTTTTTTTTGTAGCGTTTTGGTGAACTGGCAAGCACCAGCCCCAGGCAGCGTCAGATTAGCGCCAGTACCGCTAACACCCACGCACGCACCGTACACCTCCCTTAGTGGTATAGTATCTGATCGCATCAATATCTGATCCGATCAGATCTATACTAGCGTCACCAGCAGTTTAGGGTTCCCAAAAACGCAGTGTTAGCGGGATCAGCCCAGATACCTGCTAGCACCTGCGTTTTGCCCCTCCGCCCGGCCCGGCCCAGCCCACCCAAGTGCAGTATCGATCGATCACTGTCACTTACAAAACACTAAACGCATAACTGCAGCGTTCGCAGAGTCAGGCCTGATCCCTGCGATCGCTAACAGTTTTTTGGTAGCGTTTTGGTGAACTGGCAAGCGCCAGCGGCCTAGTACACCCCGGTCGTAGTCAAACCAGCACTGCAGTAACACGTGGTGACGTGGCGAGTCCCATAAGTGCAGTTGAAGCTGGTGAGGTGGCAAGCACAAGTAGTGTCCCGCTGCCACCAAAAAGACAAACACAGGCCCGTCGTGCCCATAGTGCCCTTCCTGCTGCATTCGCCAATCCTAATTGGGAACCCACCGCTTCTGCAGCGCCCGTACTTCCCCCATTCACATCCCCAACCAAATGCAGTCGGCTGCATGAGAGGCATTTTTATGTCCTCCCGAGTACCCCTACCCAACGAACCCCCCAAAAAAGATGTCGTGTCTGCAGCAAGCGCGGATATAGGCGTGACACCCGCTATTATTGTCCCTCCTGTCCTGACAATCCTGGTCTTTGCATTGGTGAATGTTTTGAACGCTACCATTCACTAGTTGAGTATTAGCGTAGGGTACAGCATTGCACAGACTAGGCGCCATTTCACAGGGTCTCCCAAGATGCCATCGCATTTTGAGAGACCCGAACCTGGAACCGCTTACCGTTATAAAAGTTAGTTACAAAAAAAGTGTAAAAAAAAAAAAAAATATGAAAAAAACAAAAATTGTTGTCGTTTTATTGTTCTCTTTCTCTCTATTCTCTCTCTCTATTGTTCTGCTCTTTTTTACTGTATTCTATTCTGCAATGTTTTATTGTTATTGTTATTATGTTTTATCATGTTTGTTTTTCAGGTGTGTAATTATTTACACTTTACTGTGCTTTATTGTTAACCATTGTTAACCATTTTTTTGTCTTCAGGTACGCCATTCACGACTTTGAGTGGTTATACCAGAATGATGCCTGCAGGTTTAGGTATCATTCTTTTCAGCCAGCGGTCGGCTTTCATGTAAAAGCAATCCTAGCGGCTAATTAGCCTCTAGACTGCTTTTACAAGCCGTGGGAGGGAATGCCCCCCCCCCCACCGTCTTCCGTGTTTTTCTCTGGCTCTCCTGTCTCAACAGGGAACCTGAGAATGCAGCCGGTGATTCAGCCAGCTGACCATAGAGCTGATCAGAGACCAGAGTGGCTCCAAACATCTCTATGGCCTAAGAAACCGGAAGCTACGAGTATTTCATGACTTAGATTTCGCCGGATGTAAATAGCGCCATTGGGAAATTGGGGAAGCATTTTATCACACCGATCTTGGTGTGGTCAGATGCTTTGAGGGCAGAGGAGAGATCTAGGGTCTAATAGACCACAATTTTTTCAAAAAAGAGTACCTGTCACTACCTATTGCTATCATAGAGGATATTTACATTCCCCGAGATAACAATAAAAATGATTAAAAAAAAAATATGAAAGGAACAGTTTAAAAGTAAGATTAAAAAAGCAAAAAAATAATAAAGAAAAAAAAAAAAAAAAAAACCACCCGTCGCCCCCTGCTCTCGCGCTAAGGCGAACGCAAGCGGCGGTCTGTCGTCAAACGTAAACAGCAATTGCACCATGCATGTGAGGTATCACCGCGAAGGCCAGATCGAGTGCAGTAATTTTTCCAGTAGACCTCCTCTGTAAATCTAAAGTGGTAACCTGTAAAGGCTTTTGAAGGCTTTTAAACATGTATTTATTTTGTTGCCACTGCACGTTTGTGCGCAATTTTAAAGCATGTCATGTTTGGTATCCATGTACTCGGCCTAAGATCATCTTTTTTATTTCATCAAACATTTGGGCAATATAGCGTGTTTTAGTGCATTAAAATTAAAAAAAGTGTGTTTTTTCCCCAAAAAATGCGTTTGAAAAATCGCTGCGCAATTACTGTGTGAAAAAAAAAAATGAAACACCCACCATTTTAATCTGTAGGGCATTTGCTTTAAAAAAATATATAATGTTTGGGGGTTCAAAGTAATTTTTTTGCAAAAAAAAAAAACTTTTTCATGTAAACAATAAGTGTCAGAAAGGGCTTTGTCTTCAAGTGGTTAGAAGAGTGGGTGATGTGTGACATAAGCTTCTAAATGTTGTGCATAAAATGCCAGGACAGTTCAAACCCCCCCCAAATGACCCCATTTTGGAAAGTAGACACCCCAAGCTATTTGCTGAGAGGCATGTCGAGTCCATGGAATATTTTATATTGCGACACAAGTTGCGGGAAAGAGACAAATTTTTTTTTTTTTTTTTTTGCACAAAGTTGTCACTAAATGATATATTGCTCAAACATGCCATGGAAATATGTGAAATTACACCCCAAAATACATTCTGCTGCTTCTCCTGAGTACGGGGATACCACATGTGTGAGACTTTTTGGGAGCCTAGCCGCGTACGGGACCCCGAAAACCAAGCACCGCCTTCAGGCTTTCTAAGGGCGTGAATTTTTGATTTCACTCTTCACTGCCTATCACAGTTTCGGAGGCCATGGAATGCCCAGGTGGCACAAACCCCCCCCAAATGACCCCATTTTGGAAAGTAGACATCCCAAGCTATTTGCTGAGAGGTATAGTGAGTGATTTGCAGACCTCACTTTTTGTCACAAAGTTTTGAAAATTGAAAAAAGAAAAAAAAAAATGTTTTTTCTTGTCTTTCTTCATTTTCAAAAACAAATGAGAGCTGCAAAATACTCACCATGCCTTTCAGCAAATAGCTTGGGGTGTCTACTTTCCAAAATGGGGTCATTTGGGGGGGTTTTGTGCCACCTGGGCATTCCATGGCCTCCGAAACTGTGATAGGCAGTAAAGAGTGAAATCAAAAATTTTCACCCTTAGAAATCCTGAAGGCAGTGATTGGTTTTCGGGGTCCAGTACGCGGCTAGGCTCCCAAAAAGTCCCACACATGTGGTATCCCCATACTCAGGAGAAGCAGCTAAATGTATTTTGGGGTGCAATTCCATATATGCCCATGGCCTGTGTGAGCAATATATCATTTAGTGACAACTTTATGGAAAAAAAAAAAAAAAAAAAAAAGTGTCACTTTCCCGCAACTTGTGTCAAAATATAAAATATTCCATGGACTCAATATGCCTCTCAGCAAATAGCTTGGGGTGTCTACTTTCCAAAATGGGGTCATTTTGGGGGGTTTTGTGCCACCTGGGCATTCCATGGCCTCCGAAACTGTGATAGGCAGTGAAGAGTGAAAGCAAAAATTTACACCCTTAGAAATCCTGAAGGCGGTGATTGGTTTTCGGGGCCCCGTACGCGGCTAGGCTCCCAAAAAGTCCCACACATGTGGTATCCCCATACTCAGGAGAAGCAGCTAAATGTATTTTGGGGTGCAATTCCACATAGGCCCATGGCCTGTGTGAGCAATATATCATTTAGTGACGACTTTTTGTAAATATTTTTTTTTTTGTCATTTTTCAATCACTTGGGACAAAAAAAATAAATATTCAATGGGTTCAACATGCCTCTCAGCAATTTCCTTGGGGTGTCTACTTTCCAAAATGGGGTCATTTGGGGGGGTTTTGTACTGCCCTGCCATTTTAGCACCTCAAGAAATGACATAGGCAGTCATAAACTAAAAGCTGTGTAAATTCCAGAAAATGTACCCTAGTTTGTAGACGCTATAACTTTTGCGCAAACCAATAAATATACGCTTATTGACATTTTTTTTACCAAAGACATGTGGCCGAATACATTTTGGCCTAAATGTATGACTAAAATTTAGTTTATTGGATTTTTTTTATAACAAAAAGTAGAAAATATCATTTTTTTTCAAAATTTTCGGTCTTTTTCCGTTTATAGCGCAAAAAATAAAAACCGCAGAGGTGATCAAATACCATCAAAAGAAAGCTCTATTTGTGGGAAGAAAAGGACGCAAATTTCGTTTGGGTACAGCATTGCATGACCGTGCAATTAGCAGTTAAAGCGACGCAGTGCCAAATTGGAAAAAGACCTCTGGTCCTTAGGCAGCATAATGGTCCGGGGCTCAAGTGGTTAATAAAAGGAATACTATTTTTTGAAGTTCATCCTGAGTGCCAACCACCTCTTTCTATATTAAGGACTGGACGGTTTGGTTCCACATTTCATTCTATACAAGGTCTAAATTATACCAGATTAAAAAAATTAGGTAAATAAAAAAATAAAAAAAGGATGGTCAAGAAATTAGGAAAAAGGGGGTTCATGTCTGTATGCAATGCATGGTTATCGAGCAGAATTAAGAAGTCCTATCGTCTAGAAAATTTGAAATTGGAATACTTGATAGATTTGCTCTGGACCATCTTCAGTGTTACTTTAAAAAAAACAGCCATGCCATACAGATGTACTCTTAATAAACCCAAGGAATGATGCTAAGAGCTAGTCAAGATTTTTTCCAGAGTCACTGAGGATCCATATTACAGCTGGCCTAAAACATATAGCTGAGCAATTTATGGGTTAACCACAGGGCCATCTTTAATATTGATTGGACCCTGGGCAAACATTTTCTTGTGCCCCTCCTCCATACAATTCCGCCCTCTACCTGCTCTGAGACATACATACAATAAATAGCAGCTAGACTAAAAATCTGTTTACTGAATCAGATCAGGCAGCGATTCAGAGTGGTTGTCAAAGTTTACAGTGTATCATTACCGCTCACTGACTGGCTGCTAGAGGTTATAGCACACATTATGGCTCACTGAATATTTGCTATAGGTTACAGCACATGACTTCTGCTTGTTAATTGGTTGCTAGAGATTACTCTACATCAATACTGCTCACTGATTGGTTGCTAGAGGTTACTGGACATCCTTAACACTCACTAATTGTTTACAAGAGGTTAGTGCACATCATTACTGCTCACTGATTGGTTTCTAAAAGTTATAGCACATTATCAGCTCACTGCCTGCACACCATGGACTGGTGATGATGCGGGACACATTAATAGAATAGACAGATCAGTGGCAATGCTGGGGGAGGGGGGTGTGATCAGTGGCAATGCTGGGGGGTTGATGAGCTCAGTGGCAGTGGTGAGGGGATGGGAATAGTTAGAAGGCAGTACACTGTGGCAAATTCTGAATCATGTAGAGCAAAGCTGGGAATCTTTGGCAAGTATATAGTGAGTGATTTACACTGCACCAATGTGAAGGGGGACTTACACTGGCCACCAAACTGATGGGGGGGGGATTTACACTGACCACCATGTACAGGGGGATTGTACACCACCCACTAATATAAAGAGGGGTTTCTACACAGACACCAATGTAATAAGAGCATTTACACCAACAACCAGTGTAAGGAGGAACATGCAATGACCTCCATATGTAAGGTGAGGTGACACTTCTACAATGATCGCAAATGTAAAGGGGGATTTACACTAACCACCAGTGTAAGGGCAATTCTGCACCTACCAGAAATATGAAGGGAAATGTACACTGATCACCAATTTTATGAAGAATTTACACTGACAACCAATGTAATGGGGGAATTTACATCAACAACCAATAAAGGGAGATTTCTACACTGGCCACCAATGTAAGGGGGGATTTACACACACCACCAACTTAAAGGGGGCTTTTACATTAACCACCAATGTAAGGGAGGCTTTAAAACTGACCACAAATGCAATTTTGGATTTCTTTTTTACTGATTAGCAATATAAAGAGGAGTTTCTACACTGGCCACCAATGTAATTGGGATGTACACTGACCACTAATGTAATAGGATCATTCACAGTAAGCACCAATGTAAGGAGATATTTACACTGACCACCAATGTAACCGAGATATTTAGCCTGTGTTCAGATTTGTGTGTGTCGGGAACGCATGCAAAATCACTTTCCTGACACCACAGAAATGTGCTGCCCTTTAGCAGATACACAGCAGTGCCATTAATTGTTAATGACACTGTCACACATCTGCTGAGATGTTTGTATTCACATGCACCAAAATTCCTGAAGCTGTGGCACCATGTTATTTTGAAAAAGAGTTCCACCTCCAATTTGCTAATTTTCGCAGAACAGGTTGATGTTAGGCATAATCACCACAGGCAGGACTTTCAAGCGTGCCCCTTTACCTCCCCAGTGGGCAACATTACGCAGAGGCGATGGTGGATATGACCTCAGGGGGGTATCTAGATATTAATGCTGCCTCTATTTACATATCAATGCAGCCGGTCCACGGCTATTTACATGTAAATACAGGGTCAGGTTAGTCATCTGTACATGACAATAGGGCAGCATTGGTAAACAGAACTTCACACTGAGATATCAGGACACAGGACTACAACTTCAAGGGACAAGGGAATTTAAACTGGGATAGTTGGCAAATATGAGGAAGCTGCTCTGGGCCCCACAACAATGAGGGCAGCTGCCCCGTTTGCCCTGCCTTAAATAGGGCCCTGGTGCACCAGCAAGAAGAGCTTATAACTCTAACAGAATGTAATCATTGGCATTTATCCATAGAAAACTACAGTGCACCACATCCAAATGTCTTCTAAATTTACCGTAAAAAAGTACGAAAGTATAGCAAAATGTAGTCACAAGCAATCCCCAAAGAGGGTCAAGCAGAACACTCAGATCAAGTCACTCTCGGCAAAATAAATCTAAGGACATCAATAAGTCATAATTTAGACTTAAAGAGGAGTTCCAGCCTCTACAAAAAATAAATTAATAAACGTCAGCAGCTACAAATATCGTCTTTTAACCACTTCCCTACTGGGCCAATTCTGACATTTCTCTCCTACATGTAAAAATCATAATTTTTTTGCTAGAAAATTACATAGAACCCCCAAACATTATATATGTTTTTTTAGCAAAGACCCTAGAGAATACAATGGCGGTTGTTGCAACATTTTATCTTACACAGTGTTTGCGCAGGAATTTTTCGAACGCGTTTTTTTTGGGGAAAAAAACAGTTTTGTGTTTAAAAAAAAACAAACAAAACAGTGAAGTTAGCCCAATGTTTTTACATTTTGTGAAAGATGAAGTTACGCCGAGTAAATAGATACCTAACATGTCACGCTTCAAAATTGCACATGCTCGTGGAATGGCGCCAATGTTCGGTACTTAAAAATCCCCATAGGCAACGCTTGAAATTTTTTTTATTGGTTACATGTTTTGAGTTACAAGGGAGGTCTAGAGCCATTATTGCTCTCGCTCCAACGTTCGCGGCGATACCTCATATGTATGGTTTGAACACAGTTTTCATATGTGGGCGGGACTTACGTATGCATTCGCTTCTGCGTGCGAGCACACGGGGACAGCGGCGCTTTAAAATTTTTTTTCTATTATTGTTAATTATATTTTATTTTTTTTATTTTGACACTTTTTTGAAAAAAATAAAAATGTGATCACTTTTATTCCTATTACAAGGGTTAATGTAATAGCAATATGACATGTCAGGTGCTCTTAATAGTGAGAAATGGGGTCAATAAGACCCCATATCTCACCACTAGGCTGGGAAGCCTGAAATAAAAAAAAATAAAACGATCGCCGCTTCCCAGCCGAAGCGGCGCTGTTTTTTTTAATGGAGAGGCTGGGCGTGACGTCATAACATCACGCCCGACCTCCGACGATCATAGAGACTCCGGCGACCATCTGGTGACCACAAATCTCTATGATCTACATCCGGCGCTGGCGGATCCATTCTCCGCCTCACCGATCGTAACGGTGAGTCGGAGCAAGCACCGGAGGGCGACGGGAGGGGGGGGACGTCCCCTCTCGCCTCCCATAGGAACGATCAAGAGGCGGAACGGCCGCTATGATCCTTCCTATGGTGTAGAGATTCGCCAGCTGAAACCGGCAATATCTGAATGATGTCTGTAACTACAGGCATCATTCAAGATATTAGATTATAAATTAAAAGGGGTTGTGGCGCTCCCTACGGGGTATGTGGGATGATGTATAGAGGGGAGAGCGGTTGTCTGTGTGTTATATTATATCCAAAAGTGGTTTACCCCAAACATAGCCTATTGGAGATAGCTGGTCTCAACAAAAATTATAGTAAACAGCAAAAATAATTACAAAGATAGTTAACAAGAGGCTATCTTCAGTGATTAGTGTGCAAATACAAAGACCTTATATGTAAGGGGTGTGTGCTAAGACCCCTGCATCTGTGATAGGTCTGCACCATACACTCCCACAAAATAGAATGACTAAGATCCAAACCATAAATATATAACACATATACGTGCTCTACCTAACCAGTGCAAAAAAATTATTATACACTAAACAAAAAATGTACTCTACCTAGACAATGCAAATATTATACACATTAGTGATCAAAGTCCAGTGAACAAGTGTTTGCACCTCACCCTGATGGTGCAATGTATAAATCAATTAGTAAATAGTGATCATAGTCCTTAAAGTGATAAAACTCTTCAAACCCAGTGTTTCAGGGGATATTCTTAGCAAGGGAAAATCGTGACTAGAGTGCTCTCAGATGGTTTCTGTGACTTTTGTGCTCCCCCTTTTGGTTCCCCACTCACCGGATCCAACAACCCCAGAAGGGGCAAACAGCATAGGATATCTCAATCACGATCTCCTCTCCACCACGATCATATAAGGCATTCAGTATGATTTCCGTACTGTTGATTTAAACTGTTTCCAATGGCTCCCCGGATCCACCAACCCCAGAAGGGGCAGGCTACTTGGGGTATCCCACGATCTCCTCTCCACCACAGTGGAGCATCCAGGGTGATTTCCGTACAGTTGAATTAGGGTATTCACAGTGGCTCCCTCATGGAGAAAAAGAATAGAAGGCTCCCATGGTGTAGTAGGTAAGAAAAACGTTTTTTATTC
Organism: Lithobates clamitans; assembly: GCA_037952925.1. Classification (NCBI taxonomy): domain Eukaryota; kingdom Metazoa; phylum Chordata; class Amphibia; order Anura; family Ranidae; genus Lithobates; species Lithobates clamitans. Next base: position 335,153 of record JBBGZY010000803.1, on the reverse strand, counting down.
AAAAAAACTCCATAGATAATCAAAAGGAGTTAACATTAAAAACCAAAAACCTAAGCAAAATAGCTAAAATAAATAACTAAAAAGGATAATTAAAAATAATTCAGCAGTAACTAGGGTACAAGTGCGTGCCTGAAAAGCAAACCCGTATGGGAATGACAGCGTGCCGCTGGTTGGAGCTGTTTGCACTCCACCTGCGTTCCAAGTGGCGTCCGTACCCGGAAGTGACGTAGTGTGCGTGGCGCCATCGTACGCGTTTCGTCATTGACGTCCTCAGCGACCAATGACGAAACGCGTACGACGGCGCCACGCGCGCTACGTCACTTCCGGGTACGGACTCTGCTTGGAACGCAGGTGGAGTGCAAACAGCTCCAACCAGCGGCACACTGTCATTCCCATACGGGTTTGCTTTTTAGGCACGCACTTGTACCTTGGTTACTGCTGAATTTTTTTTAATTATCCTTTTTAGTTATTTATTTTAGCTATTTTGCTTAGGTTTTTGGTTTTTAATGTTAACTCCTTTTGATTATCTATGGAGTTTTTTTGAATAAAAAACGTTTTTCTTACCTACTACACCATGGGAGCCTTCTATTCTTTCTCTCCATGAGGGAGCCACTGTGAATACCCTAATTCAACTGTACGGAAATCACCCTGGATGCTCCACTGTGGTGGAGAGGAGATCGTGGGATACCCCAAGTAGCCTGCCCCTTCTGGGGTTGGTGGATCCGGGGAGCCATTGGAAACAGTTTAAATCAACAGTACGGAAATCATACTGAATGCCTTATATGATCGTGGTGGAGAGGAGATCGTGATTGAGATATCCTATGCTGTTTGCCCCTTCTGGGGTTGTTGGATCCAGTGAGTGGGGACCCAAAAGGGGGAGCACAAAAGTCACAGAAACCATCTGAGAGCACTCTAGTCACGATTTTCCCTTGCTAAGAATATCCCCTGAAACACTGGGTTTGAAGAGTTTTATCACTTTAAGGACTATGATCACTATTTACTAATTGATTTATACATTGCACCATCAGGGTGAGGTGCAAACACTTGTTCACTGGATTTTGATCACTAATGTGTATAATATTTGCATTGTCTACGTAGAGTACATTTTTTGTTTAGTGTATAATAATTTTTTTGCACTGGTTAGGTAGAGCACGTATATGTGTTATATATTTATGGTTTGGATCTTAGTCATTTTATTTTGTGGGAGTGTATGGTGCAGACCTATCACAGATGCAGGGGTCTTAGCACACACCCCTTACATATAAGGTCTTTGTATTTGCACACTAATCACTGAAGATAGCCTCTTGTTAACTATCTTTGTAATTATTTTTGCTGTTTACTATAATTTTTGTTGGGACCAGCTATCTCCAATAGGCTATGTTTGGGGTAAACCACTTTTGGATATAATATAACACACAGACAACCCCTCTCCCCTCTATACATCATCCCACATACCCCGTAGGGAGCGCCACAACCCCTTTTAATTTATAATCTAGTACTTTGTGGAGGATCCTTAGGGAAGCTCCTTTAGGGGGGCTGCACACCTAAACGTTTGTCCTAAGCGCAGCTTCTACACTTACCTACATCATTCAAGATATACCCGCCCAAAGCCCAGGACGTCATATGACGGTGGGCGGGCGGGAGGGAAGTGGTTAATATAAGGACACTTACTTGTCCAGGGACACCGCAATGTCGCCACCCCAAGCCAATATGTCCATCGTCTGTGGGTGCAGGCGCCGGTATCTTTATTAAGGGATTGCGGTTTTTGACAGGTATCCACTTTTATATTTGGGGCAGTTTTAAATAACTAAACATGGTGCATCCTTTTGGTGTGTGTTTCCAATGCTTTTAACCCTTTCACTGCCAGGTCTGTACGTCGTACGGACCTTATTTCTCTCTCTCCTATAAACTCATGGTCACTTCAATGACCATAAACTTAAAGCAGAATTGTTCAGCAGACTCTGCTGAACAATTCTATAACTCTGATCAGCGGATTACAACCCACTGATCAGCGTTATTAACCTCAAATGTGACCGCCCATCCATGCCGCCGCTTCCCTGCCCTCTGCTTCTCCACCTCCCGCCGCTCCCTTCCCCCACTCTCCTCTCCCCTTCACCCCCCAAACTGGATCTCCACAGCTACCATCATTAGCATCCCTCCTCTTCCACTCTCGCCGGCTTCAGGTGTGGCATGAGGCTTGGGGGGATCCAGATGTGTCCCCTCTGCCAGTCAGATCGCCCCCCAAACTGCCCCGGTACCCCCAATTTATCCCTGCTCTGAGTGGCATCCCTCCTTCCGCTTCTGCCTGCACTAAGCCATGGTGAGCTTTCGAGCTGAAGATTGCGGGGGGGGGGGTTGAAATTGGGGCTTGGTAAACAAGCTGCCCCCTGTAGTACAGTGAACATAGGCAGCATTCGCTCCTATATCCACTGACAGCTGAAACATAGTAAACCGCGAGTGTTGCTATGTATCAGACTGTCATTTTATGAATGAATGAGGAATCTCTATACAGATTACATATTTATTCAATTGCTGCAGAGTCCCTTTCTCTCTCTCAAAAAAAGAGGGGGGTTTGTTTAGACCTCTGGTATTTTACCAAAGAAAACAGCTTGAAAAAAAAACAAAAACTTATACAAACGTATGAGTTTGGCACCCTGCAGGGGGAGTGGCGGGCAAGACATCTTTCACTCTGTCAAGCAGATCCACCTGCTCAGCAGGGGATCTGTCTGCTGATCCCCGCTGAGCATGTGGATGACATCCGGCCGCCCCATAGTGTGTCCACTCCGCTGGGGCAGAGCGGACACAGCCCGCTGTTCTCTATAGGACCTGTCCATTTTCATCAGATACCATCCAATCTGCTAGGTGGATGGGGAATGAAATCCCCATCTGTCTGTTTTTAGCGGACTGGATTGGATGCAGGCAGGTGTAAAACGGACACATGTCCATTTACATCAGCCTCTCCATAGAGAACAATGGGTGGTCCAATAGGCCCGCCTGAAAAATGGACAGGCAAACCCGATCGGTCTGCTTGTGTGAAAGGGGCCCAAGGCCTTGCTCACACAGGGCATACACAGCGTACCTTTACAGGGATGCACAGGTGTTCCATGCATCTCTGTGCAGGCAGTCCCATTGATGTCATTTGGGATGTAGCAACTGCATGAACAGAGCCATTGCTCCCAAATTTACATCCATATAGGTCCGCATGCATGTCCCTGAGCTCACACTGTCAGGGTCATGTACCCACACAGATGGCAGATTGGGAACAGCAGCTATGCCTGTCAGCCATTGCATCCTAACTGACATAAATGGGACTGCCCATACGGGGATGCACAGAAAACCTGTGCATCCCTGTGCAGGTACACATGGCCCTACGTGGGCATATACTTTAGTATGCCACATGTAAACTATGCTTTAGCAGCAATTTAGCAAGAATTTAAGTTATGTTTATGTGCTAATGATTTTAGTGTATTTTTTGTGAAAATAGAGATATGATGAACATTTGCGCAATTATTGCGGGGCCCAAAAAATCAGTAGTACTTATTTTTATTCTACAGGTCATGTGCTTTCAGAAAATGTCTAGTTTGAGGGGGTCTTTTCAAATTCTGAAAGATGTAAGTTAAAAATGAGTAAGTCGTTTTTATTTACAGCTTTCACCATTTCACAAAATTTTTAAAAAAATATTTGTTATTTAATAACTCAATACAGTTTTTACTTTTATATTTACATTTTGCCATGTATGAATCCACTATTAATAAATTTTGGTGCATTTTTAGCGAAAATATTGTTTTGATAAACATTTGCGCAAATATCACACTGCCTTAAAAATCAGTCGGACCTTTTTAGTCTACTGGTCACGTACTTTCAGAAAATGTATGGTTTGAGGGGTCTTTTACAATTTCTGTAAGCTGTAAGTGAAAAAAGAAAACCTCCAGATGTTTATATTTTAGTAGGAGTTTTGTAAAATGTACTTGTGTTTTTATCTGCTGAAAATTAAAGATGCACGGATACCCAAAATGACAATTTATATTTTTATCTACAATTGTATTACCGTATTTATCGGCATATAACACGCACTTTTTTCCCCTGAAAATCAGGGGAAAATCGTGGGTGCGTGTTATAGGCCGATACCCCCCCAATTGTGTGTGATCGGAGCGATCGCGGCAATTGCCGCGATCGCCGCCGACATACACAGCCGTGTGGAAATTCAAATACGGCGCCGAGACTGCAGTGTCTCGGCGGAGCGGAGCTACACATAGCCGAGAGTCTTCGGGTTTTCTCGGCGCCGCTTACAGTCCCGCCCATAGGGCGGAACTGGGCGGGACTGTAAGCGGCGCCGAGAAAACCCGAAGACTCTCGGCTATGTGTATCAGCGCTCCGCCGAGACACTGCAGTCTCGGCGCCATATTTAAATTTACACAGGGCTGTGTATGACGGCAGGGATCGCGGCGATCCCACAAAGCTGGACGGGGGCAAGGCTGCACGGGGGGGCAAGGCTGCACGGGGGGGCAAGGCTGCACGGAGGCAAGGCTGCACTGGGGCAAGGCTGCACTGGGGCAAAGCTGCACTGGGGAAGAGCTGCACTGGGGAAGAGCTGCACTGGGGAAGAGCTGCACTGGGGAAGAGCTGCACTGGAGAAGAGCTGCACTGGAGAAGAGCTGCACTGGAGAAGAGCTGCACTGGAGAAGAGCTGCACTGACATAGCTGCACTGACATGGCTGCACTGACATGGCTGCACTGGGGCAAGGCTGCACTGGGGCAAGGCTGCACTGACAAGGCTGCACTGGGGCAAAGCTGCACTGACAAGGCTGCACTGGGGCAAAGCTGCACTGACAAGGCTGCACTGGGGCAAAGCTGCACTGACAAGGCTGCACTGGACACTGGGGCAAGGCTGCACTGACACTGACAAGGCTGCAGATGGACACCGATAACGCTGCATTGATGGGCATTTTAATGTAAGTCTTTCTTCCTTAAACTTTACTCCTAAAAGTTTTTTTCCTTAAAATTCCCTCCTTAACTTGGGTGCGTGTTATACGCCGATAAATACGGTATATTCGACTTTTTAATTAATATCAATTTAAATTGATGTGAATTTATCGTTGGCCATTATTGGCACCTTCAGTGCAAGAAAAGTTCAAGAAAAATGCAGTCGGCAGTCCCTAACCATCTATTGTATCATGTCTGCAATCTTACTTAAACACACTGCTAATAGTATTAACAAGATTTCCATTTGGTGCACCTCTAACAGACATGATACAGGAGATGGTCAGACTGCAGACATGACACAAGAGATCAATGCAGCCTTACCAGTGCCCATCATATGTAGCCTCGCCAGTGCCCGTCATGCAGCCTGGATCAGAGCAGCGATCTCCGTGTGTCACGGAGCTGTATTTGAAACGCTCGGGTCGCAGTAACAATGTCCCGCCTCCTGTGATCACATCACACTGATTCAATGTCCCACCATTGGATTAGTGTGCCGTCTGTCACAGGAGGCAGAACATTGTTACTGCGGCCTGTGCAATTCAGGTCCGTGACACACAGAGATCGTCGCTCTGTGGGAGGGAGCAGAGTGGAGGAGGGAGGGAGCAGAGTGGAGGAGGGAGGGAGCAGAGTGGAGGAGGGAGGGAGCAGAGTGGAGGAGGGAGGGAGCAGAGTGGAGGAGGGAGGGAGCAGAGTGGAGGAGGGAGGGAGCAGAGTGGAGGAGGGAGGGAGCAGAGTGGAGGAGGGAGGGAGCAGAGTGGAGGAGGGAGGGAGCAGAGTGGAGGAGGAGGGAGGGAGGAGAGTGGAGGAGGAGGGAGGGAGGAGAGTGGAGGAGGGAGGGAGGAGAGTGGAGGAGGGAGGGAGGAGAGTGGAGGAGGGAGGGAGGAGAGGAGGACTGGGGCGCGCCAGGAAGACACCCCCGCAATGGGTGGTATCAGGGGCAGGGCCCTGCCCAATGTTTCTAACGAAAATATTGTTTTGATAAACATTTGCGCAAATATCAATGTGCCCTAAAAATCAGTAGCACCTTATTTGTATTCTACTGGTCATGTGCTTTCAGAAAATATATGGTTTTGGTGGTCTTTAACAAACTCTGAAAACTGTAAAACGAAAAATGAGTGAGCATGCTTTAAAAGGGCACTCCAGAGCACCTGTTGGGTGCACAAGGTGGTGAAGAATTGCCATTTAAAGCAGAACTTCATTATAAAAGGGAAGTTGTGCTTAAACACCTCCTTCCACCTCCTCTCCCACTGAGTTTTTATTTCTTTTATTCTGGAGGGGGTGGAGCAGGTACCTAGTTTTAGCAGGTACCCGCTCCCACACCGAACGCCTATGCGATTGGATTGTATACACACCCAAATGCGTGATCTCAACATGTGACCTGAAAAGCTCAGCTCAACAAGGAACTGTTCTCTCCAAGCAATATAGAGACCAAACTGAGCATGTGCAGCTTTACTACCCTCACTGTGTCTTATCTAGCCTTGCCAAGAGAGACCCTGCAGGAGGGGGAGGATCTGTCCATACAGGATCAATTATCCTTTTTACACAATGCAGAGGATTAACCCCCAAGTTCCACAGTGAGTATAACAAGCATGCTATCCTGCATATACAGATTTTACGGTTGTGGGTTTAGTAACACTAAGATTCGCACATATTGTAGAGTACAAAATTGTATAACAATTACTGTATAGAGAACACAGTAATGGGCGAAATATTGTGGTCAACTAGCAGCCATAAAGACTCACCACACATAGCAACGGACTTCTCTTCAAATGACTGGTGCCTGTCACTCAGTCGAGCTTTCGTCACCTTATGTTCATTCACCTCCTGATCCAACTGTTGCTGCAAAGTTTTTAGTTGGTAATTCAACTCAATTTCTAAATTATTTTTTTCCTGTAGAAAAAGCAGACATATACAAGGTTACTTCTCACTTAGAAATTACCGAAATCCTGACCTTGAAGCAAAGAACTGGTCAGTTGAACAGTCTTCCTTGCTGCCATTTACAGCATGTACTGATAATGCAATGGGGAATAATACATTGCCTGCTGACATTGCATTCAAGATGGTGGTGCTAAGCAGAAGACTCAGTGCTTTTGGACGTCTACACAAGGAAGACTTTTATGCTGCATACACACGAGCAGACTTTCCGGCAGACTTGGTCCAGCGGACTGGACCCCATTGGACAATTCGATCGTGTGTGGGCTCCAGCTGACTTTTTTTTCCCAAAAGTCAGACGGACCTAGAAATAAAACATGTTTCAAATCTTTCCGATGGACTCGAGTCCAGTCAAAAAAATCCGCTCGTCTTTATACTAGTCCGATGGACTAAAACCGACGCTAGGGCAGCTACTGGCTTTCAACTTCCTTATGTTAGTCAAGTCTTATGTCATCACGTACGAATCCGTCGGACTTTGGTGTGATCATGTTTAGGAAAGTCCATTCATTAGGAAAGTCCGTTGGAAGTACGCCGATAGTCCGTCGGACCAGTCCGGTCGAAAAGTCCGCTTGTGTGTACGCGGCATTACAGGTAAACAACATGCCTAAAATATGTTAAATACAACTATAATCTTATTGAAAGAATACCTGGAAACGGGCTCTCTAACCACCAAAATTACTCCATATACATGCAAAAAGAAACTGTCTGTAACTGTGGAACAGTTATGGAAACAAAGCTGGCCAGTTTAAAATATTACCATGATCATTATAGTCAATCGTTTTATTGGTAATCTCTGATCTGTGGACCCCTTTATCTTTAGAAATCTTTATTATGTGTACATCAACAAAACTAACACAACTACAAACAAAACACAATACAAGTTGAGCAGAATGTTAATGCATCACTGAAACCCTCACGTGATGACATTTTCAAATCTCCTAATATATAAATCAGCGGTCAGGATAAAAGGATAAAGATAATGACTAAGGGTCATAATGAGTCCTTTCAGTCACCACAATGACAACCAAATCATATAGAGCAAACCCCCCCAGCCCACCCGCCCCCAAAAAAAGGCAACTAGAGCAGCTCGTATCAGCAACCATTCATGTAGTCTGTATAACAGTAGAAGTAACAGTATCATATCAAACGTTGGTGTGGGTATGCGAGGCTATAGGGCTCGGCCAGCCACAGGGACAACCCCTGTTCATGTAGGTATCTCTATGTAATGGTAAGCTGTTATTGACCAATTGTTTCCAATACAAAAGTGTGGACAGGGAAGGTTTTTTCCAATACAGGGCAACAGCTTTTCTGGCATAAAACAATGTAATATTGGCAAATGTCTGCTCCGCCTCTGTAGGAAGAATATCCTCAACCAAACCCAACTGGAATACAGACATAGAAACCGGCAAAGGGGAAGATATAAGGGAATTTAACAAAGCCACCACCTCCACCCAAAAACCTATTATACGTGGAGAGGTCCAGAAGATGTGTGAGAAGTCCCCCGGAGCCACACCACACGGCCAACAATCGCAAGAGCACGTAGGATTCATCTTATGAAGTCGGTATGCCATTAAGTAGGCTCTGTTCACCAATTTAAATGGAATCAAACCGCCTCTCAATGAGACTAAGGATCAAAAGGGAAAGACCCACACATTATCCCAGTCGCCATTGTTTAAATTGGGAATATCCCGCAACCATCTAGGCCTAAGGCCCTCTAACACCGGGAGAGAAACCGTGATAAAATGAGAATACAATATGGAAGTAGATTTCTCCGAACAATCAGACCGAAGTACCATTTGCAAAATAGATTGTTTAATCATTAGTTTAGCTTGTGAGAACTGGACATGAAGGCATGGGGAAGCTAGTAATATCTAAACAAATGGGAGCTGGGTAAATTAAAGGTTGAGGTAAGTAAAGAAAAAGAGGATAACTTCTGATTAGTGACAATCTGAGTTGCCCCAACTTAACATTCTATTTAGATAGACCCCTTTATCTTACCGGTTTGCAATGGAGGTGAGAAATTCACAAATTCACCCCTGCAGCCTGCATGGTGTCGCTCACTTACAGAAAGCATAACAGATCAAATACTAATGCTAAAAATATTTGAAGAGCTACTGCTCAAATCAGCCATAACATGCTACGTATTTAGGGACATAAATAGACCTCACAAAGCAAGCAGTTTCAACTACCAGTGTGATGAGCTCTCTGGAATCTTATTTGGGTGGATTACATAGAACTCAGATTTAGAACTTTAACCAAAGCAGGTGTGCTTCTAGGACAACATGACAGACTGCATTTGTTGTATGTTGCTCAAAACAGTTTAACCACTTTGAGACCAGGCTTTTTTCTGACACTTACTTACATGTCAAAATCAGTATTTTTGCTAGAAAATTACTTAAAACCCCCATATCTCTCTCTCTGAATATATGAATATATATATTATTATTTATAGATATATATCTATACCTATATACAATATATATATATATATATATATATATATATATATATATATATATATACACACACACACACACACACACACACACATACATATATATATATATATATATATATATATATATATATATATATATATATATATATATATACGCACACACATCTATCCTATTCATACACACACATACAGTTGTGCTCATAAGTTTACATACCCTGGCAGAATTTATGATTTCTTGGCCATTTTTCAGAGAATATGAATAACACAAAAACTTTTCTTTCACTCATGGTTAGTTGATAATGGCTTCAGCCAAACACTGTGTTTACTCTTTTTAAATCATAATTACAACAGAAATGACCCTGATAAAAAGTTTACATATCCTAGTTCTTAAAACCGTGTATTGCCCCATTTAACATCTATGACAGCTTGAAGTCTTTTGTGGTATTTGTGGATGAGGCTCTTTATCTTCTCAGATATTAAAGCTGCCGATTCCTCTTGGTAAAAAGCCTCCAGTTCCTGTAAATTCTTGGGCTGTCTTGCATGAACTGCATGTTTGAGATCTCCCCAGTGTGGCTCAATGATATTGAGGTCAGAAGACGGAGATGGCCACTCCAGAACCTTCACTTTATTCTGTTGTAGCCAATGACGGGTCGACTTGGCCTTGTGTTTTGGATCATTGTCATGTTGGAAAGTCCAAATACGTCCCATGTGCAGCTTCCTGGCTGATGAATGCAAATGTTCCACCAGTATTTTTTGATAACATACTGCATTCATCTTGACAACAATTTTGACCAAATTTCCTGTGCCTTTGTAGCTCACAAATCCCCAAAACATCTGCGATCCACCTCTGTACCTTTCATCATAGGCCTTGTTGACTTCTCTCCAAATGTAGCGCTTATGGTTGTGGCCAAAAAAGCTCAATTTTGGTCTCATCACTCCAAATGACTGTGCCAGAAGGTTTGAGGCTTGTCTCGGGGCTGTTTGGCGTATCGTAAGCGGAATACTTTCTGGCATTTGCGTAGTAATGTCTTTTTTTCTGGCGACTCGACCATGTAGCCCATCATTCTTATTGTGCATCTTGAAACAGCCACACCACATGTTTCAGAGAGTCCTGTATTCCACCTGAAGTTATCTGTGGGATTTTCTTTGCATCCTGAACAATTTTTCCTGACAGTTGTGGCTGAAATTTTAGTTGGTCTACCTGACCGTGCTTTGGTTTTTAACAGAATCCCTCATTTTCCACTTCTTGATTCAATTCAATTCCTTGGATATCTTTTTATATCCTTTCCTGTTTTATACATGTCAACTACCTTTTCTGGCAGATCCATTGACAATTCTTAGACTTTCCCCAGGAGTCAGAATCCAGAAATGTCAGTGCAGCACTGGATGAAAAATTCAAGGGTCTGTCAAGAGTCCACAAACGCATTGACCTTTTATACACACACACTAATTACAAACAACCAGATCACAGATGGGAATGGTTACCTTTAGGCCTCATGCACACTGGACGTTTTTACAGCAGCTGTTTTTGGCTTCAGATGTTTTTTTTCTAAAGTCAACAAATTCCCCATCATGTTATCCTATGTGTCCATGCACACATAGGCTGTTATCTGCAGTTTTTGGCTGGGGCGCTTTAAAAAAAAAAAAAAAAAAAAACTAGTGGGTTCCAAGAGGAGTTTTTCAGGTGTTTAACACCAAAAAAACGCTAATAAACACAGATAAACTTTCAAAATGCAGCTCACCATTGTCTGACATTTTTGATCCATTGAAAAAGATATATATATATATATATATATATATATATATATATATATATATATATATATATATATATATATATATATATAGATATATATATATAGATATATATATATAGATATATATATATAGATATATATATATATATATATCTATATATAGCAACGCAGAAAAATGTTTAAAAAATTTTAAACGCGAATAAAAGCTAATAAACGCGAATAAAAATCAGACAATGCGATTGTCTGGATTTGTTTCCACATTTTGTCTCTCATAGTTGAGGTATACCTATGATGACAATTACAGGCCTCATCTTTTTAAGTGGGAGAACTTGCACAATTGGTGGCTGACTAAATACATATATATATATAATTTTTTTTTTTTTTTACAGCAGAGGCCCTAGGGAATAGAATGGTGGGTGTTGCAATTTTTTGTGTTACACGGTATTTACGCAGCGCTTTTTCAAATGCAGTTTTTTGGGGGGAAAAAAACGCACTAAATTTTAATGCACATAAGCACAATACCGAATTGTTTGGTAAAATATAAAAGATGTTACGCCTAGTAAATAGATACCAAACATGTCACTCTTTAAAATTGCACACGCCTGTGGAACAGCCACAAGCTACGTACATATAGTATCCATAGGCGATGTTTTATGAGCCTTAACAGATTACCACTTAAGATTTACACATGAAGTCTAGTGCTAGAACTATTGCTCTCGATCTGACATTCGCAGTGATAACTCACGTGAATCGTGCGATTGCGGCTTATGCGTGCATCCGCCTTTGCTAGCCTTTCACTTTTTTCTATTTTTATACTGTACCTGTAAAACCAGTTATGGTTTGTTTTGTGGAAGGCAGCAGGGGGACCCTTCCCTGTCTTTGCAAAAAGCTATCCAGTGACTATTTACCCGCTAGGATTGCTTTTAGAAAAAAATGCTTCACCAGCTCTAAAAAAACAACAGGATGAGGCTAGCAGCTGCAGGCATCTTTCAGGTTATAACATCTAAAAGTCCCGCGATGTACCAGTACATTGCTATATGGGAACTGGTTAACCACTTAAGCTCCGGACCATTTGGCTGGCCAAAGACCAGCGCACTTTTTGCGATTCGGCACTTCGTTGCTTTAACTGACAATTGTGCGGTCGTGCGACGTAGCTTCCAAACAAAACTGACGTCCTTTTTTTCCCCCACAAATAGAGCTTTCTTTTGGTGGTACTTGATCACCTCTGCGGTTTTTATTTTTTGCACTATAAACAAAAAAGCGGCAATTTTGAAAAAAAAAGCGCATTATTTTTTGCTATAATAAATATCCCCAAAAAATATTTAAAAAAACATTTTTATTACTCAGTTTAGGCCGATATGTATTCTTCTACGTATTTTTGGTTAAAATTTTTTTTAAAAAAACGCACTAAGGGGGGCGTGGCCTGGAGCGGCATGAAGTAGGACGCAGTTAGGCAGAGCTCCGCCGGTCACTTATCCGTCCTAACATCCTGAGACCGTCACACGGACCCACAAGCCCATACTATACAGCCGCCAACCCAGAGACCAGCCAGGACATGTCACCGCCGAAAAAGACGTCCGCGGCGGCCTCAAAACTGGATCAATACCGCCGACAAGGCACAGACCCCTCCAGCCAAGATGGCGCCGCCGCGCTGGAAGAGGAGCCCTCGGCCGGAACAGACACAGCAAGGGTACTGGAGGCTATATCATCCTGCCAAGAAGCCATCACAGCTTGTCAAACCTCCCTTACAGCGCGGATTGAGGAAGTAAAGGTGGACATCTCACTGGTAAGACAAGACTTCCAGAAACTAAAAGGCAGAGTCACAGAAGCTGAGAATCGGCTAGGCACTGTGGAGGACTCCCTCCCCCCCTTGCAGAACACAACATCAGAACTGCAGCAACAAGTGAACCAGCTCCTCCAGAAGCAAGACGACATTGAGAATCGCCTTCGCAGGTGTAACCTCAGATTCGTCGGCCTCCCAGAGGGGGTGGAAGGGAAAGACCCCCCCACGTTTTTGGAAAATTTACTCTGCGACACATATGGAAAGGAATCATTCTCCCCAACATTTGTGGTCGAACGTGCACACCGCCTTTCAGGCAGACCACCACCATCCGGAGCCCCCCCACGCACGTTCATCGCAAAATTCCTGAACTACAGGGATAGAGACACTATTCTACGGCTCAGCAGAGTGAAGGGCAATATCCCCCTGGGAAACAAAATGATTGCCATATACCCGGATTTCTCTGCAGAGGTGCAGCGTAGGCGCCGCACATTCACCGAGGTCAAAAAGCGCCTGCGCATCAAGAACATCAAATACGCCATGCTTTTCCCGGCCCGGCTGCGTGTAGAGGGCGAGGACAGGGCACACTTCTTCGAGGACCCGGAGGCTGCCATCGCCTGGCTGGAGCAGAGAGAGACTCACAGATAAGTACCACTTTACAATTGACTTGTCTGCCCTATGCAACATATATGCCCCCTCAAAATATTCCACCCTATAATACCCTGATCCTCCGGACGCAACACTATTTAAGTCCAGTCATATCCATATATATGCAAGCTGATCAGTCCGCCCCCCCAATATTCTCCACATGATCAGCACCTTGAAATGCTGCAAGACCGTTCATCTGATTTACCCCACCTGGATAAACCCCTCAATTATAATAATAGAACGAATAGACTTTATCAAACATCACAACCGCATAATACATTGGGGAACTCCGACAGGATACAATCCGCAAGATTCTTAACTGACCACAACAAACACCATTTTCCCTAATGGACTTCCTATAAGACCCTACCCCAGCAACAAGTTCACCCTAAAACCGCACAGCAAGGTCCACATCTATAACCGACGGAGCACGCTTGACTTAATAATGATCCTCACCAGTGAAGGTGAGTCGAGTCCTGAACTCTACAACGGTACGCAGCGTATTTTCGCCCTATGTACCACGGTTATCCACCTGAATTGGAACGCTCTGATCATGACAGCACTGCTCGAGACATTTCAGCTCCCTGAGCTCATTACTATCCTGGATACAGTGACTGTCTCTCAAGAAACCTTAACATACCACTTTTTTTCCACAGGTTGGACAAGGTTAATGCCATGTTGGCAGTTCGGGAACAAAGCCCGCACCAGGTTTGGGAGGTGCAGGGCAGGGAGGGGGGAAGGGAATGTTAGAGTTATGCAATTCTCATTGTGCTATCTAACGTCAAAAGCAAGTACCTGTCTGTGTATGATTCCCAGGGTGCATCAGAAATTTGCCTATAATATTGTTACCTGTGTTGAGACACTGCAGAGTGGGGTGGCCTGAGTCCTGGAGCTCAATACATAACATAAATACTTAGATGACCAACCTAAAATTTGTCACGTGGAATATCCGCGGTATCAGAGAACCTATCAAGAGGTCAGCAGTATTCTCGATCATTAAAAAACTAAAAGCAGATGTAGTGGCTCTGGTCGAAACACACGCCGAGGGCCTAGCACATAAAGTACTCCAGAGACCATGGATTGGATGGGCGTTCCATTCAACACACACTACCCTATCTAGAGGAGTTTCACTCCTAATTGCCAAAAGCACACACTTCGAGCTCCAGGACTCAGTAATCGACCCATCGGGCAGATATGTCCTCATAAAGGCCAAAATCTATGGAGACCCAGTCCTCCTTATGGCATTCTATGTTCCGCCACCATTCAATACAGCCGTTATTGTTGAAGGGTTTAATTTCATGGCACTACACCCCAGCATCCCGGCAATATGGCTAGGGGATTTCAATAATGTCCTAGATCCCGCACTAGATAGACTTAATGCCTCATCTGCCGAACCTATGACATCACACCCCACAAGATTCGCCAGACTTCTATCAGATTTTGGCCTAATAGACACATGGAGATTCAGGAATCCTACAGATAAACGATTTTCCTGCTTTTCCACGTCCCATAGGGCTATGTCACGAATAGACCTCATATTAGTGTCCAAAACACTCCTCCCAAGACTGACGGACGCTGGCTTCTCTCCTAGGTCCCTCTCCGACCATTGTCCCTACTGGGCCACGCTCAAAGTTCCTCACAACCGCCCACCAGCGACATGGAGACTGAACCCCTTCTGGCTGACCATATTGCCGGAGGAGGACGATCTCTTAACAGAATGGGATAATTATTTTCAAATTAATGAAGGCTCCGCCCCAGTCCAACTAGTGTGGGAAACTTTTAAAAAACATGCCCGAATGATCCTTACCAGTAGAATTAACAAAATTAAAAGAACCTCAGAATCTGCGATAGCTAAAGCGGAGGCTGGTCTTCGAGACTCTGAAAAACTGTTTCTCGAGGCCCCCACCGCAGACAAAGCTGACAATCTTAAACTATGTACGAGGGTATTAACTCAGCTACATTATGAAAAATCCAAAAGAAAACTATTTTTCCATAGGCAACGATCATTCGAGCACGGGGAACGGGCGGGGAAACTGTTGGCCTATTTGGTACATAGTGAAGATAGACCCCCCGTGGTAATTTCACTGCGCTCACCCACTGGGACCGTAGAGACAGAACCACACAAGGTAACAGACATCTTTAGAGAATTCTTCAGTAAACTCTATACTTCATTAGCCCCCACAGACACTTCCCTGATGGAAACATTCCTGGGGAAATTAACTATTCCCCAACTCTCCACAGAACAGGTTGAGGAACTAGAGGCTCCATTGACAACAGATGAGATATCCAGTGCCTTGGCGACACTCCCTGGCTCAAAGTCTCCAGGCTCAGACGGCCTTCCGGTGGAATTTTATTCCACCTATGCAGCAACACTGACCCCTAGATTGCTACAGCTATATGAAGCCATATTTAAGGATCTCAGTCTGCCAGCCTCCATGAGAGAGGCTACTATAGTCTTAATCCCCAAGCCAGGGAAGGATCCATTAGTCCCAGAGTCATACCGCCCCATATCTCTACTACAAGTAGATATTAAAATTCTCGCAAAAATATTAGCCATTCGCCTGAATAAAGTAATCCACTCCCTAATCCATGGTGACCAGGCAGGATTTATGCCTGGCAGAAATACTTCCTTCAACCTCAGGAGACTATTCATAAATCTACAAGCCACCCATGACAATGTAGGAGCTAGAATGATCGTCGCCTTGGACACGGCCAAGGCGTTCGATTCAGTAGAGTGGAACTACCTGTGGAGCTGCCTGGCCAGGTTCGGCTTCGGCCCCAACTACATAAAATGGGTGCAGCTCTTCTACCAATCCCCATCAGTGAGGGTACTGGCGAACGGGTGGCCATCCGAGCAATTCCCATTGACCAGAGGCACGCGGCAGGGATGCCCTCTGTCGCCGCTGCTGTACGCTCTGGCGGCAGAGCCCCTTGCCATCGCCATTCGGGCGCACCCGGACATAAAGGGACTCCGCAGGGGGGACGTGATTGAAAAAATCAGTACCTATGCGGACGACACCCTGCTATACCTAGACGACTCTGAAAACTCTTTGCCCCTTACACTTGACCTAATAAAACAGTTCGGTACATTTTCAGGCCTTAGGATAAATTGGGACAAATCCCAAATATTACCCCTTGACAGTTTCCCACAACCTAAAGACAGAGCACTGCTACCCCTACAGAGAGTTGACACCATCAAGTATCTAGGTATAAGGACTACAAGAGACCCAGCTGACTACGAAACACTCAATATAACACCGTTGTTTGCGATGCTTAAACACAAGACACAGATATGGGCTCGTCTCCCGCTGGGAGTAACAGGGCGAATAAATCTAGTTAAGATGGTCCTCTTACCCAAAGTATTATATATGACTTGGCATTCGCCAATATACCTAGTCCTTAGACATTTTAAGCTAATGGAAGTTATACTGAAACCATTTATCTGGGGAAACAATAGACATAAAATCGCCTGGCAAAAACTCAAAAACCCCACAGACCTAGCGGGAATGGCCCTACCTGACCTCAATGCCTACTATATAGCTGCACAGCTGTCCCAAATCTTTCATATAGACAAGACAGATAGCGAAAGATCCATGCACTTCCTATGTCCCAGGTGGGCTCATCCAACACAAGACCCACTGGCTGTAATAGCAGGAAAAACCACTAGAGAAGATAAAAATGCAAGAGGAAAAACACTGCTATATCACTACACTAAGATTTGGAACCTAGCCATGGACAAACTACAACTGTCAGCAATTAATGAATTCACCCCCCTATGGCATAATATAAACCTCCCAGAATTTAACATAATACCAGATAATGAGGTGTAGAGTTCTGGGGGGATCTTCTACATATCACATATCATTCACAATGGCAGACTAAAAACCTTTGAAAGATTGCAAACAGAATTTGCATTACCAAACCAAATGCTTTTCAGGTACATACAACTACACCATGCCTTCTATAAACAATTCCCGCAGGGGGAAACAAATTTGACAAACAACCCATTAATGGAGGCACTGAAATGCCCTGACCCTAAAAAACTAATATCTCAATTCTATCAGATGCTGACACTGCCGCAGGCTACCAAAGCAGCCTACGCCCTAAAATCAAGGTGGGAGGGAGAAGTTGGCACAATAGCAGACGATGAGTGGAGCGATGCCTTAGATGCATGTAAACTAGTGTCCCCTAAGTTGTCAGACCGCCTAACCCAAACCTTCCTGCTACATAGAGCATACCTCACACCACACAAGCTAGCAAAATTCAAGAGTAACCAAACAACAATATGCCCAATGTGCAATCAGGCCACAGGTACTTTTTTTCATCTACTATGGCAGTGCCCTCGAATCCAAGCATACTGGGCGCAGATAGTACGCTTCCTACATGATACTATGGGTTCCCCAGTAACACTACAACCCAAGCTCTGCATACTGGGAATCCTATCTGACCCAGAGATAAATAAACTCAAAAAAATATTTGTTCACGAAACACTCTTCTCCGCACGTAAAGTTATTGCCAGAAATTGGATGAGGCCTAACCCCCCAGAGTTCACACACTGGATAATAGAAGTCAATAACACACTACCCTACAAAAAATTGGTGTACTTACACAGAGGCTGCCCTCTCAAATATGACCAGATCTGGGATAAGTGGACTCAGTCGTCTGATACCTGTACGTGAGAATGGGCGGGGCATGGAGATGGCCTGGTTTATGGCCCCTACCCACACCATATCAGAGAAGCTCTCCTAATGGAGATTGACTAATACACACCAACCCAGAATAATTACCTTTTATATATGTACCATGGGAAAAGTATAAAAGAAACTAGACATGAGATATAAAGTCGTATGCAAACTTATATATACATGCTGAAAACTGTATTGTTATCCTCCGGGATCACTATGTACACAAAACTTTTTTTTTTCTGTAATGTTTTATTTTACTAAATAAACTCACTTTTGATGCAAAAAAAAAAAAAACGCACTAAGCGTTTATCGATTGGTTTGCGCTAAAGTTATAGCGTCTACAAAATAGGGGATAATTTTTAATAATAATTTTTTTTTTTACTAGTAATGGCGGCGATCAACGATTTTTAATCATGGCTGCGACATTATGGCGGACAGATCGGACACTTTTGGCGCTATTTTGGGACCATTCACATCTATACAGCGATCAGTGCGATTAAAAATGCATTGATTACTGTGTAAATGTGACTGGCAGTGAAGGGGTTAACCAGGAGGGTGCGCTGCAGGGGTTAAGTGTGTCCTAGGGAGTGATTCTAACTGTAGGAGGGATGTGCTACGCATGACATGACAATGATCAGGATCACAGGGAGTGGTGATCAGTGTCATTAGGCAGAACGGGGAAATGCTCGTTTACATCAGCATTTCCCCATTCTTCCTCTCCGTGAGATGATCGCGGGTATCCCCGCGGACATCGAGTCCGCAGAACCAGTGATCACACTCAAGGAGCTTGCGGCAGGGTCGCGCACGCGGCGGCAAATTTAAAGGGACGTACCTGTACGCCCATTTGCTTGTCCGTGACATTCTGCCAAAATAATTATCAGCTCCCAACACACACACACACACACACACACACACACACAGAGGTGAGGCTGTCAATCTGCTGGAGGTGCCTCCCGTCACCTTTTTTTTTCTCTTGGTGTCACGAAAACATGTCAGAAGCAACTCATGCTAATAGAGTAACAAAACAGCAGACAGTAATTACACTTCGTGCTCTGGATGGAGACAAGTACACACAATAGAGGGATATGCTTTGTTCATATTTCAGGTTAGAGGTTTACAACCACTTTACCAAAACTATTTGTGCATAGGAAAACAAAAAAACCAAAAAATCAGAAAGCACATCTTTTTAAACAGCTTACTTTTTCAGAACGGTTTAAGAGATCTAATGCCTCTTTCCTGTCCAATTCTGCCCTTTCAAGATTGTGTTTGAGATGTTTCAGTTCTTCTTGTAGCGATGTCATCCGAGCTGTTTCACAAGACGAAAATTGTTAAGTTACATAAAAGCGTCTTTTCAAACGACATTAAAAGCATACTTGTAAAAATTACTTTAATATTCCCTCATTATGGTCAGTATAGTAAACATTACTATATTATGATCACATGCTATTTAAAAAACCTGCCAGCACTAAAAATTATTAACATGAAAGAGCAAAGTTGTCAATCATTTAAACAATTTTCAGTTGCTTGTTTGAGTTAAATGCTTTGACGTCCACCAACAAGGAATTACAAAACTGTTTGTATATTTTGGTTCTCATGGCAACATATCAGAAAAGCTGCACCAGTACACAATTTTACAAATTTCTCAGAGCTTACTAATGCTTCAGTTATTAGCCCACATACACCAATTAAACACCCAGAATATCCTGTTTACTATGAAAAATAAGGCTTCACTTTTTTTTTCCTTAAACACATCAATACCAGACACTTTTGCCGTTTTCTGCCCAGGCCAATTTTTATGTTTCAGTGCTGTCGCACTTTGAATGGCTGTTGCACGGTCATGCTGCACTGTACCCAAACAAATTTTATCTCATTTTATTCTCACAAATAGAGCTTTCGTTTAGAGGTATTTGATCACTGCTGGGGTTTTTATTTTTTGCGCAACAAATAAAAAAAGACCGAAAATTTTGAAGATAAAAAAAAAGTTTTCTTTTGTTTCTGTTATAAAATTTTGTAAATAATTAAGTTTTCTCCTTCACTGATGGGCACTGATGAGGCACTAATATGCAGCACTGATGGGCATTGATAAAAAAACGCAGAGGTGATCAAATACCACCAAAAGAAAGCTCTATTTGTGGGGAAAAAAAGGACATCAATTTTATTTGGGTACAGTGTCGCACACCTGTGCAATTGTCGGTTAAAGTAACACAGGGCTGTATCGCAAAAAAAAATGGCCTGTCATTAAGGGGGTAAATCCTCCAAGGGCTGAAGCGGTTAAATCCTGTTAATCACATTTTTTAGCCTGAAATGAAGACAGTTTTTGTTTTATTCAATTTAACACCATCACAAAAAAATAAAAACAAATCACTGAGCTGGAAAAAGGATTATCCCCTTGTGTCAGTATTTTATTGAACCACCGTTTGCTTTAATTACAGCTTTTAGTGTGTTGGGATATGTCTGTACTAACTTTGTACATCTATCTGTACTTTGCAATACTTGCCTACTCTTCTTTGCAGAACTGCTCAAGTTCAGTTAAATTTGATAGTTACCGTTTGTGGTCTGCAGTTTACAACTCATTCCACAGGTTTTCAATGGGGTTCAAGTCTGGGCTCTGACTAGGCCAGGCAAGGACATTTACCCTTTTTTCCTTCAACCACTGTGGGGTAATTTTTGCTGTGTGCTTTGGGTCATTGCCATGTTGGAAGGTAAACCTTCCCATTGACACTTTTCTGGCAGAGGGCAGCAGATTTTCCTCAAGAATTTGATGGTATTTTGCTCCATCAATTTTTCCATCTGCCCTGACAAGTGCTCCTGTTCCTCCTAAAAAACACCCCCCCCAACAGGATATTACCACCTCCATGCTATACTGTAAGAATTGTGTTATTTGGGTGGTGAGCTGTATTGGATTTCTGTCAGACATATCGTTTGGTGTTGAGGCCAAATTATTAAATTTTAGTCTCATCTGCATACAACACCTTTTCCATGTGGCCTCAAAATCTTCAAGGTGCGTTTTGCAATGCTCAGTTGCGACCTCACGTGACATTTAAGTGGTGGCTTTTTTCTTGCAACTCTCTCATAGAATTTGTGATATTGTTGCCACATGCACACAATGGCTGCTGTCATAAATTCCTGCATCTGCTTTAGAGTTGCTGTAGGCCTCTTGGTAGCACCTGTTACCCGTTTCCTCCTGTCATTTTCATCGAGTTTGGAGCGGCGTCCTGATCCGGGGAGGGTCTGTGTTGTACCAAATAACATCCCCCAATGATAGACTTCACTGTGCTTCTAGGCATTGATAAAGCCTTTGATATTTTTTTGTATCCATCTACTGACTTTTCATGCTGAGCTAAACAAGATGATCACAGCCGATCACAGGGAAAGTCAAATAGCTTTGTGTGCCATGGAGAAGGTGATTAGCTACACCTGATTGAGTTTACAAGTCATTTTTAGGAGGGGGTGATCCTTTTTCCAACTCAGTGATATTGTTTTGGAAATGTACATTTTATTCGAACATGTTGGCGCTATAGGTTTTACTTGAATGTGCGAACTCTATAGAACATGTGGCGGCGCACTCTGTGACCACCAGACACAGCAAATCACGATTGTTGTACTGGGCCGCAATTAGTGGCCCTGGTACTATGATCGATGTGTTCAATCACAGCAATCAGTGTTACAGTAATAGACAAGACTGTCATTCATGATGCCTTGTTTAGTACTGTGTGATCTCGGCAATTGGTCACAGCGATTACACAGTACCAGGGCCAATCACAGTGGCTCTGTACCTTGTGTTTGCTGTGACCACTCACAACATCACTGTAATAAACAAAGGTTTCATGAATAAAACCTTTGAACAGCCTTACAGATTGCTTATACAGCGATTACCACTGTAATAAGCAGTAAGTGGGTAAAAAAAAAAACCCTGATAACTCAGAGTAGTAGTGTCACTATGGTGACATTAAACTGCTCTGGTGATAGCATGTCAAATGAAAAAAAAAATAACAAACACCTCCCTGCCCCTGATCACCGCCACACCAGTCCCAGTGTCCCTGATCACTGCCACACCAGTCCTAGAGTCCATGATCACCACCTCCACCACAATTACCTTGTCTCTGATCAAAGCCACAGCAGTCAGCGTCACCATAAGGACTTGAGCAAAACGCTATTAAGAGCTGTCTGTGTTCCGACCATTCTTCGGAGAGCATTTAACAGGCAGTGAGGAGCATTGTATCACCTCCTCACCACCTGCTTTAGGCCCTTGGACCCCTGAATAGGTCAAGATTGGTGGGCGCAGATAGAGTATAATTTCTGTCAAAGCTGCAAAACATCGCAGCCATGACATGTGTACACCCTCAGCCAACTCCTTCTACAGTGAGTGGGGTAGAGATTGAGGAGCTGTCAATCCTTCTACATTAACCCATTTCCACAGTGGAACTGTGCTCTTCAGCTCCAATAATGAGGAAGCTTCTGGTGCGCAGCCTGCACACCCTACTCACAAAGTGAGCTTTTATACACAGGATCACATCTGGGGCTGTGCCATGGCCCTGTACCCAGAGAGGGCTTGCAGCTAACCAACACAGTACACTCCAATCTGGAAAAAGCAAACAATGCAGAGCCCGATACCCAAAAAGTCACGTTCCAGGGTAGCCCAATGCATCCAGTTCAGCGGGGTACAACACGCAAAGGTTAAGGAAAGGCCAATCCTGATAGCAGTGTACAGAGCAGCTCAGAAGCAAAGTAGCAGGAATCTTAAAAGTGTAGAATTAGATGCAAGAACTTTATTAGGAAACATTATATCCATTCAGCTCAGATGGATGATGTAAAGTCTCTCCCCCAGTTTCCATGGCCAGCAGCAAGGCATAGAACATCAGAAACTGAATGAATAGGGACCTGTGACAATGTTCAAACTTTTAGCTGGAGGCAGCCCTTTGCTTCTTAAAAAAAGTTTTAAGCAGAAAGTGCTGCCTCAAGCTTAAGGTTTTTAACCCTGTTTGAGGGATATAATATAGACTATGATAGCTTTAATCCATGTAATGAATTCTACAAATGTGTTTTTTGGTGGGTTGAGATTATCAGTGTGATGTCCAGAAGGCTCCACGCATAATACAGTGCATGATGGAAGACTATCTGTGAGCAGGCCCCTGTTCATTCAGCCTCTGGTGTTCTAATGCTTGCAACTGGCTACAGAACACTGACTTTACACCACTTACTTCCAGAGTATTAATGCAAATTTCACTGAGCTGGCCCAAGCTTTCCAATCCTCCTGTAGGCAGCAGCAAAACCCAACAGTATTAGAATTCCTGTGTCCCTCAAGGACGAGAAAGAAAGGTCTTTGAGGCGACAAAACTTAAATAAGTCCAAGACCAGAGTAATGATTTGTCAAATTAGATTTTTACACCACTATATGATCTAAATAATCTTTTTATTTATTTATTTTTTTTTACCTTGCAAGTCTCCAATCATTTCTGACCCCTGGTTTCTGTCTCTCCGCTCAGAGTCTAAGGCTGCCTGTAACTGAAAGAAATCTTTTTCCACTTGTAGCTTGGCACTTTCTAATAGTCGACATCTATCCTGCAGTTCCCGGTTTAGTGCTTCTAGTTGTGCAATAGTCTTGGTCATCTCATTTTGACCTTTTCTCAGCCTAGCTGCTGTGTCCGACTCAGCTCTTAGGAAGTCATTGGCTTCATCCAACTGGAAAATGAAAAATAAATATCAAAGCGATGCAAGAACACAATATTACACCATAAGGTCTTACAAATAATGTATTCAGAATACTGAAGAAATATAAGTGAAATACAGAAATATGCGAGTACAGATTTTAAGGCATCAAAGTAACATTAAAGCTTCATTTTTTTATTATAACAACAAATGTTATACAGTATGATATCATTTGCTTAGGCCTGGAACCCAGGGAAGTAACTGAAAAAAAAAAAAAACAGCCAAAGATGATTGAGAGTGTGAATTTCCGCTTTAACAAACTAAAAAGCACTTTACTAAACAAATCTGCTAAAAAATCTGCTCAAGAAAAAAAAATGGGACAAAGCACAGGGAAAAAATGAACACATACCTGCTTTTGCAATTGTATTATTTTTTCATTTGTTATTTGAGAATTCTGACTAACTTTCTTGAGATCCTCCAATTGGTCTTTTAAAGTAGACACTGTATGAAAAAAATATAGTTAAATTATCAGGCTATTGTCAGACTACATTACACTCCATCTTCCAGTAAGAACCACAAGAAGAATCCTAAAATGTACGTTTAAATGCAGCAAGTTAGAAATATTGTGCCTACAGTTATGCCTTAAAGAGGGAGTCCACCTACATCAACCGAAAAAAAAAAAAATATTAAAAGCCAACAGCTACAAATACTGCAGCTGCTGACTTTTAATACATGGCCACTTACCTGTCCCAGGGTCCAGCGATGTCGGCAGCCGACGCCGATAACCCGCTCGATTCTCGGCAGCTGCCGCCATCCTAGGTGAGGGAATCAGGAAGTGAAGCGTTGCGGCTTCGCTTCCCGGTTCCCTACTGCGCATGCGCGAGTCGCGCTGCACATTGTAACTGGTCCCCGCTATCTCCTGGGAGCTGTGTGTTTCCCAGGAGACAGCGCGGAGGGACAGGAAGAGGCATAGACTCCCATGGGAGTCTATGCCGGAAGTGTGTTCAAATACCTGTCTTAGACAGGTATCTGCACCCCCCTCCCCCCTGAAAGGTGCCAAATGTGACACCGGAGGGGGGGAGGGTTCCGAAAAGCGGAAGTTCCATTCTTGTGTGGAACTCCGCTTTAAGTACCAGCAAGCCTACATAAAACTTTCCACGGCTATATCTTCAATCTACAATTAGTGCCTTAGGAGCTATTCGGACTGCCTCTTTCAAGGAACTGGTTAGTTCTGGGTTATAATAGAAACTCAGCATTACAAAAATTACATTACAAAAATGAGTGTAGGGGCTTTCTACATTTTTTCTTTAGTAAGGGATTGATAAGGTGCTATAAAAACAAATCCTTTTCTGTAGTCAGGTAAATATGAATATTGCACTTTATATTGACTTCCAATTAGCAGGCTTGTAGCTCTAATCTCCTGTTAACTTGCCAGTGAATGATCGCCTATGGATTGCGCAATGCTGCCATTCAGACGCAGAGCAGAAAAGATTAGAGAAGGTGTGCCTTTGCTTCAGGTGGGTCTGCCGCTTCAATCCTCTATACCTCCCATATGTTCAGGTGTCAGGTTGGCTTCTTTAGCTATGCATAATAGAAAGTGGATGGCATCCGGAGTCAGCACTCTGACTCGTGAGTCAGCAAAAATGCGTCAACTTCTCTGCCTCCACTGTGTTGTTCTGCTGTATTTTTAAGTTTTCAATAAAGTTGAATGAGTTTTTCATTTTCGGAGTGCAGATGTCCAGATTCCTTCCACTTTCTATTGTGCAGAAAAGCTTAGAAACAAATCTTCTCTTTTCTTTGGGAGTAGGATTTTAATCGCTTAAAAATGTCTCAATTAGGAGAATTGCAAGTCATTTTTCCCCATTAAAGTAAAAAAAAATTATGGATATTCCTCTTTGAGAAATTAGGTGGTTTATTGGTAGATAAAAATGGACTTGGAGGTGCATGGTTTCTCTGGGATTTTTTGTTATAGTTAGAACTGATTCTACTATTTTGGATGATAGTTTTCACTGTGGTTTAGGTTTCTCAATTTTTCTCATCCATCCTGGTCTCAGTGCATGCCATGTATGTGCTAAGAGAGTGACTGGCAGGATTACAGAATGCTCCCACTCTATTTCCAATTAGTATGGGTGATATTAATAAAGTCTTAGACCCCATTCACATATGGTGATTTAGGATCCCAGGCAGATTCCAAATCACACTGCAATAGTGACAAAATGCACCACGCGTGTTTTGGTGACATTCATTTCAAATGACACATTATAAGCAGTGCGGCGAACAGCATCACACAAAGCTTGTCGCCAAAAAAGAAGCAGACGCTTCTTTTGGGCAACAATCTTTGTGCGATAGTGAAAACTCATCCATCTTTATTGAAAATGTAAAAACCCCCTAATACAGCAAAAAGCACACTGTGGGGGCAGAGAAAAAGTCAACACGTTTCACACTAGATTAGCGCTGACTCGTTAGTCTGCACTAATCTAATGCGAAACACGTAAACTGTTTCTTTGCCCGCAGTGTGTTTTTCTGCTTTATTACGGGGTTTTTACCTTTTCAATGAAGATGGATGAGATTTTTCGTAGTGCAGTTTGCTGCACAAAAATCATAGGAAAAACAGCACTGTGTTTGAGGTGTAACCACATTGCACCCATGCTATAGCCAAAAGATGGCTACAGCGTCAGCTTAAAATGTCGTGAGGGCATACATGGACATCCTCCTGTTCTCGGGGTACTCGCACGAGGCATGTTCTGTGACCGCCGAGTCTTTGGGACTTGGCTGATCGCAGAGCAGGGTAAAGTGTCAATCACAGTAGGTGCTTTACCACGTGATCAGCTGTCAGCCAATGACAGCTGATGATGGAAGTAATCAGAAGCTGGTTTCCGGCTTTCTTTCTTCACGCTGACAGAGGAAAGCCATAAACCGTCTTCTGTTAGAGGAACATTGGCCCCCTTAGTGATCACCAGTGCTGACAAATCAGTGCCCACCAGTGCCACCAAATCAGTGCCCATCAGTGAAGGAGAAAAATTACCTGTTTGCAAAATTTAATAACAAAATAGGAAAAACGTTTTGTTTTTTCTAAATTTTCGGTCTTTTTTTGCAAGATAAAAAAAAAAAACAATGGTGATTAAATACCACCAAAAGAAAGCACTCTGTGTAAAAAAAAAAAAAATGATAATTTAATTTGGGTACAGTGTTGAATGACCGCGCAGTAGTCATTCAAAGTGCGACAGCGCTGAAAATTGGCCTGGGCAGGAAGGGGGTATAAGTATCCTGTAAGCAAGTGGTTAAAAACGAATGGCACCCAAAAAACGCACGGCATGCTTTGCCACTATTGCAGTGCAATATGGAAATGTGGGCAGAATCTAGGTGATTCTGCCCATGATCCCAAATCGCCTCACGTGAACAGGGCCTGAATCCTATTAGGTCTTTAACTTAAAGAGCAACTGCAGTCTGCTCACATAATTTGTAATAAAAACATCTTTGCCATTCTGAAGCTTCCCTCCAACCACTTTGCATATTATTTTATATACTGTGATTCTGTACTTGCCAAATATGCTGCGGAAATCTCCCTTCCCGGTGTGTGGCTGCAACCATTTTCACTGTGGGCAGCTGAAGCTGCTGCCTGTTCACTTCCTGGATTTAAACAGACACACAAGAGGCACACCTCCAGCTCTGCAGCTCTCATTGGCCCACTTATGACTCATTCCCCTCCCTTCCTAGGAAACTCGCAGAAGAGTGAGAGCTGTGCATGATGTCATAAGCCTAGGCTTTTTACCAGACAAGAAATAGGAACTGGGCTGTTTACTGGCAGAAAAAAATGTCTTACTATCCAAAGTTAAAACAAGAAGGGCAGATTTAATAGACAGACAATTGAAAAAATGATAAGTTCCACTTTAAGCGGTCAACAATTCAAAGGTTCATAAAAAATATGAAACATTTATAGGTGAAACAGAAAACACTCTCTACATTACATGCATTTACAAGTAGGTGATCAAACTTGGTTGGCAGTGTTGACTGGCGGCTACAAACCAAGAATGTGATCCATCAACAGAACACATGTACAGTATTTCCACAAGCAAAGTTTATTCAGTCTTCATTTTATTTCCCTTCCTGACAGCTATAGTTTAATCATGCAAAATAAATCACAATACTGACAGACAGAGATTGTGTAATATTATCCAATTATACATGCAAGAACCATAAAAAGTAACATGAACTAAAATCAAACATCATTCAGGCCAACACGACTGTTTGAACCATGACGTTCTAACTAGTAATCAAGGCCACATGGTTATAAAGACAGCACATCACTTACATCAGGGGTAGGCAACCTCGGCCCTCCAGCTGTTGTGAAACTATAAGTTCCATGAGACATTGCAAGACCCTATTAATCACAGGCATGCCCCTAGAGACAGAGGCATGATGGGATTTGTAGTTTCATCACAGCTGGAGGGCTGAGGTTGCCTACCCCTGACTTACATTAACAGAACTTGAATTACTAAAATGTTCAAGGTCTCCAGTAATTAGATCACTGCATGAGACATTTCTGCAATGAGATCTAATTGGTAACTTGCCTTCATTTTCCACATTCCTCCTCTTCTCACTCTCCTGTTCTGCCTTTCTTTGGTATTCATTCAATCGATGTTGAAGCATCATTTTTTCCTTTTCAGTCTGAGACACGACTGATTCCAAGTTTTTTCTTTGATTGCCCTAAGGGTACAAATCATGAATGATTAGATCTTACACAAACTATTTTTAGCTGGCATTAGCATTTTTCTAACAATCAGGTACATGGCTATTATAAACAGCTCAATCAGCCAAAACCAGGAAAAGAAAGTAATTATAGAACACAGGAAAGATCCATCCAAGCAAGGTGCCCTCCATTTTGACCCCTTGAACCCAACAGGAATTTATTGGCAGAATAAAGCACAAGAACCACAAATTAAGCTAATGAAATGTTTAAATAACACTCTCGCTTGTACAGTTTCTTAACCACTTGCCTACCGGGTCAATTCTGACATTTCTTTCATACATGTAAAAATCAGTTTTTTGCTAGAAACTTACTCAAAACACACACAAAATATAACCCAATTTCTTTGTAAAAAATAAAAGATGTTATGTTGGGTATATAGATAGCCAACATGTCATGCTTTAAAATTGCGCATGTTCGTGCAATGGCACCAAACCACGGAAAATCTCTATAGGCAATTTTTTTTTAACAAGTTACCAGTTTATAGTAAGAGGTGGAGGTGTAGTGCTAGAATTGTTGCTCTGACGTTTGCGGCAATACCTCACATGTGTGGTATGAACACTGTTTACATATGTGGGCGTGACCTACGTGTGCATTCACCACTGCGCGCGAGCACAGGGGTGCTTTAATTTTTTTTTTTTTTTTTTTACACATTGTCCCTTTAAAATGTTTTTTTTTTTTAAATCATTATTACTGCTTTAGCAATACAGAATGACAGGTCCTCTTTATGGAGAGATCTGGGGTCTATAGGACCCCAGATCTCTCCTCTACCTTTAAAAGCAAGAGACTTTTTTTTAAAGCAAAAGATCAAAAACAAGCCTCGTTTACATGCTGGAGGAACCGGAAGTAAAGTCATGACGTCGCTCCAGTCCTCCAAGGCCATAGAGATGAGCGGAAGGGCCATCCTACTTTCACTCATATCTAATGCAAGCCATCACCGGATGGTTCACGGGCTTTAAAGATCAGTGAGGTAAGCCCAGAAACCATTGAGGGCACCCTTCCCGTCACTTCTAAAAGTGATCCAGTGGCAAATTCGCCACTCGGACCACCTTTTATCTCATGGAAAAACGCCTACCGACAAAAACAATACCGGGGTTATGGCATATGGCTGCAGCCATAACCCAGTATTCCACTTCCCGACCAGGATGGCAATTGCCTATGGCCCAGTTGGCTAGTGGGTAAACTAAAACACCAGCCATTTTTTTTAGATTAAGGAGGGGTTAAAACATCTGTCAGGGTTTTATTGTCATTTGAGGATGTAAAGGGGACACTGGTAATATATATAAAAAAAAAAGCTCTGCCTGTAGTAGTAAAGTCACTCGTCAAATCTAGGCACCAAGCCCTGTATGGCTTCTCTCAGAAGTTTCACTAGTATAAGTCATGCAAAATTAAGTAACAAAGAAAAAAAAAACAAGATTATACGAAATATAGAGTGGATCAAAACAGGTCACTAAAACACACTTACCTCCTCATCCAGTTCCTTCATTATCTTGTCAAGTTTAATGTTCGACATCCTATGAGGGAAAATAAATGCTGAGACTGGGAGGAATGATCATGGAGGATTTATGGGTCATGAAAACTTTGTTACACAATTGAAAAAGGAAGCAAGCTAAACAAATTCAAAATATGAATCCTATTCTGGCAAGTCAAATGATTGCATGATGTTGCCTAATTAGTTTGATTTCATTAGCTTTGCTAGCAAACCCAAATGAACCCCTTCACATTTAAGACTAAAACAAATGTTAAAAGTGGGAGTCCACCTAAAAAAAAAAATATTAAAAGCCAGCAGCTACAAATACTGCAGCTGCTGACTTAATGGCCTGTCCCAGGGTCCAGCGATCACTCGCTCGACTCTCGGCAGCTGCCGCCGCCATCCTAGGTGAGGGAATCAGGAAGTGAAGCATTGCGGCTTCACTTCCCGATTCCCTACTGCGCATGCGCGAGTCGCGCTGCGCATTGTAACTGGTCCCCGCTATCTCCTGGGACCTGTGTGTGTCCCAGCAGACAGTGCGGAGGGACAGGAAGGGGCATAGACTCCCGTGGGAGTCTATGCCGGAAGTGGGTGCAAATACCTGTCTTAGACAGGTATCTGCACCCCCCTCCCCCCTGAAAGGTGCCACATGTGACACCGGAGGGGGGGAGGGTTCCGAAAAGCGGAAATTCCATTTTTGTGTGGAACTCCGCTTTAATGCCCAAGCACAATTGTGCAACTTTGACATGTTAGTAAAACTGTACATATCGTCACAACTACTTTGTGTACCCAGCTGGATTATACCTTGTTTTTTTTCAGGACAAAATTGGGCTTTCATTTGGTGGTAAATGGTGATGGATACTGGCCCAAAATAATTAAAAAAAAAAACAAAACACATTTTATTTAATTTCGCTGTATATTTCTTGCTATTACCAGAATTATTTTTTTTTTAGGGCTGCGGAAAAAACGATCAAAATTCTTTTGATCGGTACTCACCTCTCCCCGGCTTCGGGGAGTTCCAGTGACGTCACGGACATCGACGTCACCATACTCCTCCCCCTTCCCAAAGTGCCTCCGTCTAACGAAGGGAAGGGGGAGCTTTGTGAATGGAGTTGCGTGTGGAAATGGTGCCATACAAAGTCAGTGCTAGCTGTGGAGAGATGCATGAGGAGGAGGAAAAGCAGAAGTCTGTTTGGGGATGGAAACTAGGAGGGAGGTGCTGTGGATAAAGTTTTTGTGAGTGTTCTGGGGGTTGGGATGTGCCTGCTCCTCCTTCCTCCTCCTCCTCCTCCTCTCCTCCACACGCCATAGAGCCTAGGAGCTCCAAGCCGTACAGAGAGGAGCGCCGGCGGAGTACAGAGTCCAGGAGTACAGAGAGGAGTGCTGAGAAGGCAGGAGGGAACCCGTCCTTTGGTAAGACCAACTCAGGAGGAGGGCGGCTGGGATGTGCGTCTGGGGACAAGACACGGCTCTTTGTAAGACAACAATGTACGACTGAGCAGTCCTTATCAGTGGAAACAGAGGACATTCCTGAGTCCTACAGAGATGTATCCACCTTCACCTCTCCCTAACATAGCACAGAACATTGCTCTCCTCGTCTGTGTATGGGAGGCCGGTGTGGTGAGGGGAGAGCCGAGTCTTCTCCTATATAAGTCATGGAGCCAGGAATGCCTTCCCAGCAGAGGACCTGCTCAGGTCTCCCTCTGTGTGGTATCTGTGAGGGCTTCACAACCTGTGCTTATAGTATACAGTATATAATATACAGAAAAATGTGTCTCTTGTTATATCAATTTATTGTGTTATGGAGACTATGTGCGCTTTATGTGGTCAGTCAGTGTGCAATTCGATCAAATCTGCAATCACATAGCCATAACTTCCTATCTGGTCCATTTAGACTTGGTTAAAGCTGGCCATAGATGCATCAGTTGTATGTAGTGGGGTTTGTTTTTTTATCTTTTTGATCAGTCGGATATGTATGTATGTATGTATGTATATATAAACACTGTATTTATTGGCGTATAACACTCACTTTTTCACCATGAAAATTGGGTGCAAATAGTGCGTGTGTGTTATACGCCAATACTTCAGTTTTAGCTGCCTCGGAGGGGACAGGGAGGGGGGGCAGGACGAGCACCGTCAGATTACATACAGCGAGAATCTCCTGTTTACTTGGCGGCCTCTGTAATAGGAACTCCTGTCTCCTGGGCCGCCATTGGACCACTGTTCTGTCTATCATAGGAGATTCTCACTGTATGTAATCTGTCGGCACTCGTCCCACCCCCCTCCCTGTCTCCTCTGGGCTGCAGATGGGCATCGATCAGGCTGCACTGATGGCAATGGTGAGGCTGCATTGATGTGGACTGATGAGGCTGCATTGATGGCACTTGTGAGGCTGCAGATGGGCATTGATCAGGCTGCATTGATGACAATGGTGAGGCTGCAGATGGGCACTGACCCTTATTTTTCTTCAAAGTTCCTTATTAAAAATTTAAGTTTTTTTCCTGAAACTTCCCTCTTAAAATGAATGTGCGTGTTATATGCCGATAAATACGGTATATATATATATATATATATATACACTACCGTTCAAAAGTTTGGGGTCACATTGAAATGTCCTTATTTTTGAAGGAAAAGCACTGTACTTTTAAATGAAGCTGACTTTAAACTAGTCCTAACTTTAAACAAATATACTCTATACATTGCTAATGTGGTAAATGACTATTCTAACTGCAAATGTCTAGTTTTTGGTGCAATATCTACATAGGTGTATAGAGGCCCATTTCCAGCAACTATCACTCCAGTGTTCTAATGGTACAATGTGTTTGCTCATTGGCTCAGAAGGCTAATTGATGATTAGCAAACCCTTGTGCAATCATGTTCACACATCTAAAAACAGTCTAGCTCCTTCCAGAAGCTACAAAACTGACCTTCCTGTGAGCAGATTGAGTTTCTGGAGCATCACATTTGTGGGGTCAATTAAACGCTCAAAATGGCCAGAAAAAGAGAACTTTCATCTGAAACTCGACAGTCTATTCTTGTTCTTAGAAATGAAGGCTATTCCATGCGAGAAATTGCAAATAAATTGAAGATTTCCTACAACGGTGTGTACTACTCCCTTCAGAGGACAGCACAAACAGGCTCTAACCAGAGTAGAAAAAGAAGTGGGAGGCCGCGTTGCACAACTAAGCAAGAAGATAAACACATTAGAGTCTCTAGTTTGAGAAACAGACGCCTCACAGGTCCCCAACTGGCATCTTCATTAAATAGTACCCGCAAAACACCAGTGTCAACATCTACAGTGAAGAGGCGGCTGCGGGATTTTGGGCTTCAGGGCAGAGTGGCAAAGAAAAAGCCATATCTGAGACTGGCCAATAAAAGAAAAAGATTAAGATGGGCAAAAGAACACAGACATTGGACAGATGAAGACTGGAAAAAAGTGTTGTGGACGGATGAATCCAAGTTTGAGGTGTTTGGATCACAAAGAAGAACGTTTGTGAGACGCAGAACAAATGAAAAGATGCTGGAAGAATGCCTGACGCCATCTGTTAAGCATGGTGGAGGTAATGTGATGGTCTGGGGTTGCTTTGGTGCTGGTAAGGTGGGAGCTTTGTACAGGGTAAAAGGGATTTTGAATAAGGAAGGCTATCACTCCATTTTGCAACGCCATGCCATACCCAGTGGACAGCGCTTGATTGGAGCCAATTTCATCCTACAACAGGACAATGACCCTAAACACACCTCCAAATTGTGCAAGAACTATTTACAGCAGAAGCAGGCAGCTGGTATTCTATCGGTAATGGAGTGGCCAGCACAGTCACCAGATCTGAACCCCATTGAGCTGTTGTGGGAGCAGCTTGACCGTATGGTACGCCAGAAGTGCCCATCCAACCAATCCAACTTGTGGGAGCTGCTTCTAGAAGCGTGGGGTGCAATTTCTCCAGCTTACCTCAATAAATTAACAGCTAGAATGCCAAAGGTGTGCAATGCTGTAATTGCTGCAAAAGGAGGATTCTTTGATGAAAGCAAAGTTTGATGTAAAAACAATGTTATTTCAAATACAAATCATTATTTCTAACCTTGTCAATGTCTTGACTCTATTTTCTATTCATTTCACAACGTATGGTGGTGAATAAGTGTGACTTTTCATGGAAAACACAAAATTGTTTGGGTGACCCCAAACTTTTGAACGGTAGTGTGTATATATATATATATATATATATATATATATATATATATATATATATATATATATATATATATATATATATATATATATATATATATATATATATATATATATATATATATATATATATATATAAGTTGGATCTGTATGTGCGTTATAATTAATCGAAAATAGTCGATTAATAAAAAAAAAATTGATTACTCCAACACGAAAATTTTAATCAGTAACAGCCCTATTTTTTTTACAATTCTACCAAAATATGCTGACCGTGACCTTTGAGCCCAACACTAACCCTCGCAAAGCTTCATCTTGTTATTTTCTTCTTTATTTTAAATTTAACACATATCTTCCCCTCCATTCAGAAGAGGAAGTAAACACAGGGGTGGACTCACAATGACTTGATAACCAATCAGGTGACCTAGAACTGGGAGTCCCGGGATCCCAAACCTTAGTACAAAGATACCCATATGAGGCCTCACTGAAAAAACACCCACTTCCGTGAGTCCAAGAATGAATGTGCAACACCTCAAAAAAGTTAGATTTGTAGCTACAGTGCCTTGAAAAAGTAGTCATACTCCTTGAAATTGTCCACATTTTGTCATGTTACAACCAAAAACAAAATGTATTTTATTGGGATTTTATTTGATACACCAACACAAAGTGGCACATAACTGAAAATTATACATAGTTTTCAAAATCTTTTACAAATCAATATCTGAAAAGTGTGGCGTGCATTTGTATTCAGCCCCCTTGACTCTGATACTCCCAACTAAAAACTAGTGGAACCAATTGCCTTAAGAGGTCACCTAATTAGTAAAGAGTCCACCTGTAAGTAAAATAATCTCAGTATCAATACAGCTGTTCGGTGAAGCCCTTAAAGGTTTGTTAGAGAACCTTAGTGAACAAACAGCATCATGAAGGCCAAGGAACACACCAGACAGGACAGAGATAACAGAGAAGTTTAAAGCAGGGTTAGGTTATAAAAAGATATCTCAAGCTTTGAAGAGCTCACGGAGCATTGTTTAAATCCATCATCTAAAAATGTATTAGCTGTTGATCCCACCTGATCCAAAGCTCAGGTGGGAGAATCTGTCCACAGCACAACTGTTAGTCGTGCATTCCACAAACCTGCCCTTTACGAAGAGTAGCACGAAGAAGAAAGCCATAAGAAGTTCTGTTTACAGTTTGACAGAAGCCATGTAGGGGACACAGCAAACATGTGAAAGAAGGTGCTCTGGTCAGATGAGACCAAAATGTTAGCGTTTTGCTTTTAGGCCAAAAAGTATGTATGGCAGAATACTAACACTGCACATCACCCTGAAAACACCATCCCCACCGTGAAACACGGTGGTGGCAGCATCAGGTTGTGAGGATGCTTTTCTTCAGCAGGGACAGGGAAGCTGATCAGATTAGATGGGAAGATGGATGGAGCCAAATACAGGGCAAACTTAGAAAAAAACCTGTTAGAGTCTGCAAGACTTGAGACCGGGGTGGAGGTTCACCTTACAGCAAAACAATGACCCTAAAAATACAGCCAGAGCTTAGATTGTATGGTTTAGATCAAAGCATATTCAGGTGTTAGAATGGCCCAGTCAAAGTCAAGACCTAAATCCAATTGAGAACTGTAGCAGGACTTGAAAATTGCTGCTCACAGACGCTATCCAATCTGGCAGAGCTTGAGCTATTTTGCATATAAAAAAAAAAAATGTGCAAAAATGTCACTCTAGATGTGCTAAGCTGGTAGAGACATACCCAAAAAGACATGCAGCTGTAAATGCAGCAAAAGGTGGTTCTACAAAGCATTGACTCAGAGGGGCTGAATACAAATGCTCGCTATACTTTTCAGATATTTGTAAAAAAATTTGAAAACCATTTATCATTTTCCTTGCATTTAACAAACCACTGTTGGTCTATGACATAAAATCTCAATAATATACATTTACGTTTTTGGTTTTAACAAAACAAAGTAAAAAAATTTCAAGGGGTATGAAAAAATTTTCAGGACACTGTATGTTTACATTTTGTTTTCTAATAGCCCTGTATAAACAACTGAGGACTGATTTACATAGGGATCACACAGGAACATGGAACATTTTCCACATCACGTTCTGGGGTGAACTAGCTCTCAAAGTTATCAGATGTAGTTAAAACACATATTTTGTGGGTTGCCCATCACAGACAGTGGTACATACATTTCCCCTGTCACTAAAAGCACATCAGCATGCAGTCCCACATGTTGATATGAAGTTATCCTATAGTCATTAAACATTTTTTACTTACTATGACTGTTTTTCCACTTCCTGGTTCAGTGAGGCACTGGTGATGTTACCAAGGCCTCACAAGAGCATCTTGGTAAGGTTATATCATCAGTGTCTCCCCCTTAGATGATATGAACTGTCACATGATGCCGGAGGTAGACCCAAAGTTCCAAAGAAATATTTATTACAGGTACTTATACAGCACTGACAATTTACACAGCGCTTTACAAGTAAAAAGAAATTTTAATCTGCCCTTAGTGAAATTAGCACCTATGAGAAGAAAAGGGAGGAAAAAAAGAAAGTATGCCAAGGATAAAAAGACTGCAAATATGTATAAGTATCTGTTCAGGATACCTCAACTAAACATTTTTACCCACTTGCCGCCCGCCCACCCACCGTCAAATGACAGAGGGACGGTGCGGCTCTCATTACGTGTGGATGTCATATGAAGGCGCATCAGAACGGCCGCGCAGTGGGTCGATCGTGGCAGTCCCCTTAGTCTACCTGTAAAGTGGCAGATATGTACCTGGTCTAGAATCTGCTGAAGCAATAATTGCATTTATAAAGCAAAAAAAAAAAAAAAAAAAACAGACATTTTCCCTGCAAGTTGCCTTTATTTTGCTCAGCAACAGCTGGGGAACCAGTGTGTATGATGAGGCCACAATGTAGTGCACTGGGAACAAGATTAGAGATTTTTTGGATACATTCTGGTGTCACTTTGGATAGAAGCAGGGCTTTTTTTCAGGGGGAACTTGGTGGAACTCAGTTCCACCACCTCTGGCTCAGACCCTTTGGTGCCTGCTCACCACAATCACTTGTAAACACAAAAGTCTGGTTTCTGTGCTTACAAGTGACAGCTCTGCACTCTGTGTATAACCCCCATGAACTCTGCACTCTGTATGTAATGCAATCCTGATATCCCCCTTTAAGACTCTTCTACTGTTTGTGAAATATCACCATACCCACTATTTTATGTGATTTGGAGGGTGTGTGTGGGGGGAGGGGTTTTGGGGGGTCCTGGTTGAGTTCCAGCACCTATTGTTTGAGAAAAAAAGCCCTGGATAGAAGTAACGGGTGTGTAAAAATTGGTCTTTGGGTGTTGATGGCGTTTTCCCGTCATAAAACTATAGAGGTAATCTTGATGAAAGCAAGAATTGGCCTTGCTTTAAAAAATTGCAATGATATGCACCTGTCAAACAGGTGCAGAAAAATTACTCTATGGGTGTGGGTGGTGCCTTCCCACCGTAACCCTATAGAGGTACTCTAGATGAAAGCAAGAATTGGCCTTGCAGTAAAAAATTGGTCTTTGGTTGTTAAAAACCTATACCAAAAACATTCTTCCAGATGAAATGATTGAACACCCTCAAAACTAGGCAGCCTTTAAGTCCTGCAGAGATTCCACATCGCAAAAAGACTTAATCAGCGATATGGGCATCAGGGGGTTCATAGCTGGTAATCCAGGACTGATTCATTTTTATAAAAGTCCACGGAGTCTGTGGACAGACACGTCCTATGATCAGTAACGAAACATCCTGCAGCACTGAATGCCTGTTCTGAAAGCACGCTGGATGCAGGGCAGCCCAACAACTCAATAGCATACTAGGCAAGTTCTGGTCAGTGGTCTATTCTCATGACCCAGTAAGTCAGTGGATCATCATCTGGAAAGCTCTCCATCTCTGTTTTGGCCCGAGGTAATCGTCCACCAAGTGATGCAGATGCTGCCGATGGGATGTGGAAGCTGACAGCCCTGGGCAGCGAGGACTAAAAAAATTCCGAAATGCATCACTTCTCCAACGCTCTTCTCTTGACCTCGGAAAGACTCAAAACGACGTTTTTCACCACACTGTAACCTACTGGAGTCAGGAAAAAGTTCAATAAAATCTTCTAACTTGTCCTCAAGAGATTTTATCTTCTGGGATTGGACGAGTTCTGAGACCTTCCCCTTATAACGGTGGTCAAGGAGGGTTGCCAACCAGTAATCATCCCTCTCCTTTAGGCCACGGATTCTTGGGTCCTTTCACAGGCTTTGAAGCATGCCCATGTGCCTCAAATTTGCTGAAGCTTGAGAAGCAGACTCCTCAGGGTCACTAGGATGACAGCATCTGGAACTTCCTCCTCCCAGCCACGTACTACTCCCAAGGGTCCTGGGGTTTGAAAGCCATTGCTTACTGATTGACATATGTCTTCCTCTTCTTCGAAGCCTATTAAGGTGCCAGAATGCTCCTCCCGTCTCCCCCTTTGTGTTCATGTGACATAGGAATTTGGGTGGATAAAGTGGGCCTTGATAGGAAAGGAAGTCGTCCTCTTCCTCCTGCTGCTCTGCCTCCAGTGCCTTATCCATAATGCCACGCAGAGACTGCTGCAGCAGGAACACAAAAGGGATTGTGTCACTGATGCATGCACTGTCACTGCTCACCATCCTTGTGGCCTCCTCAAATGGCAACAATACAGTGCATGCATCCTTAATGATCAGCCATTGGTGTTGGGAAAAAAAGCCGAGGTGGCCTGAGCCTGTCATCGTGCTGTACTGGCACAAATACTCGTTGACAGCCATCTGCTGCATGCATAGCCGCTGCAGCATTCCCAAAGTTGAGTTCCAGCTGGTGGGCATGTCACAAATCGGGCGGTTTACAGGCAGGTGGAATTCCCGCTGAATTTCAGCCAACCGAGCACTGGCTGTGTATGCCCGCCGAAAATGGCTAGACTCTTCTGGCCTGTTTTAGTACATCTTGCAACCCTGGGT
The DNA here is from genome assembly GCA_037952925.1 of Lithobates clamitans. Taxonomy (NCBI): domain Eukaryota; kingdom Metazoa; phylum Chordata; class Amphibia; order Anura; family Ranidae; genus Lithobates; species Lithobates clamitans. Next base: position 295,859 of record JBBGZY010000803.1, on the reverse strand, counting down.
ACGCACTTAGGAAACGCTGCACCACCAAACTGAGGACATGTGCCAGGCATGGCACATGTTTCAACTTTTCCTAAGGGTGAACAGGAGGTTTGAGCCATTATCGGACACCACCAATCCTGGCTCCAGCTGGCGTGGTGTTTACCACCTCTCGGCCTGTCCCTGCAGAGCTGCAAGAATCTCTACTCTGATGTGGTTCCTGTCCCCTAAACACACCAGCTGAAGCACTGCATGGCACCTTTTAGCCTGGCTCTGGGAATAGCCCTTTAAACACTTAGGGGGTACCTGATGTTCATAGGACAATTCTGCAGAGGAGGGCATGGAGGAGGAGGAGGAGGTAGAGATCACAGGGCATCATCACCACCAGCTGTATGGAGACGTGTGGGAACAAGCTGCAGCACCGAGCCCTGTCCTGCATCCTTTCGAGTTGCCAGCAGCGTTACCCAGTGTGCTGTGAACTAAATATATCATCCATGCTCATGCTTGCTGGAACACGTGTCAGCAGTCAGGTGGATTTTACGGCTGACTGCCTTGCCCAAGGATGCCAGAACTTTACCTTCCACGTGATGGTAGAGAGATGGAACGGCCTAACGTGAAAAGTAGTGGCGACTGGGAACCTGCCACTGTGGTACAGCACATTATGCTAATTCACGGAAGGGGGCAGAATCATCCGGGCTGAAAAGTTAGAAGTTGAAGAGCCAACAACTTTGACAAGCTTACATTCAGACACTGGGCATGTGGGTGGCAGGGACTGCATTTTTTTTCCCGCTGCAGCAGATGGGGCAGAGAAGTTTGCCAGCTAGAGTCTACAGCTGGTGGTGTGCTGCTGGCAGATGTGCTGCTAGGACCTGGGACACCCTGTGCTATACCATCATCCCTGTCAGTGGAGGCTGCTGAAAGGTAATAACTTGGTATCGCAGGGGCAGACTTAAGTGGGTAAGGAGGAGGAGGAAGAGGAGGGACTGATTTTTCCCCCGTTTGTGTGGCTTTTAGGTGCTCTTGCTAATGGGCTGAGTGGTTGGACGTTAAATGCCTTGTTAGGCATGTGGTACCCAAATGGTTGGCGTTTTTGCCATGTTTGATGTGCCTGAGACACCGTCTGCAGAAAGCAATAGTGCGATCTGCTGCAGATGTGCTGAAAAAGGCCCAGACAGCTGAGCTTTGGAGAGGGGGGGGGGCACGGGAGATAACAGCTGGCAAACTCACTGAGGCAGACCACCACGTCCACCTTTGCTGCTGGACCCCTTACAGTGCCAAGGGAACGTCTGCCTCTCCTGGTTGTCCTCTCAGACATTATTGGGAGGGAGGGGGCGGTGCTTATAAGCAAATGTAAAGAAGAAGTTGAAATCTGTATGTAGATGCACTTTAATCAATGTAAAGATGTGTTTGGTGCACTTCAATTTGAGTACTCAACTACACAGACACACTCCTCTCCTGGCCAATGTTTGTAAATGCTGTTGGTAGACAAGTGCTTAACTGTATAAGATATCTGTAGGTTTTTATATTGTCTCATATGTGGACTGTGGGCAGCCTGTCCCATCTGCTACTGGTTCATATAATTATGCACACCTAGTTACACCAAAGCAGCATGCATCCACATAGTTTGTGTTCTTTATAAAGAACACAAAGGAGAAAAGCGAGCGCACATACACACACTTCAGTGAGTCTGCCCATATCTCATCAGTATGTTAGCATACATTATTTGTGTTTGCGCTGAGGGAGGTATGGGGCATGCAATACAGAGATATGGGGCATTAAATGCACGACAGCGATTACATTCTGTATGTGGTGTTAAAGTATTTAAATAGAAAATACACCCAACTAATATAGGTAGATGTTTAAAAATAAGGATTCCACCACACAGTAATTAGTCTGTCAATAAGTCCATATTCTTTCCCCAGTAACTTGAAAGCAGAAATAAAATCCATGCTGTAACTATTAGATTCCTCTGGACATCTTCAGCTTGGGCTTCTTACAGGTGCCCATCATAAAAGGTTGGTTGGGGTGGTGACGTGACTCATGCGCAGGGTCGTCATCCATTCTGTCACACAAACACCATGCCGAGAATGTATGCCAAGCTGCGCATGCGCAACTCAGTGCGCAAACAGTAGGAGATGTGACTAAACAGGTCTTTTTTTTTTCTTTAACTGTCGCTTTAGTTCCTCTTTAGAATGGATGTCTTTGGTAAGCCACTGAAGGAATATTTCAGTGTTGCCTGTGGTAAAAGATTTATGGCTGCATTTTGTTTCATCTAAAGCTGAACTCCAGGAATTTACCCCATTTTGTAAAATATGTTGGCATACGAAGAATTAAGTCCAACGATGTGCATGCCACCTTGACAACTTAGGCCAGGTTCACACTGGTGCGCTACGGGTTTATGTGCGATTTCACTGCATTTTATCTGCAGTTCCACTGACTTCTATAAGATCTTGCGTTTTTGCTGCATTTTCTGAAAGCGTAGCACAACTCCTGCATGCAGCAGCTTTGGTGCGCTTTCTAACAGCAAAATGTAAAAAGGTGACAGTGGAGGGAGCTTCAGCAATCAGTGCTGTGATTGACAGCCTCAGCTATGTTCCTGTGTGCTATAGGAAAGGGGGGTGTCCCTCCCCACCAATCAGCTCTCCTCACTGAGCTCTGCAGAGTGCAACTTCAACTCCCCGCCCACGGATTTCTGAAAACTCAGATATGCTGCATAAATTCTGAACTTTGAATAGCTGTAGAGAATTGAGCGCTGCAGATAAACAGGCGCAACTTGCGTAGGAGGATCTGGTTCATTACCCGAGTCGCATCATTGGGTATATGTAAGGGTTTATAATCGCTACATAATATGGCACACTCTAATATGGGTCATTAACACACCATTACACAAATGGAAAGGTATGCAAAAGCAACACAGTGGCTATGTTTTGGGTTTGTCAAAAAGGTTGTCAGGTTATGCAGACGTTGGTGACCCAACAAAAGTAACCTCCACAGCAAAATCAATAACCAGCATGAAACTGGCCGAATGTCCCCAAACTTCAGCTTGTAATCCTCATTCAAACATAATAGCTATAAACCACATAATGCAAAAAAAATACAGGTATCAATTTTGTTAATACTGTCAAATGTATTTCTGAAACTATACATACAGCCTCAACCTTCTCTTAGCCCCATGAATTAAACACTTTCATACTGGGCCATTGTCCTATGACGTCCACAGAAACACACTGTCCTGCTGGGCAGGCGTCATATGACGTCCTTGGCTTCCCGCCGGCATGGGGGGGGCGCGCGTGCCCGCCATGTCACCAAGGAGCCGATGCGCATGCCCGGCAGCCTCGACCTCCACTGGGCACACGTGATTGCTCTTGACAGAGCAGGAACGTGGATCTGTGTGTGTAAACACACAGATCCACGTCCTGTCAGTGGAGATGAGACAGATCTTGCGTTCCTAGTATATAGGAACACCGATCCAGTCTCCTCCCCCCCCAGTTAGGAAACACATTTAACCCCTTCCCTGCCCCCTAGTGTTAACCCCTTCCCTGCCAGTGACATTTATACAGTAATCAATGGCTAAAAACATGTAGAAGAACACATATCGGCCTAAACTGAGGGAAAAATTTGTTTTTTTTATATTAAATTTGGGATATTTATTATAGCAAAAGGAAAAAAATTGTGTTTTTTCAAAACTGTCACTATCTTTGCTTATAGGGTAAAAAAATAAAAAAGCACAGAGGTGATCAAATACCACCAAAAGAAAGCTTTATTTTTGTGGAAATTAAAAATTTTATTTGGGAGCGTTGCATGACCGCACAATTGTCATTCAAAATGCGACATCGCTGAAAGCTGGAAAATGGCCTGGGTAGGAAGGGGGTTAAAGTGCCCTGTATTGAAGTGGTTAAAGAACTGCAAAAAAAGCCATGGCATCAGGGCTGGTGCAAGGATTTTTGACACCCTAGGCAAAACCTCATTTTGCTGCCCCCCTGCCTTGGCTACAACCCCTGACTCCATTAAAAAGGGGGGGGGGAACATGGGTAGGGCAAGGGGGGTGAAGTGCCCATCAAATGCAGCCAACCAGCACTCTTCAAGGCAGCCTAGCAGCGCCCATCAATGAATGTTTGCTTCCATTTTTTCGCGAGTCAGTACACAGACAGTCCTCTGCACCTTTGACATTATGTGCGAACAGAGCGGCGGCTGCCTGCTGATGCTGAGTTGCTTGCTGCAGAGAGAAGAGAGTAGGAACACCAGTGGCCGGGTGCACTAGGCTGCCGTGCGCCCTAGGCGGGTGCCTAGTGGTAGCACCAGCCCTGCATTGAGTACAAGCTGGGAGCCGCACTAAGGGTACCTGAAAGCTACATGTGGCTCCCAAGTCAGTTTCATGATTGACAACTACGTAAGAAAAAAAGCTGTGAAGTTAAACGCACCTGTGTAACACATAATTACTCTTTATGATATGATTTTAACAGAGAAATAAGTCACGTTTCTGACCTGCACTTTTGCTCCATTTCATCTTTCAGTTGCATCTCATTATGCAGCTGTTCTTCCAGTTGGTAAATGCTCTTTTGCAAGTTCTCGACCTAAAGAGAGAAAAAAATAAAATAAAACTATGTATTTTATAACATATACAAAAATTTTTCAATTTTCAAATATACATACTTGAATAGAAAATGTTTATAAATGCAGAGTAATACAATATTCAGAAGCTCGACTATTAATGCAAAATTGAACCAAGCACTCTGTAATATGCTGTACATATTTAACTTTCATGGAGTTACAATACATTTGGACTTATTGAAGAGTATGTATTGAGTTGCAGATATCCATTTACTTTGTTAGAGTGACTGTGCAGGATTTGTTAGAATGACTGCACATCCTGCACCTGACAGCTCAGGAGAATCTCTACATACTCTTAGGTAGTAGCAACTTTTTCTTCTATTGACTTTCTGTAATATCACTGCTCATATCAATCACATTTGGTTTCACTTTATCAAATTCTCAAAGGAGAGCAACAAAGAACAAAACTGCGTGGTATGAGTACAGCCTAAGCCCGGGTTCAGTTTTAGGGACGAATCAGGGCCGATTCGATGCCTGAAGCCAAAGACACACAGCGTTTTTGTGCAGTGCGCTCCGCAGCAGCCCCGGTGATATGTGAACCGGCTCCATAGGAAGCCAGTGACATTCTCCTACTATGCGAATTAGATGCGGAGAAACACACATTTAATTTGCATAGGTGTGAACCCGGGCTTAATGTTCCCAAGTGAGAAACCTATTACACCTCACTGGATCTGTCTAGGGACTAAACATACCAAATTTTTATCTACTTTGGAGCTTGATCTGTTGTCATCAGGATTTTCCGCAGGATCAGCTAAATACCTGCAAAACAATAATGGAATAATGAAGCAGTCAGTACACAGTGACCATAGATTTACCTTATGAATCATTGGTACAGCTCTAGTCATCTTGTGGACTACAGCACATAACAACTTACTGTCTGTTGCTGTAGTACGTGAATCCTACAAAAGGAAGCTGATTGCCCACAAATGCTTTGGGCATCGGGAATGTTTCTTCGTCTCCTTTGTCTTCCTCCAAATCATCAAAATTACTGGTATCAACATCACTGGTTAAATCTGGGACAACTGGAGCCACAGCTAAAATAAAAATGTCTCTGTATGAAGTATAGTTGTATCCAGCACAGATATTCCTCATTCATCAGACTAATCCACTCTGAAGACACTTCATGACCACTAATCGTTTAGAAATGACGTGAAGGCATTACATGACATCTGTACTACATTTTAAATAATCTCCTAATAAAACAATTTTTCTTTCCCCCAAAAAGCTGCAAGCAATGAGGCGTTTAAAGCCACGCTCCAATTGTCCATGAAAACAGTTGCCATGAAACAAATATTGCATAGGCCCGAATTCCAAGGAATCCACTGTTAGTTTCTTAATCCAAGGTGCCACTGATTCCCAAAATGATTTAATTGTTGGACATGTCCACCAAAGATGAAGAAATGTTCCCCTCTGTCCACAACCCCTCCAACACCTTTCATGGGAATCCCGGATCTGTCAAAAAGTATAGGGAAATCATAACCCCACATTTATTAAACGCAGCAAAAAAACTGATCCCGAAGTACTGGAGGCGGGATCGGAGCCCGTCAGTCATGGAGTGGAGAAATGAGGTTAACATAATAAAGGAAGCGGAGAGGTGGGTTCATGTGGTCAAAAACCAAAAAGAGAAATTTGAAATTACAAGGGCAAAATGGGAACAGTGCGCCAGGGAGAAAATGGAAGAGGGAAACACCAATGGATAATGGAAGTAGAAATGGTATAGTCATTAAGAATTAAGAAATAAGCCCAGAAAGAGAGAGCTAAATATTAACATGATTTCTCCAATGCCAATTAAGTAAAGGAGGTGGGGGGTAAGATAATGAATGGATGTATGGTCTCATTTTCTGAGGGGTGTTTGTTTTTTTTTGTTTTTTTGTTCTTCCATTCACTCTGATTCCCCTAATTAACACTGAGTGGTGAGGGTGATGTGGGGTAGGGTGCTGTGTGTTTTTTTTTTTTTTTAGGAACTACAATGATTTATGACACGAGTTAGAAGAAGGGGGAACTCACTTTATAATTTAGTTTCATCAGGTTTGTACATTGGGGGGAAAGGGTAGAGGTAAATTAATACTAAAGATAGGGGGGAGGGAAGAAGGCACAATTTATTAATTATGGATTATAGTGATTTAGGACACGAATTGAATAAAGGGGAAATTCACTTTATAAATTTAGTCAAGCACGTTTGGATATGGGGGGGGGGGGGGGAGGAGTTGGGTAAATTGATATTAAAGATGAGGGGGGGAAATCACAGAAGGTGGGGTTTTTTCTTTGTTTTTTTTTGTTTTTTTTCCTCACACACACAAATAATATAATTATATATATATATAGGTATAGTATAGGGGTTTATGATACGAATTAGAACAAGGGGGAAAATCAATCTATAATCTCATTTAAGTATGAATACACAGGAGGTAGTGCTGGAAGCAAATTATATTAAGGAGGGGGGTGAGGGGTAACACGGATAGTTCTATAAAAAAAAATTTTTTTTCCCCCATGTTATAGTTTGGGGAAGTCACATAAAATATTGTTAATCACGACTGTACGTTGGGAAGAAGGAGTTGGAGTAATTAAAACAAGGATAGGGGTGGAGGGAGGAACTTCAGATTTTGATAAAGAAGAAGAAGGAAGGAAGGGGAAGGAGAAGAGAGGGGGGGGGGTGGGGGGAGAAGGGAAAAAAAAAAGAATTTTTTAAAAAAAACCTTGGTTAAATGGGATACATGGGGTAACTGGTGCTCTGTTATTGGGTTGAATGTAAGGGTATAGTATGTTGTATAAACGTAAATGTACTGTGTATTATATAAATGAATACAAATTTTGATTATTAAAAAAAAAAAAAAGAAAACAGTTGCAGTGGATAATCAAATCTGTGAGTGGATTCTAGTCAAGTATTCATCTATTTCTTGGGTTGTATCTGTATAGACTGCCTTCCTGGCCTCAAAAAAAAAAAATCCAACAATGTCACTTGCCTGTAATATTTACACTCGCTGAAAAATAACTTACCATCTCGAAGAGTCTCCCACGCCCACTGATCATTCTTAAAGAAAAGATGCCTTTTAATTTCCTCCACACCATTCCGTCCCAATCGGGTTTCCCTGGTAAAAAGGGGGGGGGGGGGGGGGAAACAACCCTTTAAATAATTTTATAGTGAATTTAATATTAAATTCAATATTAAAATAAACCCACCACAACCCATGGCAATTCAAATTGATTACATGATGGAAGATAATGGTTACTTTGAATAAACCACGTGTCAAGAGGATCAGCATACCCAATAAAATATAAACTGCTAAATTTAAGTGCTGGTACACATTTGTGCAATGCGGGAAACCCTGCGAATCCACTGCGGGTTCCCTCATCGCACCCGACTCGCACGGCAGTTCACATTGCCATACGCAAACTGCTGGGAGCGTCAATACATTGTTAATGACACCCTCATTTCAGCTTGCATATCGCACTGCGAACTGACTGTTCAGACATGAATCGGAATACATAGGTGTTAACACCCATGCGATCAGATTCTGGTGCGGACCAAAAAAAGGGTCCTGTGTGAGTTTGGTCCAAATGTGATGCTATATCAGCCATATGGCTGAAATCGCATCGCAGGGACATCGCATGTGATTTGCATTGCAGTTCGGTGCCAAATACATGTGATCTCGCAGATCACGCTGGTGTGAACCGGCACTAAAGATGTTGACTTTTTCTGTAAAGTAAAGCTTGGCAACAGCCACTTTTTCCAAATCTCTCTAGTGGTACTTATAGGAGTATGATTTTTGCTCTCTCCTAACCAAAGGAAAAGCTGGAAGATGAATAGAGGAGCCATGTTTTACAGAAAAGTCCACATTTGCAGATAATTGCCTATATTTCTGAAACTAAAAAGACATTTGACCTAAATTTATAACTGATGGCAAGCTCTAGTTTTACAGGTTTTAATAGAAGTTGACTTTAAAAAAAGAAAAATAAATGCAGATTTTTTTTTTGCAGGTAACAAAATGTGCATTTATTATTTTTTGTTGCAGGAGCCTGTAAAGCATTGCACCAACCAACAGCAGATCGCTGATGCCATGTAGGTCTCCTGCAGATCTGCCAGTGTATAGGCTTGCTTGTACCTCGTATAAGGGGGCCAGTGCATTCATACCAAAATACACCCATATTCAGGGTGTAACATGTCATATAAAAAGGTAAAGTTATCCTCTCAATCGTTACATTTTTTAAATGTTCACAATTTGACAGATTTACTTTATTCTAAACTAACAATTGTTTAATAGTTGAATTTTGTATTTTTTTTTCTATACAGTAAACCTGTGATTACATATTACTACCCTAGGGTGCCTGCTTCTGCAGTCGGGAGCTTGGTATCTATTTTAACAGTCAGCAAAGGGCTTTCAGACAAAAGTGATCTGGTTGACTTAATCACTTTTATGGGGCTCTGGAGGTAAGGGCAACAATTCTAGGGTTATACTTCACGGTTAACTCTAAATGGATAGCCTGTAAGGACTTTAAAGTGTTGCCTATAAACAATTTTGGATACCATAGCTTTTTGCGTTTTGACAGGCATGCGTAATTTTAGGCTCGACATGTTTGATATCCATTTACTCGTTGCAACGCCATATTTTATTAAAATATGCGTTTGATAAATTACTTTGCTAATATCGTTCAACATAAAAAAATGCAAGTAACATTTTACTCTCCAGGGTCTCTACTTTCAGAAAATAAAACCTATTTGCCAAAACTACAGATTTTAGCATGTGTGCTAAATATTAAAATATTACGCCAGTAGACACGTGGTTAAAGCATAGACCACTGAACTTGTGCACAGTACAGAATCCCTAGAACCCCCGCAGGAAGACATCTTGCACCCACCAACAATGCCTAAAGACAAACACAGACTACACAACTAGAGGACTATGAAATAAAGAGCAGACGCTCCAATATCTGAATCTGCGAGTCTCCTGGAAGCCACAAGACAGCTGGACTTTGTATTAAACCTTCAAGGTGTTTTTAATCAAGTATTGGAGAATAACAAATAATTGCGGATTGAAATTGTTTGGGCGCATTAGGCACTCCCTGTCAGCACAAAACCCAGATAACCTCAGGTATACTGCATAAATACACAGTTAAAGTATGCTATAAATGGCCAAAATGTGTTCCAAGCTGTATTTTGACTGATGGAGCTTGCCTGTACTTCTACCCACATATCCAGGACATCCCTTACCTACAGAAGCACCCTCTGACCAACCCTGGAATTACTAAGCAAGACGGACATCCCTTACTGTTGGAATGTCCACTTCAGCATACTTTAACGGAAAGAGAATAAGATGGTTGTCTTAAGAGATCAGAGTGATCTATTATATTTCCTCAAACTACTGGACCAAAGGTGACCCCGCCAGACTACATAATCAGCAGTGTATATGTTGGTCCCACGGCTTCCATCAACACACCAGCTCTAAATCGATCAAGGAGAAAGGGATCTCCTTACTTCGCCATCCATCAAATGTCTTATCTGTGAAAGTGACAGAATAAGCATCCCAGATGACATTCTGTATCACTGCCTGGATGTCAGCAAAAACACACACAAATATCCTTTTTTTTCCGCTGTTTTACAGACTATTACCTCAAACCGCACTAAGAGGTTGGCTTGTGACTTCAGGCTCCCATGAGGTATTCCTATCTCCCTGTCCTTACCTTGTGTATTGCCTTTTGACTCCTTGTCGATATGCATCAGTGCAAAATGCCAATTCTGAAACATTAGACCATGGAACACTTCTACTGCACCTTGCCGCCTTACTACTAGAACCTGGACTGAATTTTTTCTATTATCTATCTAAACGGTACATGGAACAACTTTTTAATCATGGATCCCAAATATACAGCAAATAACTTCAGGAATAAGGTCAGGAATAGGGAGACCGACCCAATTACGATAACCACTACCCCAATAGAGTTTACTCCATGTATGGGAGCACTATCCATTGTGGATTCTTCTAGTTAAGGTTTGGGTGGCTGGGGGGCCGGGACAACTCGTTGCCGTTTCTGCCAAGAATACATAGCTGTTGGAAACTATTGTATTAATCATTATTCATAAGATAATAGCCACACTCCAATCTTGGCTATTCTTGCTTGCTTTGTCAGCAAAGTGACTGCAAACACCACGTCTCCACCTGAAACCACCCTTCCTTGACACGCTTAAACACTCTTGGCTTGCTCACAAGGATAGAGGAATTCCCCTATCCTTGAAGGTGTTTAGCAGGTTCCCCAACTTTAAACTTACATTTATGAATCAAAATGTATCTAAATATGAAATATAATATATTGCAGCTTATTCTGCAACATTTTTTTAAAAAGACTTCTCAGCTACTTACCATCAGTTTATACATGCTCAACATGTCCTTTATTTAGAACTAGATAGTGATTTCATTCATACTGCCCTTAAACCTGATTATATAGATGATCATATCTGACTGTACAAGTGTCTGTATGCTGCCTTTTAAGGCTCTCCCTTTCAGAGCAAGGAGTACAAGAGTTCTATGTCAGCTCATATCCTACCATGTGCAGTGTCATGGTCTTGGTAGCAGTAAGTGTTTATACCAATTAGCCAAATTCTATGTACAACAATGGCTATCTTTCACATAAAAAAGCCACACAAAAATATTAAGGACCATTCACACTTAAAGTGATACTAGATGATATCCTTATTTTCCAAAAATTATTCATACACATTCACTAAAGTGAAACTTCAGTCAGAAAATGAAGCAATGATAGACCACTTCAGGCTGGCATGAGAAAAGATGGTCTGCAACTCATTGGTCTTTAAAAATCTCCAGAATGTATTTATTCTCCATAAAAGACAGTGTTAGACAGCAGATGTGCTCTGCACATGCTCATTTGCTCTCTATTCTCGACATTGTGCCTAAAATCAGAGCCACTAGAGGCCAATAAGCAGACAGCTTTAAGACTTATTGTTGCTAAAGGAGGGAAAAAGCAACAGGAATGATACAGACTGTGCAGAGGGAACACAGATTAGAGAGGGAGAAAAGAAAAGGAAAGGTGACAGGACAAAATCTGCTGCTAGGGAGACAAAAAATGAAGTGTTACATTTACAAGGAAAGTGCCTTACAGTATCTACCTGTATTCAAGGCTCAACATGTACATATTTTATTATTGACAGTTCTAGAGACCAAGTAGAGGGAGATCTTCCAAGAAAGAAAGTGATTGCTCTGGGCTTCAACAAAATGGCAGCCTTCAGTAAGAAGAATCAGGAGCAATACTGGAGGCAATTTACAGCTCACACTAAATTTTGGTATCAGAATGATTAAACTGGAATGTATGTTCTTTTGTTAAACAATTGTTATCAAAAGGTTATGGATAAAGTTTTACTTTAATTACCTTTGTCTATAGTTCATGAAATGGTTTCCTTCTGTGTTTTTGTGTCTTCTTTTATTATCCTCCATAAGCTCCCTAGCCTCTCCTTTCCCCCTTTACTTCAGTTTGTTTTGAACAAGCAGTATATGTCATTTGAGGTTATGCGCACTTCCCTATACAAACTACAAATCCCATAGTCTCTAGTCCATCTTGGGAGTGAACAGGAGTGGGTGGCTAAGTTTTACATACAGTATGGAACGAATATATCCATCCTCTAACAGCAAAACAAATGACAGCATTGAAAAAAGGTAATTTGGTGATTTGGAGGAGGCTGGAAGCGATGGAGAGTATTTTTTTATTCTTTTTTTTTTTTTAGTTAAGCATACTTAAAAACATTTTTTGTTTTTGTAAACGAAAGTTGTGTCACTTTAACCACCTTCCATCTTGCCTGGCCAGACAGGAGCTGCACCAGTGCGGGTGGACGTACCCATATGTCCTCCCACATCAGAGGCTTGTGCACGGCTCCTACAGCTTGTACCCGTGATTGGTGTGTCACCTGGACACAGTTGATCACATGACACGGCATGTGTACCATATGATAGATGTGTCCAATCACAGCTTAACAAAAATGTTAACAAAAGCTGCAATCATGCGGCTTCCAGCACCCTCTCCTCTCACACAGATCATCTGTGAGAGAGGAGAGAGCCGTTAGACCAGTACAGTGAGTACCCACAGATGTCACAGTTTTTAACACAGAACACACTGCCAGCCAGCTTAAAGTCCCGTATCACTACCAGTGTACGCTGCAGCAGTCCACCTGTCCCAGAATCCCCAGTGCTGCCAGGAACAATGTCCTTGATTGCAGTGACACCAGACCACTATACACCAGCACCCTGATCATAGCCACACTAGTGTCACCAATTGAAGTGAAACCGGACCGCTAAACACCAGGAGCAGTGCCCAGGTAAATCGCCACACTAGTGTCAACAGAGCCAGTGTCCCTGATTGCAGTCAGGCCAGACAGCTATACATCAGCACCAGTAACCTGATCACCACCACACTAGTGTCAACAGTACAGTTTCACCAGAACCTGATTATATTCAAAACATCTACACCAGCGAGGAGGCATTCCAGATCCTGAGCATGAGAGACCAACGTAGATTCTGAATATGAAACGTTAACAGCAGTGGTTAAGTAACCAATTTAGAGGAGGAAAGGGTAACAACAAAAAGAATGAGGTGTTCCGAGGAGCAGCAGGCAACCACCTGCAGCGGAATACAACCCTGTGAAGTGGGGAGCACCAGCAGTGCAATACACCCAGATGAAAGGCCAAGTACAAGTAGTGAGGCTTCGCATCCGCCAGCAAGGATTTGCGATTCCAAGGCACTTTTAAATCCTGTATGGCTACTTTCAAATTCAGCAGCACCTATAACACCCAATTTAAAGCAGAGAAAGACATTGAGGCAGAAAAGCAAACACTTATCACAAACTCTTTTTTTTTTTTTTTTTTTCACAGAAGTTTTTTTTTTTAATTAAATTTTGAATCAATCTTTATGCTCAGCAGTATATCACTAAAAATCCCAGCTCTATTTATGCCCATCCATTTGAGTGGAAACCCATGACAGTTAATTTAAACTGTTTCTTGGCTCACACTAAATATGGGACTCACAAAAAGAAAAAAAATGACTGCAGGTCTATTGGTCCACACAACCTATTCACCATATGCAACTCTATTGCACCATTATGTCCAGGACCAGCTATAAAATAATTACACAATTTCTACATTAGAATGACAATTCCCTGCCTGAAATCACCCAAATACAAGCTTTAAAAATTAGGCCACTGATCAATTATTTTACCCCAACATTTTCTGAAATGTATACTGACAAAGATATTAATTGACGAGTCCCTCATCCATTTTACCAGCAGAATTGACATGAAATATATCCCAAGTAAACAAGCCACATAAGGGGTAAAGTTAAAGAAACTTTGTGAGAGGACCCCAGGGTGCATATATAACTTCCGGGTTTATGAAGGAAAGAATTCCTAACCTATGTGGAGCAGTGGGAAAATCGTGTGGGAGCTTGCATTACCCCTATTCCATCAGGGGTACCACTCTACGTGGACAACTTTTACACCAGCCTTCCACTTTGCCACCACTTTACCACAGGCTAAAGATTTCTGGAGGTAAGAGTGTGGCCAAACCACAAAGGCTTCCCACAAAGATTGGTTGCCATAAAGCCGGAAACTGGAGAGCCAGTTTGTGAAATGAAGACATTTTGGCCCTTAAATGGAGGGATAAGTGGGATGTGTATGTCCTATAATCCATCCACTAAGACATCTCAGTGGAAAATTTAAGGAAGGCACGGTCCAGTCCAAAAACCTAAAAGTATACATGACTACAATCAATTCACAAAAGGCTTGGGTTACAATGACCAAATGTGACAGCCCTACTTAGCCACCAGAAGATTAATCTATTAGTATAAAAAAAGTGGCCATATACTTTTTTTAATTGGCAGTGTACAACTCCTACATCATCTATCAAAAGCCTACAGAAACCTTCCTATACTATTGTGAACCAACCTTATATATCAAGGCAGCACTGCACCTTAACACCTTTGTTCCGATGAAGGGCATAGACTGCATTAATGGCACTTCCCCCAATTTTATACCTACCACCCAAACAGGCCGTCGCGCCCCCGCCCCCCCACCCCCCAAGGGTGCAAAACTATTGCACAGGGCAGGCAAGTAAGCAATGTTTGTTATTTTAATGAAAAACGCTATACTTTTACAATCACGTTCAGTTTTGTGTTTATCGAAGGCCCGTTCACACCTGTGCGATGCTGCCGTTACATTTTTAGCACTTTTTTTGCTTGTTTTTATAGTTCATTTTTGGAGCTGCACCATTTGAATGGACATCTCTCTGAGCCAAAAAGGCACTAAAGAAGCTCATGTACCAAATTTTAGCACTGAACTAAGCACATTTTGCGATGTACGTTTGTGATTTGTCTCACTGAAAAACGCACAAAATATGCAACTGCTACCTTCGTTTGGGGGCCATTAAAAAATGGCAATGCAAGCTCGATGCGCAATGTAGCATGTTTTTCACACATCAGCAGAAACGCTTGCTTTAGGCCGCATTTCTGCTATGCTCAAATGTGAATGGGGCCTAAATACATTACATTTAGTAAATTTTCTTTAGAATGCAGAGATTGTCGATTGTCTGCCAGCAGCAGCTGAGTGGCAAAATGCTCACGATGTGGAAGCAGGTGCCCCTCTGCAGATGTCCAACACAGCCACTGCTGTGACAGACCTAAAGCTCTGCAATCAGCAAAATTTAAGCACCCTGCATATAAGAGCGCTCTAGCTCTGACTCAACAGCTGTGTTTTTCTACAAACTTGGTCTTTAATCACTTCAGCCCCAGAAGGATTTACCCCCTTCCTGACCAGAGCACTATTTACAATTTGGCACTGCGTCGCTTTAACTGCTAATTGCGCGGTCATGCAATGCTGTATCCAAACTAAATTTGCGTCCTTTTTTTCCCACAAATAGAGCTTTCTTTTAATGGTATTTGATCACCTCTGCGGGTTTTATTTTTTGTGCTATAAACGGAAAAAGACTGAAAATTTTGAAAATAAAATGATATTTTCTACTTTTGTTATAAAAAAAATCCAATAAACTCAACTTTAGTCATACATTTAGGCCAAATGTATTCGGCCACATGTCTTTGGTAAAAAAAAAATGTCAATAAGCGTATATTTATTGGTTTGTGCAAAAGTTATAGGGTCTACAAACTAGGGTACATTTTCTGGAATTTACACAGCTTTTAGTTTATGACTGCCTATGTCATTTCTTGAGGTGCTAAAATGGCAGGGCAGAACAAAACCCCCAAAATGACCCCATTTTGGAAAGTAGACACCCCAAGCTATTTGCTGAGAGGCATGTTGAGCACATTAAATATTACATTTTTTTGTCTCAAGTGATTGAATGATTAACAAAAAAAAAGGATGTTACAAAAAAGTTGTCACTAAATGATATATTGCTCAAACATGCCATGGGCATATGTGGAATTACACCCCAAAATACATTCTACTGCTTCTCCTGAGTACAGGGATAACACATGTGTGGGACTTTTTGGGAGCCTAGCTGCATACGGGGCCCGGAAATCCAATCACCGCCTTCAGGATTTCTAAGGGCGTACATTTTTGATTTCACTCCTCACTACCTATCAGTTTCGAAGGCCATAAAATGCCCAGATGGCACAAAACCCCCCCTAACTGACCCCATTTTGGAAAGTAGACACCCCAAGCTATTTGCTGAGAGGCATGGTGAGTATTTTGCAGCTCTCATTTGTTTTTGAAAATGAAGAAAGGCAAGAAAAATGTATTTTTTTTTCTTTTTTCAATTTTCAAAAAACTTTGTGACAAAAGTGAGGTCTAAAAAATACTCACAATAGCACTCAGCAAATAGCTTGGGGTGTCTACTCTCCCAAATGGGGTAATTTGGGGGGGGGGGTTTGTGCCACCTGGGCATTCCATGGCTTCCGAAACTGTGATAGGCAGTGAGGAGTGAAATCAAAAATTTACGCCCTTAGAAAGCCTGAAGGCAGTGATTTGTTTTCGGGGTCCCGCACGCGGCTAGGCTCCCAAAAAGTCTCACACATGTGGTATCCCCGTATTCAGGAGAAGCAACAGAATGTATTTTGGGGTGTAATTTCACATATCCCATGGCATGTTTGAGCAATATATCATTTAGCGACAACTTTGTGCAAAAAAATAAAAATAAATAATTTGTCTTTTTCCCCGCAACTTGTGCCACAATATAAATAAAATATTCCATGGACTCGACATGCCTCTCAGCAAATAGCTTGGGGTGTCTAGTTTCCAAATTGGGGTCATTTGGGGGGTTTGAACTGTCCTGGCATTTTATGCACAACATTTAGAAGCTTATGTCACACATCACCCACTCTTCTAATCACTTGAAGACAAAGCCCTTTCTGACACTTTTTGTTTACATGAAAAAAATATTTTTTTTTGCAAGAAAATTACTTTGAACCCCCAAACATTATATATTTTTTAAAGCAAATGCCCTACAGATTAAAATGGTAGGAGTTTCATTTTTGTTTTCACACAGTATTTGCGTAGCGATTTTTCAAACGCATTTTTTGGGGAAAAAACACACTTTTTTAAATTTTAATGCACTAAAACACATTATATTGCCCAAATGTTTAATGAAATAAAAAAAGATGATCTTAGGCTGAGTACATGGATACCAAACACAACATGCTTTTAAAATTGAGCACAAACGTGCAGTGGCGACAAACTAAATACATTTTTAAAAGCCTTTACAGGTTACCACTTTAGATTTACAGAGGAGGTCTACTACTAAAATTACTGCCCTCGATCTGACCTTCGCGGTGATATCTCACATACATGGTGCAATTGCTGTTTACATTTGACACCAGACCGACGCTTGCGTTCGCCTTTGCGTGAGAGCAGGGGGGACAGGGGTGCTTTTTTTTAATTATTTTTTGCTTTTTTATCTTATTTTTAAACTGTGCCTTTCATTTTTTTTAATCATTTTTATTGTTATCTCAGAGAATGTAAATATCCTCTATGATAGCAATAGGTAGTGACAGGTACTCTTTATTGAAAAAATTGTAGTCTATTAGACCCTAGAGCGCTCCTCTGCCCTCAAAGCATCTGACCACACTAAGATCGGTGTGATAAAATGCTTTCCCAATGGTGCTGTTTACAACCGGCGAAATCTAAGTCATAAAATGCTTGTAGCTTCCAGTTTCTTAGGCCATAGAGATGTTTGGAGCCATTCTGGTCTCTGATCAGCTATATGGTCAGCTGGTCGAATCACCGGCTGCATTCTCAGGTCCCCTGTTGGGACGGGAGAGCCAGAGAAAAACATGTTAGACGGGGGGGGGGGGGGGTCATTCCCTCCTACTGCTTGTAAAAGCAGTCTAGATGCTAATTAGCCGCTAGGATTGCTTTTACATGAAAGCCGGCCGCTGGCTGAAAAGAATGATACCAAGATGATATCTAAACCTGCAGGCATCGTTCTTGTATGACCACTCAAAGTCCAGCAACATACCAGTATGTTGCTGGTCCTATTTGGGCATATATTGTAAACTTTTTTTTCATGCAGCCTGTGGGCTGCATGAAAAAAGAAGATTGATCGGTGGGTATGCCCACCATTAGAATACCTCCCTTCATCCACCCACTTCTAATGATGGGCATACATGCACCATTTATATATCCCGAAGCATGGGGGCATCCACCCCAAAAGGTAGGAGAAAATCGCTCCTCCGCCCTTGCTGCCCCCATGCTTCAGCATACATGCTCTTTTTTTTTTTAACTATGGTGGTGAAATCACCTCCTACAGCGCTGGAGTCACGGCTTTATGTATCGTGGGAGAAAACGCTGTTGCTGTCAAGATAAATAAATCCGCGCTGCAACTGAATGGCGTACCTGTTAGCAAATGATGGTTAACAATAAAACAAAGTAACATTACAGTATAACAGTAAAACTTACCATACCTGCAAAGCAAATACAAAAAAAACATAGTGAAAAATAAATTATTAACGTAACCTGTGCCTAAAATATATATATGCTGAAGCATGGGGGCATCCACCAGCAAAAGGTAGGAGCAAATCGCTCCTTGACCCCTGCTGCCCCCATGCTTCGCATATATGCTCTTTTTTTTTTTTTTAACTGTGGTGGTGAAATCACCTCCGACAGCGCTGGAGTCACGGCTTTATGTATCGTGGGAGCAAACGCTGTTGCTGTCAAGATAGATAAATCCTTTCTGCATCTGAATGGCGTACCTGAAAACAAAAAAATGGTTAACGGTAAACAGTAAAGTATAAAAAAAATTGCATACCTATAAAGCAAACATGATAAAACATAATAACAATAAAATATTGCAGAATGGAATACAGTAAAAAAGAGCAGAATAGAGAGAGAAAAGAGAAAGAACAATAAAACGACAACTATTTTTGGGTTTTTTTATTTTATTTTTTTTTTATACTTTTTTTTGTGACTAACTTTTGTAACTGTAAACGGTTCCAGGTTCGGGTCTCTCAAAATGCGATGGCATCTTGGGAGACCCTGTGAAAGTGTGCCTAGTCTGTGCAGTGCTGTACCCTACGCTAATACTCAACTAGTGTATGGTAGCGTCCAAAGCATTCACCAATGCAAAGACCAGGATTGTCAGGACAGGAGGGGAAAGCCCCGGCGATTAGGTCGCACGGTGCCACATGCTCCAATCTTCTGATCAAACAAGTGACTAAAAAGTGGCACGCTCGTGTAATAATTGTCCACATATAAGTGGTACCCCTTTCCGAATAAGGGTGACATCAAGTCCCACACAATCTTGCCAGCGCTTCCTATGTAGTCAGGGCAGTTTGTCTGCTCTACGTGGCTATCTTTTCCCTCGTAAACCATAAAACTACATGTATAGCCTGTGGCCCTGTCACAGAGCTTATACATCTTGACCCCGTATCTGGCACGCTTGCTGGGAAGGTACTGTTTGAATGACAAGCAGCCAGAAAACTTAATCAGGGACTCATCAACGCAGACAACTTGATGGGGAGTAAACAAAACATTGGTTGAAGTGGTTTACGAGGGGCCGAATTTTGTAGAGCCGATCATATCCAGGGTCTCCATGAGGACTACACAGTTCATTGTCATTGAAGTGCATGAACCACAAGATCTGCTCGTATCGTGCCCTGGTCATGGAGGCAGAGAAGAAGGGCATATGGTGAATTGGGTCAGTGGACCAATATGACCGCAAATCACTCTTTTTAGTTATGCCCATGTTGAGGGAAAGGCCCAGAAAGAGCTTAAATTCGGAGACCGTAATTGGTCTCCAATCTCTGGCAAGGGAGGACTGGGGAATAGTGGCGATGTGTTGACCAGCGTACAAATTGCTTTGGTCCACAATAGATCTATAGAGCTCTTCGGTGAAAAACAGTGAATAAAAATCAAGTGACGTAAAATCAAATGTTTCCACCTGAATGGCGGGTTGGCCAGTGAATGGGGAAAGTACAGGTGCTGCAGAAGTGGTGGGTTCCCAATTAGGATTGGCAAATGCAGCAGGAAGGGCACGACGGGCCTGTGCTGTTCTTCTTGGTGGCAGCGGGACACTACTTGTGCTTGCCACCTCACCAGCTTGAACTGCACTTATGGGACTCGCCACGTCACCACATGATACTGCAGTGCTGGATTGACTATGACCGGGGTGTACTAGGCCGCTGGTGCTTGCCAGTTCAGCAGAAGGAATAGCGGTGCTAGTACTGCTCTGCTCCATACGAGGGACCTGCGGTTCTTGCACATCAACGACAGAAGAAGATTGGGGTCTGGTACGCCTGACCTTAGCAAGGACCACAACTCTGTCGTCAGAGCTATCTGTCATGGAGCCGATGTCCTCTACAGGATCGTATTCTGAGCCTGAATCTGACAGATGAGTGACTTCCTCTTCACTATCTGTCATGCTCAGAAATGTGTAGGCCTCACCACTACTGTACCTTCGATTTGCTCTAAATTTAGTGGTACACTAGTGAGACTCACAGGTAAAAAAGCTGACTGTTAGCGACTGTATCAAAACGCTACCAAAAAAACTGTTAGCAATCGCAGGGATCAGGCCTGACTCTGTGAACGCTGCAGTTATGTGTGTTTAGTGTTTTGTAAGTGACGGTGATCGATCGATACTGCACTTGGGTGGGCTGGGCGGAGGGGCTAAACGCAGGTGCTAGCAGGTATCTGGGCTGATCCCGCTAACACTGCGTTTTTGGGAACCCTAAACTGCTGAGGACGCTAGTATAGATCTGATCGGATTAGATATTGATAGGATATTGATACCCTAGACCTAAAGGGGCCTAACACTAACTGCCCTACCACTTATAACTGTCACAAACTGCTATTGGTGTCACTGTTACAGGGGGGTGATCGGGGGTAAAAAGTGTGCCTAGAGTGTTCTACAGTTAGTGTTATGCAGACTTACTTGGATGTCTTCTCTCCTCGGCGCCAGAACAAAAACACCGACACGAGGAGAGATGACATCACTTCCTCTGCCGCTGTTTAGATTACAGCAGCAGGGGAAGATTGTTATTCGTTGGGAGCGAACGCGAGGGGGTGGCCATGAATGAGTGGCCTCCCCCTCAGCACGGGTCGCTCCCCAGGTACGTGATTTTGCCTGCCCATGCCATTCTGATGCAATATATCTGCATTAGGCGGTCGGCAAGTGGTTAAACACCTTTTATTTTTATGTACCTGGAATTTATGCAGGAGATTTTCCTGGAAGTTAAACTGAGCTTTAAAAAAAAAAAAAATAAATAAAAATGTACACATCATTTCTGCCACTCTTCCATCACCTTGCCCCAGCACAGCCCCAAGCTAAAGTCCCCTAAAAACCAACAGGAATACAGATGACAAACCTGTTAAAGCTTTTGTTAACCCCCCAAAAAATACCGTTCCTTTAAATATTTTAAACAGCACACAGCTTGTGCTGTGTCATTTGGCCCCCTGTAACACCTGGCTATAACACTTGGCTATACTACCTCCCACCCCCCCCCAGGTGTGCTGACTCCGATATATCAGGTCTGCTGAGCCCTGACACCAGAGTCATCCGTACGTGCCACCATCATCCACAGCCTGCCATCTTTCTCCTCTGTGCTCTCTCCATCCCTCCCATCTCTGCCTGCCAGCTTGTGACAGTGCCTGCCCCCTCAGATATAAATTTCACATCTTCATACCATCCCCTCTGTGACCCTGTGTGAGGGATTTATAAAAAAAAAATGTCTGCTATACCGCATTTCACAGCAACTCTCAGCTTTCCCTCGATCGGCTGGCTGTCTCTCCATCGAGTAATGTCATTAGGGGAATCTCGGCCCCGCCTGCTGCAGCTATCAGACGGTGAGAAAAGAAAGCCAGCTGATCATGTGATCGCTGAGAAGAGCTCTGAAATTATGTATAGCAGGCTTTTTTTTTTATAAATCACCCACACAGGATTAGAACACAAAGGGGATGGTATGAAGATGTGAAAGTGGCTTAACAACCACTTTAACCACTAAGCTACAGCCCACCGTCATATGACGGCGGGATGAGGCAGCTCTTGTTCTGGGCGGACGTCATATGACGTGATCGCCCCCCGAGCCACTAGGGGGCGCGCGCGCCTGCTGCGTCGCTCGGGACACGGTGCGCGTGCCCGGGATGTCCGCTGACCACCCGCGATTGCCGGGTAACAGAGCAGGACCGTGGATCTGTGTATGTAAACACAGATCCACGTCCTGTCAGAGAGGAGAGGAGACCAATGTGTGTCCCTTGTACATAGGGACACTGATCAGTCACCTCCCCACACAGTTAGAATCACCTCCCTAGGACACACATTAACCCCTTGATCGCCCCCTAGTGTTAACCCCTTCCCTGCCAGTCACTATTACACAGTAATCAATGCATTTTTATAGCACGGATCGCTGTATAAATGTGAATGGTCCCAAAAATGTGTCATAAGTGTCCGATATGTCCGCCGCAATATCGCAGTCACAATAAAAATCGCAGATCGTCGCCATTACTAGTAAAAAATAAATAAATATGCTAGAAATCTATCCCCTATTTTGTAGACGCTATAACTTTAGCGCAAACCAATCAATATACGCTTATCGCGATTTTTTTTAACCAAAAATATGTAGAAGAATACATATCAGCCTAAGCTGAGGAAAAAATTTGTTTAAAAAAAAAAAAAATTGGATATTATAGCGAAAAGTAAAAAAATAGTGTTTTTTCAAAATTGTCCCTCTTCTTTTGTTTATAGCGCTATAAATAAAAACCACAGATGTGATCAAATACCACCAAAAGACAGCTCTATTTGTGGGGAAAAAATGATAAAAATTTCATTAGGGTGCAGTGTAACATGACCGCGCAATTGTCATTCAAAGTGCGACAGCGCTGAAAACTGAAAAATGTCTTGGGCAGGAAGGGGGTGAAAGTGCCCTGTATTGAGGTGGTTAAGCTTGTACTAGTAAAGAACCAAGAAAAAATAGGCCAGTGGTTAACATTATACATTACAATCCTAGGCCTCTTTAAGGACACACTAGCACTGTAGACCTAGCACTGCTAAAAGCACTGAAGTAGTTCTGGCATCATAACAGGAGCCTCTGGATACACAAGCCGGTACTAAAAGCTTTTGGAAGGTCATTGCACATTTAGCGTTAAGGCAGTTACTATCATATCAATTTAAATCAATATTAACATAAATGTATCGTTTTGCCTCAAAGCAAGAACCTGGAGGTACCTGTATATACCTTACCTATGTGACCACAATGTCTTCCACTAACCCCTGGGACCTTTATCTTCATTATAACGTGTAAACCGATTACCCAGCTATAATATGATGAAGACATCCCCTACACTTTCAGACATCACTACAGCATGTGGTGGCGAGACCGTTTCTACCAGCTATACAAGTAGCTCATTAGGTGGCATAGCAGTATCAGCTTGATCCAGCTCAAAAGTCCAAGCTTTCATAAAGCACAAACCTGAGTCATGGGTGCTGGTGAACATACACTGTAAACCAAGAATGCTTGGGGGAAAAAAGGCATAATTATAACCAATTTACAAAAAAAGAATCAATACAGTACTTTCTTAAACCACCCTTTCCTTTAAAAGCAGCAGCAATTCTTAAGTACAAATGTATGCACTTTCTGAAGGTATTTGCAAGGTAAATTGCTCCTATGCACTGGAACAGACCACAGTTAAAATGCAGGCTTTGTTTGTCTTCGGGTTCATTTACGCTGGGAGCAGATGCTGCATTGGGCATCCCTGGTGTGAATGGGCCCTTGCTCGATTCTATTTTTTATGATCATTGTCACACTACATGATGAAATCGGGACTAATCGGATGACAATGCAAGATAGTCAACTTGTGTCTTATATGTTGTAAAACGTTGTGCAAACTGTTGGCACTATATGAAACCTGAATAAATCAATCATCACTAACTTTTTGCTGTGGTGCAAAATATGCCACATCTATCCTGATAGTATTGCATTATGGATAAGAATCTGCCTGTATTCCACAGTAGTAAGGTGGCCAATAATTTAATCAAATCACCAATTCTGCTACAGTGCAGGGGAATTGCAGTGTTCTTCACTGTTGGCTACATTTATCCTTATGCCAATTTTCTGTCTTACTATCAGAACCAAAATGTTAGATTTTACCTCATTAGTTCAAAGCACCTGTTGTCCATTTTCTCTGCCTAGTCCTTGTGTTTTTATGCTTGGCTTTATTTTCACCTTGGCGGGATGAGGTTTTTAGTCAATTCTTCAATGAAAATCACTTTTGATGAGGTTTTTATGGACTATATATATGGGTGTATCAGTAACCCAATGCTTTCTGCCAGTTCAGAGCGTATAGAGGCGATGGACATTTTTCTCCTTCCTAGGGACGTAGGATAGATGGGTTCTCTCCCCCCCCCCCCCCCCCCCCCATCTGCTGCACTTTGAGGCCACCCTATACCAACAGCAACTAACTTTAATCCTGCATACCTGTGCTTCTGCAGATGAAATCAGACAGTACACATGGAAACACACCGTGGTCTTGCGGCTTGGGAAGAGTCCTTGATGCAGGATTGCCACCTTGAATCCTATCTCAATTTTGCCATAGGGCATGATTTGTTACATCTACGGCAGCTTCACCTCTTTAGCATGATTTGTCCCCTGACTGGTTTTATTCCCTCTACATGGCTATTTCTGTTCATTTAAACACTTTACTTCCCCCTACACATTAAGTCATTGACCATTAGCATAGGTTGCTATATTTGCTTATGGTTGATTACCATATTATTATTATTATACAGGATTTACATGGCGCCAACAGTTTGCGCAAAACACTTGACACACTAATCCAGAAGTCATTAAAACACCATCTAAGACAAATATTTTTGGAATCTGTTGTGCTTAAGGCTTTTGTACACAGAACCAAGTTTTCCTGAAATATAGCTAAATAAGTCTGGTCACAAAAGCCAAACCATTTATATTATTAAAATTAACAATACATCAAGTTACAATAGCAGGACTAACCATAAACGGAATACATTTTATTACCTGTCAGTAAGGAATGCACATATCAAGTTCTTTGCCTCTTTTGAGATTTCACTGTCTTCTGGAAATGTAAGAGAGTTCTTATGGTTCATAATCTTACTATACGTTCCAACCAGAGAATCTGCATAAAAGGGAGTATCCCCTACAAAAATCAGAAGAAAATCACATCAGTTAGGTACAAATATAATAAATTAGGCACAAAAACTTTAGCAGTGTATAGCCACCAGCCACTCTCGGAGAATAAAGTGTGGGGAAAAAAAAACACATCAAAAATCAATAGGCTTTTTTTTTTTTAATAAAGCGTTAGTTAACCCAAAAAAAAATGGATCCTGCTCCTTTAAAGCATGTTATATGACACAGAGCTTGTCCTGTGTCATTTAGCCCCCTTCAACACCTAAAAAAAACCTGGCTGATCCTGCCAGTTTCTCCCCAACCCTCTGAACTGACCACGGTGTATAATGGCTGCTGAGACCAGACACTCAGTTTATGTGCCTGTCATCAGCAGCCTGCTATCCTCTCTGCTCCTCTGTCCTCCTCCTCCACCCTTCCCCTCTATGTCTGTGTGTGTGTGTATGTGGCTTTCTCTATCTGTTGCGCTGTGTGCACAACCATGACGTTGTTTTTTGTTGCTCTAGACTATCTTACCTAAGTTTTATGTGTTGATCTTATCTTGGCCTCTGGCTATTCTGACTTTAGAAGCGAAAGGTCCACTTTGATTGTTAGAGCTGGTTCACACAGGGGTGACTTGTCAGGCGACCTAGCCGCCTGACAAGTCGCCTCCCGTTCTGTACAATGGAACCATTCTAATAGGAGCGATGCAAGTCGCTCCGACTTAGAAAAAGGTTCCTGTACTACTTTGGAGGCGACTTGCATAGACTTCTATACAGAAGTCGTTTTGGAAGTCGCCGCGGAAGTCGTTTGCAGGTCGCCTCGCTGAGGCGACCTGCAAGTCGTGCCGCCCCTGTGTGAGCTGGGGCTTTAGCATTCTTATATTCACTCATGCATAACTAACGAACTTCCACCCCACCCTTATGACCGTATAAATTTGAGCATTCTTACCTTAAGGGGTCAGCACATTGCTGGGGGAGCACATTGCTGGGGGAGCACATTGCAGGGGCTTCTATCCTTAAGGGTTCTTTCTTTAAGTGATTCTTTCTACAAGTGATATGCACTTCAATCTCTGCACTTCAGCGATGTATAGCAAATTGCACTGGAAAGCACCTAACAGACTGCAGGTGACCCTGTCTTATATATTAAGCTCTCCTTCCACTCTGTAACATGCGCTCTCTACCACTCCTTCTGACACTTGTGTCCTCTCTCCTCAAACTCTTACCTTCACACCTCTTCTCCGCCCCCCTCCCTGCTTATACATATCACCCTGCCTTCTGTCCTCTCCCTACTATTGCTCATACCAACTCTTGCTCATTCCACATACTGATAAAACCTCCAGTACTCTGAGACATGCCCCTTCATATAAATCACATTTCCACATTACCTCCCTCACCCTCCTGCTTCTCCTAACCTCTAGTGACATATCCCCAAACCCTGGGCCGCCATCATCTGTCTTTTCCCAACGCTCCCATCCCCCTACACCCTCTGGCAGCAGCCGCAACCCACAGAATTTGGTCTCTATTCCTCTTCTTTCCAAAACCAGCCCCCCTTTTTCCTGTGCCCTTTGGAACGCACGCTCTGTCCGTAAAAAACTCACCGCCCTCCACGACCTCTTTATCACAAATTCCTTTAACCTACTTGCCATTACTGAAACCTGGCTGCATGAATCAGATACTACTTCTCCTGCTTCCCTCCTTCCATGGTAGCCTTCTTTGGACTCACTCCCCCAGACCAAGTGGACGGAAGGGAGGTGGAGTGGGAATCCTTCTAGCCCCATGCAGCACCTATCAGGTACTTCACCCACCTCCATCTCTGACACTCTCCTCTTTTGAGGCACATTGCATTCGTCTATTCTCTACCATTCTCTAAGAATTGCTGTCATCTACCAGCCCCCTGGACCAGTATCAGCTTTCCTTGATGACTTCTCTGCCTAACTACCCTACTTTCTCTCTTCTGAAATCTCCACAATTATTCTCGGTGACTTCAACATCCCTGTTAACATTAACACTACTATTACTTCTAAACTTCTCAGTCTAACCTCATCGATTGACCTGAAGCAATGAATACAGGCTCTTACTCCAACCGCAAAACCCTTGACCTTGTCTTCTCCCATCTGTCCCACTCACTGATCACCACCTTATTAGTTGCTCTCTCCCTGTCTTCCACCTCCTCTCCCTCCAACCGCCTAACAGTTACACGTAGAAACCTTCGCACCTCAACCCTTTTCTCTACTCTGCTACTGATCACCTCTATGACAAAATCTCACCCCTGTCCTGCCCCAACCCAGCCCACTTTCATCTACAACAGCTCACTGTCTTCCTCCCTAGACAAGCTTGCCCCCCTCACTACACGCAGAATTAGGCCCCGACTGCTACAACCCTGGCAAACAGACAGCAGAAGTCTCAGAAAATGAAGCCGTGCTCTTGAGCGTCTGTGGCAAAAGACTAAGTTCCAGGAAGACTTCACACAATATAAATCTGCCCTCCTAAAATACTATTCCTGCCTTCACACTGCGAAACAGACCTACTTTATCACACCCATTAACACCTTCTCATCCAGTCTACATCAACTCTTTTCTGTCATCCACTGCCTCCACCCAACAACTCACTCACTGCCCAGGAGATCGCCAATCACTTCAAAACTAAGATTGATACAATTCATGAGGAGATCTCCAATGCGCAAAAACCTCCCCCATGCAACACCTCATGTCCACAGATACAATCATTACTTCCCTCATTGAACCCTGCTACTATTAATGAGGTTGCTAAACTTTTATCTAGCACGCATCTAACCACCTGCCCCCTGGATCCTGCTCCCATTCAAATGCTACGCTCACCCTCAGACTCAATTCTACACTAACTCACAACCTCTCTTGTGGCATCTTCCCAAACTCTCTAAAACATGAGCTTGTCACCCCCATACTTAAAAAGCCCTCACTGGACCCCACCAATCTTAATAACCTACATCCCATATCCTTACTCGCCTTCTCCTTCAAACTTCTTGAAAGACTGGTCTACAACCGACTAAGCGACCATCTGACCACGAATAAACTTCTTGATCCCCTTCAGTCCAGATTTTGCCCTCAAAACTCCACAGAAGCTGCTCTCCTTAAACCCTCAAATTTCCTACTAACGGTTAAAAATAGTGGACACTATTCTGTACTACTTCTCCTGGATCTCTCTGCTGCCTTTGACACAGTGGACCACCCCCTCCTCCTCAATAAAATCCACTCTTTTGGTGTCCGTGACTGTACTCTTCGCTGGTTCTCATCCTACCTATCCCACTGCTCCTTCAGTGTCACTTACAACTCTACTTCCTCCTCTCCTCTTCCTTTCTCCGTTGGGGTCCCCCCAAGGTTCTGTTCTTGGACCTCTCCCTTTTCTCAATCTACACCATCTCCCTGGGTCAGTGGATTGCCTACCACGGCTTTAAATATCAACTCTACGCTGATGACACCCAAATCTATCTCTCCACCCCCCAGCTCTTTCCATCTGTCTCCACGCGCATTACCAACGTACTAGCAGACATATCAGCCTGGATGTCACATCACTTCATCAAACTCAACCTATCCAAAACCGAGCTCATGATATTTCCTACCTCAGGTGCCGCTTCCCGATTTCCCTGTCAATAGCAATGGCTCAACTATCAACTTGTCCCCCCCCCACGCCAAGGTCCGAGGTGTAATCCTGGACTCTGAAGTAACCTTTCCGCCCCACATCCTATTGGTATCCAAAACTTGCCGCCTCAGCCTCTGCCACATCTCCAAGATACACCCCTTCCTAACCAATGTCACCACAAAGCTTCTAATCCACTCCCTGGTCATCTACCGCCTCGACTACTGCAACTCCCTCCTCATTGGCTTACCTCTAAATAGGCTATTCCCACTTCAGTCCATCATGAATGCTGCTGCCAGGCTCATCCACCTCACTAATCGCTCAACGTCTGCTATACCCCTCTGCCAATCCCTCCATTGGCTGCCACTTAGCCACCAAATTAAATTCAAGATACT
This sequence comes from Lithobates clamitans, assembly GCA_037952925.1. NCBI lineage: Eukaryota > Metazoa > Chordata > Amphibia > Anura > Ranidae > Lithobates > Lithobates clamitans. The sequence goes on along the minus strand of JBBGZY010000803.1, from coordinate 266,690 downwards.
AACTATAACTTACAAAGCCATCCACAGCCTGGCCCCCAGCTACATCACTAACCTAGTCTCAAAATACCAACCTAATCGTTCTCTTCACTCCTCCCAAGACCTCCTGCTCTCAAACTCCCTTGTCACCCCATCCCATGCTCGCCTTCAGGACTTGTCCAGAGCCTCTCCTATCCTCCTGGAATGCTCTACCCCAATCTGTCCAATTTTCTCCTACTTTATCCACTTTCAGATGAACCCTGAAAACTCATCTCTTCCGAGAAGCCTATCTGGCCCCCACCTATCAACTGTACATTCATCTTCTCAATCAGCACATTGCCCACAGTTATTACCTCTTGTATCTCTTGACTTTCCCTCTTAGATTGTAAGCTCTAAGGAGCAGGGCCCTCCCATTCCTACTGTATTAAAGTGTATTGTATTTGTACTGTCTACCCTCAAGTTGTAAAGCTCTACGTAAACTGTTGGCGCTATATAAATTCTGCATTATAATAAATGTGATCGTAATCTCGGCATTTATTTTTATAAATCACACACAGGAGGGGGATACTACAATAGGAGGCAGTGCTGATGGTATATACAGGTTAGAGTGGCTTAACCATTTAAAAAATCAAAGTAAACAACTATGCCTCATTGTCTCTCTCTCCAGTGATTACCTCACGAACACTGAGAGGGATAACTCTTGAGACAAACACGAGGGGCTGTTAAGATGTTCTTGACAAGGCTAGCATCCTGGCTACCTTTCTGTTCCTCTGACATCTATCCTCCAATTAACAAATTACAAACTGGAACGAGCATGTATATCGGGATGACAGAGCGAAGCGAGAAATCCTAATCTGCAAGCTTGTTCCAGGTCTGTTAGCCAAACTTTTGGAGCCAGAGAGTCAGCATGATAACAAGGCAACTAGCACTTGAAGCATAAATACATCAAGAGAGTAACAAGGGTCCTAACAAGTTATATCCACAAAAGTATATTAATTGTAGTCACCCATAGACCACTCACCACAGTCGGGTGTTGACACCATAGCTAAACCAATATAAGCATACAAAAAGGGACCCTGGTAAAAACTACCCGGGAAGAAAGCGGCTACTATGGCAACAAAGGGTAGTAAAAGGGACTGATCATATAGATACAAAATTTATGGAGTTCAAAAACAACTAAAAATATGCGCAGTATGCAAAGCAATATTGTTGCAACTTCACATAGATCAAGAATTAAAACACTACAATGGTGAAGTGTGGAAATAGACAAGAAACAAAAAGAACGCACAAAACATGAAAGAAAAAGTCTGGATGCCAAATACCATTCACATAGAGATTGTCATGCAATAAATATCGCTTTATGGATATGAAAACAGTAACAGCAACTAGCACTTGAAGATTGAAAAGACAGCATTGGTAACTTTCATTTTTCCCCTAAGGAAATGTTTGATCCAATAGGAACATGTAGTGCAACAGTATGGAGGATGCTATTACTGACAACTTGCTTAAAAGGGAATTTTGATTTACCTGTAAATTCCATATCTTGGAGTACAGTAAAAACACAGGCAAAGTGTTCATATGCTATGGGTTGTAGTCACGTACCTTAAGGTAATTGGACACTGTAAAGGAGCTTTAGAGGAGCAGGGCATAAGGATGGTAGGACAAAGTCAGAAGATAGAATGACCTTGGCCACAAGACAAACTTGTCATTTTAAAGTATGAGTAAAGGCTCTATACAAGAAAGGGGCGTTTATTCAGAAACAAGTCTAACCAACATGGAGTTCAAAAAGGCTACTTTGCAAGAGAGATCCTCTATGGCAGTGGTTCTCAACTCCTGTCCTCAGGACCCACTAACAGGCCAGGTTTGCAAGATAACTGAAATATGTCACAGGTGATATAATTTGCTGCTCAGTGATTGCAGTATTCTAGTCTGCATCTCCCCAAGGTAATACATAAAACCTGGCCTGTTGGTGGGTCCCGAGGACTGGAGTTGAGAACCACTGCTCTATGGGAATATTTTTGATGAGTTCAAAGGGTGGTTTCTGCAGGGCAGAGAGAACCCAAAAAAGATCCCTAGGAAACACAGGGTGCTGCAGGGGGGGTTAATATGAGATACACTTTCAAGAAAGTTCTCTACACAGGCGAGTGAGCCAGAAAATGGATAAGGCTGACGTCTGAGCTTTAAGTTCTTAAAGTGGTTCTAAAGTCAGAAGTTTTTTTTAATCTTAATGCATTCTATGCATTAAGAAAAAAAAAAAAAACTGTCTGCAGCACCCCTCAATACTTACCTGAGCCCCATCTGGATCCAGCGATATTGCACGAGAGTCTTGGCTGTCCGGGACTCCGTTCCTCATTGGCTGAGACAGCAGCGGGGCTCCATTGACTCCAGCTGCTGTCAGTCAGTGAGCCAAAGAGAGAGAGTGGGTGGGGCCAAGCAGCGGCTCCGTGTCTGAATTGGAACACAGAGAAGCAGCTCGGATGCCCCCATAGCAAGCTGCTTGCTATGGGGACACTCAGAAGGAGGGGGGGGGCCAGAAGCGTCAGTGAGGGACCAGAGAAGATAATCTGGGCTGCCCTGTGCAAAACCACCGCGCAGGCAAGTATAACATGTTTTTTTGGTTTGTTTAAAAATAACAGACTTTATGATCACTTTAAGGCCAGGTTCTGGTCAAGACCTGTTTGCAGGAAGGTCAGAATGCAAGGCACAGAGTCATCTCAGAGTGAAGCAATCAAATCAGGCCAAAAAAGGGATTCCTGGGTAATATATCTTCCAAGAAGGGGTTTTTCTTGCTTTTAGTTCTTCAGAGCCAGTTTGGTCTTCAGAGCTGGGCCTGCATGAGCATCTCAAACTTTCTATCTGTAGAATCTTTAAAGGAGCATCTTCAATAGGTACAGTGAAATGTCTGTTTAGGACCGACACTGTGGGATCAACCACAGGAGTGGTGCACTTCTATTGCAAACGTTCAGCAAAGATTGGGGTGGGGATTGGGTGGATGTGAAAATGCTTTTGAGAGTAGCTGAACAGGGAATGTTTTGCAGGATTTTGCAGGTCTCTTTGTACCCAAGGGGCATGGCCAGACAAGAGAGGGTCAGGCTGCACAATGCCATGGCTTTTCCAACAGACAATGGGCTTTAAAACATTAGCTAGCATGTTTGAATGAAGCTCCCTCTTCAATATAGCGGTAGTCTGGGGGAAAGAAAATCTTCCGCAGCTTCCTTAAATACTGCCCTTAATATTGTTTTCAATCCCATCTGTGTCTTCTAGGACCGGCACACCGGGGTCTGACTCATGTGGAGAAATAGGACTAAGAGATGAGGTGTGGGGTTTATGAGCCCTGGATGAAGATGGCTGTACTAAGTCTATAATCTGTATAAGAAAATGCTTTAGTCAAATAAGCCACTTTTTAAGTGCCTGAAATAGAGCAGGAATAAGATGCTGGGACCCATGTTAGAGCCAGCTCTTGCTCCAATGCGGGACTCGCCATCCCTTTTAAATCCTTAGTTGTGTGCATTTTCGCCTGTGATTTTGCATCAACTCCATTTAGCCTGATTCTCAGTATTAGCTACAAGTAACGGTATTAACCTGTGGGGTATTCACAGAATAGTGTGCAGGGTAAGGGTGCCCATAAGCAGTATTTGGTAACCCAGGTGTAGACCATCCTCAGACTAAGCTCTGAGTGGTTAAGTTTTACAGCCAAGTTTGAAAAGTGTACACTGCGAGGTGAATACATTTAAACATAGTGTTTTTACAGTAACAGTAAGATATACAGGGCATCATTTGTCCATGATGCTAAACTACATAAAGTCAAAGCATCACCCATTACGGTGGGCATAGCACCAAAGGGGTCTTCAGTGATTGGGTTACAAAGAGATGGACTACAGCCCTGGATCTGCATAGCACCCTGTGGCTAATTCAACACACTGCACCAAGTGCCAAGCTGAGCACCTATGCAAGATTCAGTGCAGGAAGAAACAGTAAAGACCAGGTACAGTTCCCATGGTTTTACCAATCCAGGTACACTGCCTCTATTTAGGCACCAGAAGACAGTGAGAAGTTGATTAAAGATAATTAAAAAAACAAAAAAAAAAAAAAAAACTAGTTACGCGAAGGGTGATTTTCTCTGAAGGAGAAAAAGTTCACCACCTTCAGACACCAGCACAAAACTAGTATATATAAAAGTAGATATAGTTCCTTGAAAATCATCTTTAACCAAAGGTTTCAGCAGTATCTACAGGTGGCCATGCATAGTTAGCATTTTTTTCATTCAGCCAGTGAGGTAGATGGAGTAATCCCTGAAACACCTCTCCCTCCCCCGCGACACTGTATTCTGACAGCGGCACTGTCAGAATACACTCATTAGCGGCTGCAGCCTCTGTTCAACCGGAAATTTTCCAACGAATTTTCAACAAAAGTTGATTTAACAATAAACTTGTGTTAAGCAGAAAAGACCACACACTGATCGAAATTTGGCTTGTCTATGCTGGACCGGCTGAATTTCAATCAGTGTATGGCCATCTTAAGTCATTGATCCTAAAAGGAGAAAGCAGACCAGAAGACGCTATGATGGCACTCTGACGTTCCAGATCTGAAGTTTGATCAAGACACGGAACAATTGAAGGCAATAAACCAATATTTTCAGGAAAAAGTCAGCTACAGTAGCTGCTATTTTCCCAGGAAAGGTTCATCTAATCAAAATAGTAATCCCTGGAGAGATGAAAGAACAAGTTTTTGCAGTCCTTAACGCTTTCCAAATTTACTGCTGAAAATTGGCTTAGTATAAATACAAAGCAGCAAATCCCTTACCTACAAGCATTTCATACAAGAAGACTCCTACAGACCACCAGTCACATTCTCGTCCATAGTAACCATCCCCACCTTGGGACTTTAACACTTCCGGGGAAATGTAATCAGGAGTTCCTACAGCTGTGTCACATCGTACCATTCCTTCCTGTGTCGCAAAATGACAATTAATGGGTTATTACAACATGTAACAGAACAAAGAATAATCCAAACAGTAAAACATTCCAATTATTTAAATCTAATATACTTAATTACCAGCATTGCTTGAAACAAACTGGTTTTGTTCCTACTGACTACCAATGAAAAAGGGCTTTTTTTGGCTCCCACTTACACCAATGCTGGGGTTTATTTTGATCACTTACACCTATACTTAGGGTTAATATTGATGTACAGTTGTGCTCATAAGTTTACATACCCTGGCAAAATATATGATTTATTGGCCATTTTTCAGAGAATACAAATGATAAACACAAAAATATTTCTTTCACTCATGGTTAGTGTTTAGCTGAAGCCATTTATTCTAGTAATGCACCGGATGGGTTTTTTGGTGCCAAAACCGATACCGAAAATAAATCTTCCTTGATACCAAAACCGATACCGAAAACGAAAATGATTGGTTTTAAAAATATTTTTATACAGGAGATAGTCAGCGACTGGTGACATGGTACAGGAGATGGTCAGAGACTGCAGAGATGGTACAGGAGATGGTCAGAGACTGGGGACATGGTCAGAGAGTCAGAGACTGCGGACATGATACAAGAGATCAATGCAGCCTCGCCAGTGTCACCAGCAGGGCAGCCAGTGTCCCCATTGCAGGGCAGCCAGTGAAGGGAGAGGAGAGACACCGCCTGTTTGATTGTAATTAGTGTGTATAAAAGGTCAATGAGTTTCTGGATTCCTGACAGACCCTTGCATCTTTCATCCAGTGCTGAACTGATGTTTCTGGATTCTGAGTCAAGGGAAAAGCAAAAGAATTGTCAAAGGATCTGCAGGAAAGGGTAGTTGAACTGCAGAAAACAGGACAGGGATATAAAAAAAAGATATCCAAGGAATTGAGAATGCCAATCAGCAGTGTTCAAACTCTAAATAAGACGTGGAAAATGAGGGGTTCTGTTGAAACCAAACCATGGTCAGGTAGAAAGACTAAAATTTCAGCCACAACTGCCAGGAAAATTGTTGGGGATGCAAAGAAAAACCCACAAATAACTTCAGGTGAAATACAGGACTCTCTGAAAACATGTGGTGTGGCCGTTTCAAGATGCACAATAAGGAGGTACTTGAAGAAAGATGGGCTGCATGGTTGAGTCGCCAGAAGAAAGCCATTACTATGCAAATTCCACAAAGTATCCCGCTTACAATACGCCAAACAGCACAGAGACAAGCCTCAAACCTTCTGGCCCAAAGTAATTTGGAGTGATGAGACCAAAATTTAGCTTTTTGGTCACAACCATAAACAGTACATTTGGAGAGGATTCAATAGAGGTCGACCGATATGGGTTTTTCTCTAGCCGATGCCGATATTTAGAAATCGTGGTGGCCGATATAGGATGCCGATTTTTTTGGGCCGATATATTTGGCCGATTTTTTTCTTTTTCCCCCTTCATCTCATAAAATCTAACAGTTAGACCCCTTTCCCACTGGGGCGTTTTTCAGGCGCTTTTGGGCTAAAAATAGCACCTGTAAAGTGCCTGCAAAACAGCTTCCCTGTAGTCTCAGTGTGAAAGCCTGAGTGCTTTCACACTGAGGCGATGCGCTGACAGGATGTTAAAAAAAAAAACAAAAAAAAAGTCCTGCAAGCAGCATCTTTGGAGCAGTGTATACCGCTGCTCCACCACTCCTGCCCATTGAAATGAATGCGTACCGCTGTCGAAGCGATTGCAAAGCGTTTCGGCAGCGGCGCTTTAGGGGCGCATTTAACCCCTTCCTCGGCCGCTAGCTGGGTTATAAGCGCCCCGCTAGCAGCCGAATAGCGCCGCTAAAATGACGGTAAAGTGCCACTAAAACTAGCAGCGTTTTACCGTCAACGCATGCCCGCTCCAGTGTGAGAGCAACCTTAAGTAATAAGTGATACAGAAAATTTCTTACATTTATTAAACAAAACAAACCTCCAATCAGTTCACTTGTATGTATAATTTAGATAACAAAAAAAAAACTCTATCTTAAAAATTAACCACTTGCTTACAGGGCACTTAAACCCCCCTCCTATCCAGACCAATTTTCAGCTTTCAGCGTTGACGCACTTTGAATGACAATTGCGCAGTCATACAACACTGTACCCAAATGAAATTTTTATCATTTTTTTCAGCACAAATAGAGCTTTCTTTTGGTGGTATTTGATCACCTCTGCGGTTTTTACTTTTTGTTAAAAAAATGTAAAAAACTGAATTTAAAAAAAAAAGTTTTTTTTTTAAATATTTTGTTATAAAGAATTTAAAACGGGTAATTTTTAATTTTCATTGATGTACGCTGATGAGGCGGCAGTGATGGGCACTGATAGGCGGCAGTGATGGGCAGCACTGGCAGGTGGCACTGATTGGCACTACAGGTGGGCACTGTTAGGTGGTCAAAAGATAAATACTGCGCTTACACTGATTGGAAAAAAAGCTGCGACTAGAAAGTAGTAAGCTGAAAGTAGTGTAGACCTCAAAAAGTCGCGCTAAAGGCTAAGAGTGACGACAGGCGAATGCCTAGAAAAAAACTAATGTAAATATGAGGATTAGATGGTGATCATTAAGTGAAAGTGTCAAGCACTATGAAAGGAAAACTAAAAAATGCTAATAGGTGGGTAAGACATAGATAGTAATAACTATGCCTGTGGCGAAAAACAAATATTGCATGGCACAATCAATAAACGGTGAGTTCCTCTAGTGTCACTAGATACGATAATATACCTTAACTGTGACTGCAAAGCTAAACCATAATTAATATAGGAGAATGGTGTAACAACATAAGAAAAATAAAATAAAACCAAAAAAAGTCCGTAGTTCAAAAAGGACAGTATTGAATAAAGTCCATCCGTATTGAGAATTGACATGCATAGATTAAAACTGATCTCCAGGTGCTCTGTGAAGTAATGTAACAGGATCTTGCTGTGGTGAGAAATAGAGTGCGTAGAAAAACCTCCACCTCTAAGAAAAAATTGCTGCCTCTTACCAGATGGAAATGGTCTCTTAATTACAGGAGACCCAGGAGGCGGATGGCTGCAACCCCAGCCAGGGATCTTTGAAGCAGACACTCAACGTCCAGGTCCAGGGACTCACTCCAACCAGCCTCAGCAATTATGGGAATATTACCATGTAAAAAATAAATTGCTCCACATAGCATAAAATCCAGCGATTTATTAGATAAAAAGTAAAGGTTGCACTTACAAAGACATGGTAGATTACAAGCGTGTATGTGAAAAGCCGGCCGGCTCCAAGATAACCCGTGTCCTCCGGGTCTGTGTATCGCGGTGTCGTCGGGACGTAGCTCCTCCTCCCTACGTCGTTTCGTCCCGTGACCACATCCTGTTGTGACGAAACGACGTAGGGAGGAGGAGCTACGTCCCGACGACACCGCGATACACAGACCCGGAGAACACGGGTTATCTTGGAGCCGGCCGGCTTTTCACATACACGCTTGTAATCTACCATGTCTTTGTAAGTGCAACCTTTACTTTTTATCTAATAAATCGCGGGATTTTATGCTATGTGGAGCAATTTATTTTTTACATGGTAATATTCCCATAATTGCTGAGGCTGGTTGGAGTGAGTCCCTGGACCTGGACGTTGAGTGTCTGCTTCAAAGATCCCTGGCTGGGGTTGCAGCCATCCGCCTCCTGGGTCTCCTGTAATTAAGAGACCATTTCCATCTGATAAGAGGCAGCAATTTTTCTTAGAGGTGGAGGTTTTTCTACGCACTCTATTTCTCACCACAGCAAGATCCTGTTACATTACTTCACAGAGCACCTGGAGATCAGTTTCAATCTATGCATGTCAATTCAATACGGATGGACTTTATTCAATACTGTCCTTTTTGAACTACGGACTTTTTTTGGTTTTATTTTATTTTTCTAATGTTGTTACACCATTCTCCTATATTAATTATGGTTTAGCTTTGCAGTCACAGTTAAGGTATATTATCGTATCTAGTGACACTAGAGGAACTCACCGTTTATTGATTGTGCCATGCAATATTTGTTTTTCGCCACAGGCATAGTTATTACTATCTATGTCTTACCCACCTATTAGCATTTTTTAGTTTTCCTTTCATAGTGCTTGACACTTTCACTTAATGATCACCATCTAATCCTCATATTTACATTAGTTTTTTTCTAGGCATTCGCCTGTCGTCACTCTTAGCCTTTAGCGCGACTTTTTGAGGTCTGCACTGTTAGGTGGTACTTGTGGGCACTGTTAGGTGGTACTTGTGGGCACTGTTAGGTGGTACTTGTGGGCACTGTTAGGTGGTACTTGTGGGCACTGTTAGGGGACACTTTTATTGGGCATTGATGAGGCAGATGTGCCTCTTCCACTCCGGGACCGATGTCCCTTACATCCGAGTCGGTGATCGGCTTTTTTTTCTACTCGCGCTGTCAGCGTGAGTAAAAAAAAAACACAAAAAAAAACACGATTACCGATGTTTTGTTTACATCATGTGATCAGCTGTCATTGGCCGACAGCTGATCACATGGTAAGGGGCCGGGACCGTCCCCTTACACGGATTGGTGATCAGCCGAGTCTCAGTGACTCTGTTATCACACCGCGCAGGGAGCGTGCACAGGGGAGGCCGTCATATGACGGCCTCCCGGGAATGCAGGTCCGTGCTGTGGCTGTCATTCGGCCATAGCGCGGATGTCTAGTGGTTAAAATGCGCAAAAACAGGTAAATCATAACTTTGCACGAAAAAAAAATGGGCTAACTTTACTGCTTAGTTTTTTTTTTTTTAATTCATTAGTTTTTTTTTTCAAAAAAAAAATTGCATTTGAAAGACCGCGCGCAAAAACCGTGTGACATAAAATATTGCAACAACCGCAATTTTATTCCCTAGGGTCTCTGATAATAATATATATATATATATATATATATATATATATATATATATATATATATATATATATATATATATATATATATATATATATATATATATATATATATATATATATATATATATATATATATATATATATATATAATATGTTTGGGGGTTCTAAGTGATTTTCTAGCAGAAAATACAGGATTTTTACCTGTAAGCAACAAGTGTCAGAATAGATTTAGTCTTTAAATGGTTAAACAGAATTCCTACACATGGAGTTAAAGCGGAGTTCCACACAAAAATGGAACTTCCGTTTTTCAGAACCCTCCCCCCCTCCGGTGTCACATTTGGCACCTTTCAGGGGGAGGGGACAAGACAGGTATAAGACTAAGACAGGTATTTGCACCCACTTCCGGCATAGACTCCCATGGGAGTCTATGCTTCTTCCTGTCCCTCCGCGCTGTCTCCTGGGAACACACAGCTCCCAGGAGAGAGCGGGGACCACTTACGATGCGCAGCGCGACTCGCTCATGCGCAGTAGGGAACCGGGAAGTGAAGCCGCAACTCTTCACTTCCTGATTCCCTCACCTAGGATGGTGGCGGCAGCTGCCGAGAACCGAGCGGGTTCTTGGCGTCGCCTGCCGACATCGCTGGACCCTGGGACAGGTAAGTGGCCATGTATTAAAAGTCAGCAGCTGCAGTATTTGTAGCTGCTGGCTTTTAATATTTTTTTTTTTTTGGCGGTGTGGGTGGACCCCCGCTTTAAGCTCATTAATAAAAGAACCAAGAAGAGATACAATGTTTCTTATCAGATTTGGCAGGCTGCCCAGATGAGGAGAGAAGTCTCTCCACAGAAAACTTCAGGCAACTTGCATTGACTTCTATTACAGAAGGCATTTGCAAGTCGTGCTGAAGTTATAATCTATAATTGGCCTTTTTTATCAGCACAATCGGCCGATGAAGTAAAAAAAAGCCAAATATCGGCCGGCCGATATATCGGTCGACCTCTAGGATTCAACAAGGGCTATTATGAAAGGTACACCATTCCTACTGTGAAACACGAAGGTGGATCGCTGATGTTTTGGGGATGTGTGAGCTACAAAGGCACTGCAAATTTGGTCAAAATTGATGGCAAGATGAATGCAGTTTGTTATCAAAAAATACTGGAGGAACATTTCCATTCTTCAGCCAGGAAGCTGTGCATGGAACGTACTTGGACATTTCAACATGACAATGATCCAAAACACAAGGCCAAGTCAACCTGTCATTGGCTACAGCAGAATAAAGTGAAGGTTCTGTAATGGCCATCTCAGTCTCCTGACTTCAATATCATTGAGTCACTCTGGGGAGATCTCAAAACGTGCAGTTCATGCAAGACAGCCCAAGAATTTACAGGAACTGGAGGCTTTTTGCCAAGAGGAATCGGCAGCTTTACCATCTGAGAAGATAAAGAGCCTCATCCACAAATACCACAAATGACTTCAAGCTGTCATTGATGTAAAGGTGGCAATACACGGTATTAAGAACTGGGGTATGTAAACTTTTGATCAGGGTCATTTGGGTAGTTTCTGTCGTACTTACCAGTTAAAAAAAGTAAATACAGTTGATTGATAATAAATGGCTTCAGCCAAACACTAACCATGAGTGAAAGAAAAGTTTTTTGTTATTCATATTCTCTAATAAATGGCCAAAAAATCAAATTCTGCCAGGGTATGTAAACTTATGAGCACAGCTGTAGATTACAAAAAATGCTGGAGGTTACTATCACTGCCACTGAGACCAATAGGGCTCAGTTTACAGTCACACTACAAGCCATACACCATGACGCGAAACCCACTTTTTTTGGCCACACCTCAAGGAGCTTGATGGGCAACATGGTATGCGAGTCAATTTTTCTTCTTGATCAAGGTGCCCCACTATTTTCAAAATGTTAGCAACTGTGCAAAAAGACATGGTCTCTGAGCTCCTGCATTTTAGGCAGATTGGTATGCTAAGGTCTGCATAATGTTGCAGCAATACTTATTTTCTGTCCACCCTCACCTTTTTACAATTATTACAAAAATAATGTTAAGATCCCCCCAGGTGTTAGATATGCTAGGTGTGCCACTATTACAGGTGCTGTAGATAATGAGATAAGTCAGGGCACTGCAGATGCTAAAGCTTTTCAACAGAACTGACTGAGAAGCACAGAATAAACTCCAGTTCAACCCCATAAGCAAATATTGCAGATATGAGGACGTGCACGATTCTCTCATTACAATTACAGAAAGACTTTGTAATGAAATCAGTCTGGTAAACAAAATATAACAGGGCATTACTGCATGGGCACCTTAAGCTTGCATCCCATGTCATTCTTTTGATGTGACAACTGCAATTCAACAGTAGTTACTTTATTAAAAAAAACAGGATTTTATTACACCAAATTAAATACTGCAGAAGCCCATACTATCTGTAAAGAGGAACTGCAGTCTGCTCACATAGTTTGCAACAAAAACATCTTTGCCATTTTGAAGCTTCCCTCCAACCACTTTGCATATTATTTTATATACTGTAATTCTGTACTTGCCAAATATGCTGCAAAAATCTTCTTCCACCAAGTCTGGCTGCAACTATTTTAACTGAGGGCAGCTGAAGCTGCTGCCTGTTAACTTTCTGGATTTACACAGATACACACCTCCAGCTCTGCAGCTCTCATTGTCCCTCTTATGAGTCACCCTCCCTCCCTTCCTGGCAAACTCTCACAAGAGTGAGAGAGCGAGCTGATTGTCAGAAAAAAAATGTTTTACTATCCAAAGTTAAAACTTTAAGGGCAGAAAATTTAATAGATGGAAAGTTGAAAAAATTGCTGAAGTTCCGCTTTAAAGTTAACGCCTTCCAGCCACCTCCCAGCCCTTTAAGAGCATGTAAATGCCAAAAGGCGGAAGCGAGCATCCAGGTCATGTGACCACTGTGATTGGCTGTCACATGATTGGAAAGCTCCCGACCGCAAGGATGCATCAGGAGCTTTCCGGCCTCTGCTGGTGAGTGTACTGGGAGTGCATGCTCTCAACACAGAAAACGATGCCGCCTTTCGGTGATAAAGCCCACCAGCCAAGAAGCCGCATACATGTGCCACATCGGCTGGAAGTGCTTTAACCCAAAAACAATTATGTAACATGACAGCTTACCTATGACTAGATATGGTGGATGCATTAGTTTTCTTTTTTAGGCATATTCCCACTGTTTTCACCTAATTATCCAGCGAGTAACACACCTTCTGTATTAGACCTTGGATTAAGGCCCCTTCCACATGGGATGGGCTCAGTTTGCGTCCGCCTGCTCAGCGGGGTATCTCTCCTCTGATCCCTGCTGAACAGGCAGATGGCTATTCTGTGTCCAGTCTGCTTATGGAGAGCGGACACAGATAAAGTCTCCTCTAAGGCAGCTCGATGTAAACCGACCGCCTGTTCGTTTGCACCTACCATTCGATCCGCCAAACGGATGGGGAACGGACCCCTATCCATCTGTTTCTAGCGGATAGGATCAGATGTCAGTGGGTGTCAAAGGACTCATGGTCGTTGACACCTCGTGCTCCATAAAAGGACACTGGAGGGTACAATTGGGTCCGCCTAAAAAAACGACAGGTGGACGAGATAGGCCCCCTTTACACGGGCAGACCTAAGGAGCAACAGACACACCTTTGGATGGCAGCATTGTCAATCTGGGGGAAGGTGGTTTTGGATGTGCGAGCAGATTTAGATACACTAACAAATTGAAGCCCAGCTGCAGCTAACACTTTTAGGCAGTTACAGCAAACAGTTTAATTCCTTTTGAGATAAAAGTTTTACGTAAATAAAAACTGATCATTGTAAGCACCCTGTCAGTGCTAAACGTTTTTTCCCAACACTTTAGATGCTGCATCCGCAGGACAGCTTATTTTGGTAAAAAGCATACTTACTGGCAGGGTCACAAGATAAAAATAAAAGAAAGCCAAAAAAAGAAAACTAATGCAGCCACTGCAACTAAAACTTGTTTTTGGGTTTAATACTGCTTTAGACTTTACCATATCACATCATAAGCCATTACTACAGCGCACCTTATTCATCTTCATACATGTACCAAAATCTGCAAGTTTTAAATGACCAGACTTGTCCAGCAGCATGTTGTCAGGCTTCACATCCCTGGAAAAAAAAAATTGAGATCAAAGTTCATATGAATTATTTCATTATACTTGTTCCACATTACAGTTTGTTGTCTGTCATGTTATGTAATCATTTATAATCAGAATTTCCAAGAAAAAAAAATAATCAAATTAGGCTCAGTCCGTGAACACAGTAATGCAAATACTGCAGCATAATGCAAAATACACCATGTACTCCATGTTAAAGTGCAAGTAAATGCTCCTATATGAATACTTAAACCAGCACAATTGCTGGTTACTATGTGACGAACAAGCCTCAAAATTAAAACAAAAACTCTTTACCTTTGCCAAGTCCAATCCTCCTATGGTTTTTGTCCAATGTGGTCCCCACCAAGCATTGTTGCCACCACTTCACAACTCAGGAAGCTGCATTAGCTGGACTTCACTGGCATGATCAACAGGTTTTTGTACAACTGTACAGGGAGGGGGGTGGCGCAAGAGAAAAATGGAAACGTGGATGTACTTATATTGAAATGCTGCACTTTAAACTTCCGGACAGCCCACTGCATATATACACGTCATTACTTTGACGTTATATACCAGTGATGGCGAACCTTGGTACCCCAGATGTTTTGGAACCAAGTTTCCCATGATGCTCATGCACTCTGCAGTGTAGTTGAGCATCGTGGGAAATGTACTTCCAAAACATGTGGAGTGCCAAGGTTCGCCATCACTGTTATATACAGTTGTATATGTATTTATTTTATACAGTGGGTGATCCTCTTCCACATAAGTGGCCCCGTATTCGCCACAGGATCACTTTTACAGGCAGCAGGGTGCCTCACCCCCTCCCCCCCGCTTCCCAACTTACCGGAGCCATTGGTAAAGGGGGAAAGGGGGAAACGAATGATGGGCAGGAAGTGAGAGCGTAAGATGGCCCCCTAGACTCTATGCCCTTGGAGGACCGAAGCGACGCCTGGTGTCACTTTCACCTAATGGCCTTAAAAAGGACCTTTATTTCGATTTTTGTAAATTTTAAATTATTTTTTTTTTTCTTGCTTGTAAGTGTAAATGTGAGACCTGAGGTCTTTTTGACCCCATATCTCGCAATAAAGAGAACCTGTTATGCTGTCGTGGCGAAAAAAAAAAGTACAATAAATAAGAAAAAAGGTATTGCTGCGATCATTAGAGGGAGAGCAATAATTCTAGCACTAGACCTCCTCTGTAATTCTAAACTGGTAACCTTTGGGCACAACGGGAGCCAATCAGCGGGTCCAGCGGCTGCGATGGCCGCTGTGACCTGCCGATCAATCACAGGAGACCTGGAGCAGCGGTGTACCTATGTAAACAAGGCACACCACCGATCTGTATGTGAGGAAAACATATATGTTTGGGGGTCATAAGTAATTTTCTAGCAAAAAATACTGATTTAAACTTGTAAACAAAAAATGCCTCAAAAGGCTTGGTCTTCAAGTGGTTATTATTATTATGAATTTATATAGTGTCAACAGTTTGCGCAGGGCTTTATAAAAAAGAAGGAATGAAGTACAGTTACAAAACAAGCAGGATCGGAAGGGACCCTGTCCATTGGAGCTTACAGTCTAAAATGTATATATACTGGCCCTTTGTCACCATTAAGATTGAGTTCTCATCTATGCAGTTTAAAACAAATACACGGAGTGAAAAGGAAAGATAAATAGGTAATTTTGAGCCTACCTGTGAATGAAACCCATTGAGTGAATGGCATCTAATGATAAAACCACTTCAGCTGTGTAGAACCGTGCCCATTTCTCTGGAACATCGTAGTTGCTCATTAAATTTACAAGATCTCCCCCAGGCATGTACTCCATCACCATATACAGATAACGATCATCTTGAAAGGCATAGAACAGCTGCATAGAGAAAAAAAAAAAAAAAAAAAGAAATAAACTTGTCTCAATTAGAAGTCATTTGATTGATTGTTCCGGATAGTAAGATAGTGTACCTCTTTAAAACTAGATAAGCTACAGAAAAAGAAATGGAAAAGACTGGAACCACCATCAAAATAAAATTGATGCCAATAAATTAATCTGTATGTATGTATGTGATGCCTGATTCACATAGAGAATTAGCTTTAGCCAGGTTAACAGGATTAATGAGTAGCAAAACAATATTATACTATGTCATTAAACAGCAATCTATAGCCATTTTGACATTGCTTGCAAAACGTACCTGGCACCATAACTCAACGAAATAAAGCCCAGTTCATACTAGGCCTAAAAACAGCTGGGATATATTAAGCCAAAAGTTAGCATATGCAGCAAAGGTTAACACAGTCCCTTAAAGCCATAATGTTTAACAAGTATTAGCATTAAATGCTGCTGAAGTAAAGGGCTTGCATACATGGAGTACAGTTTGATCAAATTTTTACCTTACAGTAAATTCTACTAACCAAGGTAACGCAATCAAACGAAACCAAGCCACCCCATTTATTTCAGAGGGAGAATGTAGATGTATGCACCATACAACAGTCCATGTGTAAACATGTCCTTCCGAAATCTTATTAAACATAGGGTCTGCATTGCGGACTACTCGTTACTCCCCAGAAAATGCTAGTAGTCTGTTGTGTCGACACTCGCACTTCTCGTCTGCTTGTACGGAAGCTTTTTATTAGAACATTATGGAGACTTTCCCACGTGCAGGTGATGCAAATGTACACGGGAGTTGATTCATCCTGGCATCCTACACTGAGCTGCACATGGCTGGCTCAGTGGATATTTACAAAAAAAAAAACATTGCTGGAAGGCAGGTAAGACTTCTTTTTTTTGGAGACGAAACATAGTGTTTCCACTGCAAGTAAAAACCTGCCTGCCAGCAATGTTTTTAAAAACTTCAGTTTAGGCCAGCTTTTAATTGGTTTATTTTTGGCCTGCAGATTTAAATGACTATCACCTGAACAAGAAAAACAAAGCCACTGACAGGTAATACAGTTCAAGGTCAAGTTTATTTTTAAAAAAATAAATAAATCCACCCCTAAAAGAAAGAAATCAGAAGCAACATTACTTATGATTGATGCCATGTGTCCTTTGTGCTGCTGTCTCTCCCTTTAGTAGTCCTCCTCTCATTTTACCCCCAATGCCATAATCTTTCAGTGCAGTTGTGGTAATGCACCAGACAAAGCTGCAACAGGCACTCATCAAGAGTGCTGACTATGCCTCTCTTATTGCCCGGCTCCTCTATTCATAGAAGCCATACTAAAGCTTCTATGAATGAAACATGAGCTTTGAATATAGGACCAATCATCCACCATTCATAGATCACATCTCAAGCATAGAAGCTGAAGTACAGCTTCTTTGAATGGAGGGGGCTGGGATGGAGGGGTGGGCAGAGTTAAGCAGTCTTGATGAGTGGCTGTCACAGCTCTGTTGTCTCCATTAATCCCCGCCACACTGGAAGATTACAGCAGTGGGGGTGAAGGGTGGAATCAAAAGAGCAGGATTTCTACTAAAAGAAGGGACAGCAGCACAAGGGACACATGGTATGGTAATGTCCCTTGTGCTGATTTTATTTACATTTTTTTTTCAACCACAGGAGACCAAATTCAGCAGCTTTCAGTGGCCCCACTTTGCTGAATGCAAAACTCTGCCCCCCTCAGGTGCCACCCCACTACAGCCTTATAGGTTCATCTGCACTGCTCTGGCTCTCTCCAGCATTTAGGATAAACTTACAAGAGTAGGTGCTTTCTCCCTATGGAGGACCATGCTGCAAGCATACAGAGGGGCTTTTTGAACTTTTTCAGAGTTCAAATGTTTTTGAGAAAGTATGCATAAATCATAGATTTATTGTACCTTAAGCCTGGAGTTGCGGTCATGTCCAGCACTGTTTGCAAAGACAGAGTTATACAAACAGCTCGATTTAAAAAAAAAAAAAAGCCATTATTCTGCGTAGCCACAAAGGCTTATCACTCCAACATACCTGCACAACCCAGGGGCTGTTGGCAAATGCCATAATGTCTCGCTCTTCCCAGAAGAACGCAGAGTCCGATCGCTTTATCATTTCCAGCTTGCTTAGGAGCTTCATTGCATACACCTTTCTTGATGATTTATGCCTTACCTTGTTAAATAAAAACAGGAGGTCACGCACAAAATAAAAAAACAGTTAAAACTGAGGAACTCCAAAAGATCAACTTGCAAAATATCCAACCCATAAGAAGTGAATTCTTGGAAAACGCAATTTCACAGCAGCCCTCTAAATCTCTATTTTACCCTCTGGAAATTCCCTGGATGACTCAGACCAAAAGTCAGGGAATCCCTCCGACTGCTTCACCCTTACTGAGGTACATAAAAGGAACATCATTCAGTTTCCCACAGAACAAGCACAATTTAGGGGTCGTTCACATGTGTTGATTGAGAATGAAGTAATGCTCATTAATGTACCTATAACATGATGTATTTATGACATGTTTTTGTGTTTATAAAGCATTTAAAAAGCTTCAAGATTATTCAAAAAAAGCCCATGAAAGTGTTGCTTTTCTAGCAGGAAGTGCTTAAGAGTCCATTACAGCAGAAATACATTTTTTGCGGCTCCAGGTGAACCATTATTCAATCCTTACTGTGAGTCTTTCACGAGGGTGCCACACAGCCAGTCTGACAGGACATAAAAAGGAGAAAGTCCAGAATTTGCTGCACTCCTCTGTATCTTTATTTCAGCGTAACAACAGTATCACAGGCATGACAGAAATATATAACGCGTTTCATGCTAAAAACAGCGCTTACTCAAACCTCACCTCATACTAGGTGGTTTGAGTAAGCGCTGTTTTTAGCGTGAGATGTGTTACCAACTATTGTTTCCGTCATGCCCGTGACACTGTTATGATGCTAAAATAGAAATAACGGGGAGTGCAGCAATTTCCCGACTTTTTCCTTTTTACATGTGGATGTAAACCCTCACATACACCCAGTGCAGTGAACAGCCACAGATGATACACAGAGATAAAACAAATTTCCCTACATAATTTGTACATGTATATCTGCTGTCTTCAGCTTTCCACACTCTTTAGAACAGTGGTTCTCAACCTTAGTAGTGTCGTGACCCCTCAATAAAATTTCCCAAGTTGTGGGGCCCCTAACAGTAAAATTATTTTCGTAGCGTGGGTTATCAGCACCCAAGGCAAGACAAGTAATTTGCACCCCTAACCCATGGAAATTTAGCACTCCCTGAGTCCCTTCCACTCGTACAGTATTAAAACCCCTTATGATACATGTTAGGATGTACCACTCTTTCTCTGTTCTCTTTCTTTCCCTTTTATCCCTCTCTATCCTAATTTTTAGTTTTTTTCCTTATCCATCTCTCTAGCCATCTTTCTTGTTCTCTCTTATTCTTTCTCTCCCTTTTTTCTTTGTTCCTCCCCCTCTTTCCCTCTCCCTTCCATATAGTCTCTATTTTTATTCCTTCTCTTACTCCTTGGTGGGGTGGAATGGGATGAGTGGCAGTGCTGGGGGGAGTTCCGATCAGCTAACTTCGGCCTTGATCAAGGTTATCTGCTGATCTGAGAACTGTAGTGGGGACTTTTAATGGCAACTATAATGACAGGTAGTGTTACTGTGTCTCCAACTTTGTGGTGTCTCGTAGCAGTGACACCTATGCAAAAAAATCAGGAGATCGGGTCTCCTCTAGCCCCTCCCACTTCACATTCCTCACCAGTCAGCTGACCTCTAGTCTCTGCCCCCCAGCCATGCCGTGAACTGAATAAGCGGCTGTGAAGAGTCTGAGTGGACTGCCACAGGCTCCAGGAACAGCCCAGCTGGGGTGCCACAGGCTCCAGGGACAGCCCTGCTGGGCGGCCGCAAAAAGGCTGGGACAGCAGCGCTGGCTTCAGGAACAGCCCAGGATTCGGTGACCCCTGGCAAATCATAAATTGACCCCCAGGTTGAGAACCACTGCTTTAGAAGCTGATCATCATGTTATAATTTCTTCTTCCTGTTCCAGCAGTGGGAGTGGTGTTTTGCCAAACACTGTGTGACAGCTAATTGGAGGAAAGGCACCCCGCCCCCCACATAGGGAGAGGAATGAAGATGCATGCAGAGCTGTGCTGTGAATAGACAAGCGCTCTGCTAATCTATTTATAGCACCCTCCCGGACACAAGTTTTCAGCTGCTTTTATCTCCCATGTCAGAGAACTTCTCAAAAGTTAACAGGCTTGTAACAGAAGAATAAAGCAGTTTTGGAGAGATACTTTGGAGAGAGATAAGTAAACACTACAGATATATGTGCCTAGGTCAAATTTTATGAATCGGGTTTTAGGGGTCCATGCACATTGGGCTTAAAAAATGCGAAATTTTCTCTCATGCATTCTAAAAGTAGTGAAGAGTATGCCAAACGCATTTACCCGTCTAGAACTTGTACTTGAATTTGGCTCATGCTGCGCCACTTTTAGAATGCAAGAGAGACACTTTAGCAAAATCTGTCACATTTTAGAAATACCTGAATTTTGTGCACGAGTCGCTATCAGAACCAAAAGAGTTGCAAATCTTCATAAATTTGGCGCAATACATAAACTTGCACCTCTATTAAAATTAAAAAATGGCTCTAATGTCTAGGTGATTTTTACTTTAATGCATTCCCTACATGAAAGCATAGAAACACCACTACCCCCCCCCCCCCCTTTTAAACACTTAACTAGCCCCTCTCACGATCCTGCGCCGTCCCCATCTGCTGCACCACTCTTCCACTTTCTGGTCTAACAGGCAGCAGCGGAAGACATTGGCTATTGCTGCTGTCAGTCAAATAAGTCAGAGAACGCATTGAGGTAAAACATTTTCTGCCTTTAGAACTACACTAAAACATTTTAGTACTCCAAAAAAAGTTATGTATTAGTTTGATGGAAAGCTACACTTGCCCACTTAAAAAAAAAAAAAATACTACAGCACTTTAGGAATATAATATACTAAAATAGATTTTTCCCTACATTTTTTATCACACTTTAATGTATTTTCTTTGGTATATAGAACAGCAGTATGATATGCCTATATTGCGTGTATCAGAAGATATCTCAATTAACAAATCCTGACACAAATGTATTGACAAATGATGAAACGTGGAACTTAGGGTTTTTAAATTATGGCAATGGAGAGAAGGGGTAATATTTTTTATCTTCAGTTATTTAACCACTCCAAACCAGATAGAGTGCCCCTTTAACGCCTGATTGGTGTTATAACTCACAATCAAGCAGAAATACATACCAACTGAACTTCACCAAAAGCTCCTCTGCCAATGACTTTTACTACTTCATAGTCTTCCGCTTTCATACGTAGATCTCTGATTTTACTTATCGTATCTTTATCTAGATTTGAAAACAAAGAAAGAAAGTCAATCAATGCAATCTCTATTTTTACTTTTTAGTTACCAGAAAGACTATAAAACACTGGGAAAGACAGATGCAAAACTGGCAAAACACTGCTTGTTTTATACTGGAATACTAGATTTTAATTTAAACCATGCACTGGGAATAACAATAATTATTTGTATAAAACTGTCACTCCATAAACTAGAATAAATTTACAGAGTCCCAGTGGGCAGATATTTCAGCTCCAAATTTGGTCATGGATGAAAAAAGGCTATTTTAATCCACCAGGGTCAACATTGGCATGAGATTGTATGGAAAAAGCTCCAAATGCTAGTGTTCTGCAAACATTGAACTATTACATTGAAACACCAAGGCTTAATAAAATGTGAATAGCAGTATTTTCATAGATTTTTGACTTAGAAAATTATCTTTTTTTTTTAAGACTCACACGGCTAGCTCAGCCTGGCAACAACAATGAATAGTTTTAAAAATGTAAGTAACTACTTGAATGCAAATTAGTCGAGCAGCTGTAAAATGCTTTTAAAAATCATTAAAAGCCTAAAATTAGTGAATCATAAATTATTCCAAATAGAACAGATGCCTTTTAACCTATTTTTAGGCAACAAAACTGTCCTTTTTTTCCACCTGGTAATCTGGCCAATTACTCCCTTCCTGTCCTAGTGTGACAAGCATATTGAGCAGCATTGTCACCCTAGGACTACACAACACCTCCATCTCTTCTTCATAACAAGGGGGAGTGGTTTTGTAGTGCACAGAAAGAGCAGGACACAATGCTAACTGATAACAGTCCAAGATGGACAGAGTACAGGAAGTTTTCAGCTCAAGAATTATGGATAAGCAGCTGTTTCTTTGCATCTGTCAAATAGATAAAATAAAACTCTTTGAATGGTAAAAACCAACGGTCGGGCCATGTTTTTCCTGCCCCACAACATTCCCTTCCCTAAACAGCTTCACGACTAAATTGAAACAGCTATAAATAGTCCTTTGAATAGGGTGGTGCCCATGATTCCAGCATGCTGGTGCAAGCCTTTGGGAGTTAAAATAGGTGGTGAGGACGCAACATTGTCTCTGTCAAAAGAT
Source organism: Lithobates clamitans (assembly GCA_037952925.1). Classification (NCBI taxonomy): domain Eukaryota; kingdom Metazoa; phylum Chordata; class Amphibia; order Anura; family Ranidae; genus Lithobates; species Lithobates clamitans. The sequence goes on along the minus strand of JBBGZY010000803.1, from coordinate 244,353 downwards.
CCCTTGAAGCGCTTCTTAATCTAAAAATATAAATTCAAAAGATAAAGATCCTGTTCCTTACAAGCATGTTATACAGCTTGTGCTGTGTAATTTGGCCCCCTGTATCACCTGAAATACCTGGCTGATCCTGACAGTTTCTGCCCTCCCCTCTGTATGCTGACCACAGTGTAACATGGCTGCTAAGCCCTGACACTGTGGTCAGATTACATACCTCCGTCACCTGCTGTGTCCTCCCTGCCTGTCAGGACCATGTCTGCGCCTGCCCCCTCTGCTCCGGCTGCTCTAATTACTATTAATTTCTCACACTATCCTCTCTGGTTACACAATGTCCCCCTGCGATTGACCTTCATAAAAATAATGCAGTATACACCTTGTTTACAGAACGCTGATCTGACCCTCAGCCTCGCTCCTCTCTCGCACAACAGCTGCAGCGGGCGGGGGCCACCTCTCTCCTCCCCTCCTGACATCAGCAGGGGATCCTTGGCCCCGCCCACTGCATGTCAGGCCGAGAGAGGTGGCAGGTCAGATCAGCACTGATCAGCGCTCTGTAAACAATGTATATACAGTGGTACCTTGGATTATGAGCATAATGCGTTCCAGAAGAATGCTTGTAATACAAAGCACTCGTATATCAAAGCGAGTTTCCCTGTAGGAGTCAATGGAAACTCAGGTAATTCATTCCACAGTGACTGCTATTGTATGCAGTACTGCATGTGGCCAGAGGTGGGGGGGATGCCAGAGACACTTGGAAACACCTGGATGCCCACTCATCGGAGACACACAGGAACGGAGTGTTACCTAGCAGCTCTGAGTGTCACCGATCGCCTGACAGAACTGTTATATATTATGTATGACAGACTCCTTTGTCAAAGGCAAGTAGGTGGCTTGATAAAAGCTACATGAGCCTACTGTCACTTATGCTGGTTATACAAAATCAATGTCTTCCTTTAAAAAAAAAATCATTTTAAGAACGTTGGTTGATTTCCTAATTGTTAGTGGGGTCAAATCGATGGTAAAATTCGAAGAAGCAGAATAGAAAACCTTGGTCAAAGGATGTTTCACACAGTGTATGTGGTTTTTGTTCAGAAATTACATTCATTTTAAAACTGAATGTTAAAAGCAAGTGAAATTTTCAAACGACATTCTTTCATTCAGCGAATGTACAAAGATTTTTCGTAATGAAGATTTTTGTCTGAAAATCGATACGTGTATGGCCAGCATAAGGCTTGATTCACACCTAGGCAATTTGCTTTTGTTACGTTTCTGCAGTGCTTTTTGCTTTGCGTTTTTGAACACGCGATTTTGCTGCAACAACGCACTACATGCTTTTCTGCAGTTTCTCCATTAAAGTCTATTGAACCAAAAAAGCAAAAAAAAAGCACCGTTCTGTTGAAAAAAAGTAATTGACCCTTTCCAAATACGCAACGGCTGAAAAAAGCATAGATGTGAACATGTCCCATAGGAAACCATGTTAAATGAACTGTATTGCGTTTCTGCAAAAAGCACCAAAAAACACATAGGTGCGAACCAGGCCTAAGACGTTTAGTAGCAGCAGCAGCATGCCTTTTTTTTGTATCACCTGTCATAATGGGGTTAAAAAAAAAAAAAACAAACTAAAATAACCCTTTATAGTACAAAAAGAGCAGATAATCTCTACTATAAGGGGTTCATTTATACTGTGACAGTAAAATTACTTACATCATATACATAATAATAACAAATACACCCAGAAGTAGGATATACGAGTCAGACATGAAGCTATATGAAGGGAGATACTACTTTATTATAAGATTTATACTTTTTTTTTTCCATGGATATGATCATTTAAAATATAATGCACAATACTGGTAAAAGTTTACTTTAAATGTTAAATTATAATGCCTTCTATTACCTCCAGTCTATCGGCATCCACCTTAAGGGTAATGTTTAAGATGTATGTGTGAAACGCGTCTACCTGACCATTTGTTGGTGTATTTGGTGTTATCCTTGTGATCAATAAAAGGCAATCGGGAGTTCTGGATGTGCAGCCATTTCTTTCTTCTTTCCAAGCATTCACCTTCGCTGGGTTCAGATGCTGATCTTCCCTGACACAGTCTTCAAAGCGATTTTGTTTTTTGTTTTTTTAACAATAAACATGTTATAACTTACCTGCTCTGTGTAATGGTTTTGCACAGAACAGCCCTGATTCTCCTCTTCTGGGGTCCCCCACGGACGCTTCTGGCTCCTCCTGCCTTCAGAGTGCCCCAATAGTAAGCTACAAAGTATAGTATAGAGCACCCCTATAGCAAGGTGAAAAAACTTCTGCATTTAGAACCACTCACTTCCTGCCCAGGACTACATATCCCATGAGGCATTGCTCCTCACACATGAACATTCACAAGTTCTCAGGCACTTACTGATGTGTATTGACTGTGTACTGTGCTGTATTTGTACTTCACTGTACTTCCTGATATTTAAACAAATAATGCATTCTGTATGCAGGCCAACTAATTGGCTGGCCGATTAATCCATTATGAAAATAGTTGACAACCATTTTCATAAATCGATTAATTGACGATTAATCGTTTTGTTTTTTCGGCCCTAGATTTCATTTTGAAACACTACATCTTGATTCACACTGATTAGATTTCAGATGTGAATCAGATAGCACTGAATTGCATGAGAAATTAAAAAAACACTGAAAATCAGATTAAAAAACACACCATCAGCAAAGCGAGTCGATTTGCGGTGGCTTTTAACCCTTTCTCGGCCGCTAGCGGGGGGCAAAACACCTGCCCCCCCGCTAGCGGCCAAATACCGCCGGTAAAACGTCGTTAACAATAGCGGTGTTTTACCGCCGACGCCGCCCCCGCCAAGTGTGGAAGGGGCCTAAGAGAGAACAGAAATGCAGGGGCTGTCAGTGTTATTCTTATGTTACTTCAGTCAGCAAGCATGCAGCCAGGGGTAAAGGGACACACGATGTGCAAGCTTGGTTAGGTTAGAAACCTGCCAAAGGAATGATAAACATGACAGACACGGAGACTGTATTCTTAAACAATCAATGGCAGCTTGCACATTTCTATCTATACAGATGAATTAGAAGGATTGTTGCAGAGAAAAGTGTTCAACAGCAGTGAGGGATTAGTAAAATATCAGCTGCCAATGTTTTTCTCAGGTACACAACCATCTACCAATACCTCTTCTAAAGCAAACAACCTTCCATGCCAAAAGTCCACCTCAAAACTCTGGTCTGAAGTTAAAATCATGAACGCAACAACCAGGTTTTCTCTTTGATTTTGTAACCTGGAGCATCACATTAGTTGCCACGAGTAGCAAAGTTTTTGAGGTGCATGACAGGAAAGCCCAAAGGTTTAAGACTCCTTTCACACAGAGAGGTTTTAGCGCTAAAACTTCTCATGTCTCCCCAGTTTCAAAGCCTGAGCGCTTTCACACCCGGGCGGTGCGCTTGCGGGACGTTCCAAAAAGTCCTGAAAGCAGCATCTTTGGGGCGGTTTGGGAGCGGTGTATACTCTGCTCCCAAAACACCCTGCCCATTGAAATGAATGGGCAGCGCTGCTGAAGCGCCTACAAAGTGCTTCGGCAGCGCCGCAACACAGGTGCTTTTAACCCTTTCTTCGGCCGCTAGCGGGGGTTAAAAGTGCCCCGCTAGCGGCCGAAAATTGGCGCTAAAATGACAGTAAAGTGCTGCTAAAACTAGCGGCGCTTTGCTGCTGACGCAGAGCAGCTGTGGAAGTAGCCTAAAGAAAATGGTGCTTGGGGAAGAAAACACTCAGATAACTGATCTGGTAAGTGCATATTAATTCGCACCATAAAGGAATACAAAGTGCAATGGAGCTGAGTGCCGCTTCACATTTCCCATATAGTTACCCTCCTTCAAAAAAACCTGCGTTTCAAGCAATTGACATTGACAGGCAGCAATGTGACATCTCCTCACCGCCTGTTTCAACCCCATTTTTGCTAAAAAAATACACAACTAAATCCAGTGTGTTGAATAGGTTGTGTTCCGTTGGGCAGATTTTGCAGAGGACACGAAGCATCGTGACTAGGACTGAAACAACGAATCGACATAATTATGAAAATAGTTGTCAACTATTTTCACAATCGATTAGTTGGTTAGCCGATTAGTTGGCCTGCATACAGAATGCATTATTTGTTCATAAATCAGAAAATAGTGCAGCAGACATCCAGCTCAGTACACCATCCATATATACAGTATACACAGTGTAGCACATATGCAGCTCAGTACACCGTTCATACTGTACATGTCAGAATGTGAGAGGAGCAATGCCTTGTGAGATACAATCCCTGGGAGACAGAAGTGAGTAATTCTAAAAGGCAGAAGGATTTTTTTTACCTTGCTGGACACTATACTATACCTCGTGGCTTGCCACTGGAGCACCCTTAAGGCAGGAGGAGCCAAAAGCATCGGTGGGGGACCCCAGAAGAGGAGAATCGGGGCTGCTCTGTGCAAAACCATTACACAGAGCAGGTAAGTATGACAAGTTTGTTGTATTAAAAAAAAAAAAAAAAACAAAAAAAACAAACAACATTTACAAATCGCTCTAACTGTTCTATGCAGGGAAGATCAGCATCTGAACTGAGAGAAGCTGGAGGCTGATAAATTGGAGGTAATAAGAAGACATTACAATTACATTTAAAATAAAAGTTTACCAGTGTTCTGCATTCAATTTAAATTATATCCATACAAAAAAAGTCTCAGCCTTTAGTACTACTTTAATATAAAAGATTTATATTCCCCACCACCCTTTATATAACTTCATGTCTGGCTCCCACTTAATATACTCTGAATATCCTACTTCTGGGTATATTTATTATTATTATATATGGGATGTTTCTGAACAAAAACGACATACACTGTCCAAAAATTCCTTCCGTTGAGAAATGTTTTCTATTCTGCCCCTTCGGGTTTTACCTTCACTGTGGTAAAAAACCAACATTGATGTGACCCCACCAACAATTAGAAAATTGAACCAATGTTCTTAAAACAAAATTTTACGAAGGAAAAATGTGTTTGTATATGGCCAGCATAAGTGACAATAGGCGCAGACCACTGGATACATGAGAGTGTTATGTATAATATTATTACAATCCTGTCTAAAAATCTGCAAAATAGTTTTAGGTCGTTACTTTTTTTTTTTGTTCAAAAGAATTTTTTTTTTTATAAATAAAATTATTATATACCATATTTAAAATCAGGAAAATAACACGCACTTTTCCCCCCAGAAAATCAGGGGGAAATCGCGTGTGTATGTTATACGCCGATTCCTGCTGTCTCTCAGCACTGGCGAGGCTGCAGATGAGCAGGCTTCATTCATTTGCAATGGTGAGGCTGCATTAATGGGAAATGTGCAGGCTTTATTAATGGGCAATGTGCAGGCTTTATTAATGGGCAATGTGCAGGCTTTATTAATGGGCAATGTGCAGGCTTTATTAATGGGCAATGTGCAGGCTTTATTAATGGGCAATGTGCAGGCTTTATTAATGGGAAATGTGCAGGCTTTATTAATGGGAAATGTGCAGGCTTTATTAATGGGCAATGTGCAGGCTTTATTAATGGGAAATGTGCAGGCTTTATTAATGGGCAATGTGCAGGCTGCTGATGGACACTGTGTAGTTTGCATAAATTTGCAATGGTGAGGCTGCATTAATGGACTGTGACCCTTATTTTGCTTTAACGTTCTTTATTTAAAAATTAAGGGTTTTTTTTTCCTGAAACTTCCCTCCTAAAATGAAGGTGCATGCTACGTCGGTAAATACGAAATGTGTATATATATATATACACACACACTTTATTAGATAGATAGATAGATAGATAGATAGATAGATAGATAGATAGATAGATAGATAGATAGATAGATAGATAGATAGTCTGTCAGTTATTCTCAGAGTGGATTAGATATTTTGTTCCCTAACCATATAGCTGGTTATTTATATTTACCACTGCATAGAGATATTCAAGCAGGTATTGTCTTTTTTTAAAACTTTGTATATTAACTAAACTAAAATTATACACCACACTTTTTTAGGTTTTCATCAGATTAATTGTTAGTTTCAACCATAATCATGACCGTAGCATGTAAACACGCCTGTCCATTGCCATTTGCAGCTTAACAGCAAATATATACCACCCTTCAACTTGGCCTTAAGTGCAACCAATACAATCAAAGCAGCTCAAGGTGCTATGCCTCATACTGAATCAGTCCATAAAATGGCTAACACCACTTTCTGCAAAAGTGCAAAATAGCAAAACCAAAGCAAATATAATTTTTTACATACAGCGCACAAGTCTAAAACGAGAGTGATGTACATCCGCTACAAATAGAAGAGTCACCCAAAAAAAAAAAAAATGCATATTTATTTTGCTCACATATATATATATATGGTAAAGTGTTTCACAATGCCAGGAACAGAGAAGCAACAGTCAGCAGAACAAATTGTAATGAGCTGCCATTATAAGGACTGACTGAGTTTCCCCGGATGAACTTTGTGTTATATTATAGGAAAGAACTGTGTATTAAGACCAGCTCTTTTATACATTCCCATATTACCTTGTAAATGCTACAAAACAAACAAAGAAAGACACAAACATGGAATTATGTATAGTAGCAATGCAAAATGTATCTTTTCAAGGTATAAGACATCATTCAGAACATGTGAATATAAACCTCTAAGGCCCCTTTCACACTGGGGCGGTGGGGGCGTCGGCAGTACAACAGCGCTATTTTTAGCGCTGCTGTACCGTCGTTCTTGCAGCGGTATTCGGCCGCTAGCGGTGCGGCTTTAACCCCTGCTGGCGGCCGAAAAAGGGTTAAAATCCCTCGTACAGCGCAGCTATAGCCGCGGTATTGCCGCGGTATAGCCGCGGTATAGCCGCGCTGTCCCATTGATTTCAATGGGCAGGAGCGGTGAAGGAGCGGTGAATACACCACTCCTTCACCGCTCCAAAAAAGCGGTTTGCAGGACTTTTTTCACCGCCCAGCCTGCGCACCGCTTCAGTGTGAAAGCCCTCGGGCTTTCACACTGAACAAACAGCGGAGGCTGTTTAGGGGCGGTTTGCAGGCGGTATTTTTAGCGCAATACCGCCTGCAAACCGCCCCAGTGTGAAAGGGGTCTTAATATAACTTATTTGCTCACTTTAGGTCTGTTTTGTTATATATGTTCAAAAGATACACAAAAATTTCTTATTAATCCTACCAGAAATCTTATAAACTGATAACCAACTACGCTCCCTGCTTCACATTTAAGGGTCAGCAATGTTCCCCATTTCTCTGAGAACTACAGAAAACCACCACTCTAGGTTATAGTGAAGGGGGGGGGGTGTTCTGTAGTACTTTCCTAGTGTGATGCAGCACAGCAGAGTGGATAAAAAAAAAAAAAAAAAAAAACAAGATTTTTTTTTTATTTTCATCAAATTTAATTTTAATAAAATGCTTTTGGAATAAAAAATCTATTTAAAGATAGTTTTCTATTTAACCACTTCAGCCCCGGACCATTTGGCTGGCCAAAGACCAGAGAGTTTTTTGCGATTCAGCACTGCGTCGCTTTAACTGACAATTGCGCGGTCGTGCTACGTGGCTACCAAACAAAATTGATGTCCTTTTTTTCCCCACAAATAGAACTTTCTTTTGGTGGTATTTTATCACCTCTGCAGTTTTTCTTTTTTGCGCTATAAATAAAAAAAAAGTGACAATTTTGAAAAAATGCTATATTTTTTACTTTTTGCTATAATAAATATCCCCCAAAAATATATAAACACATTTTTTTCCTCAGTTTAGGCCGATACGTATTAATCTACATATTTTTGGTAAAAAAAAAAAAAAAAGCAATAAGTGTTTATTGATTGGTTTGCGCAAAAGTTATAGCGTCTACAAATAAGGGATAGTTTTATGGCATTTTTATTTTTTTTTATTTTTTTACTAGTAATGGCTACGATCTGCGATTTTTATAGTGACTGCGACATTATGGTGGACAGATCGGACACTTTTGGCGCTATTTTGGGACCACTGACATTTATACAGTGATCAGTGCGATTATAAATGCACGGATTACTGTATAAATGTGACTGGCAGTGAAGGAGTTAACCAGCAGGGGGCGCTGCAGGGGTTAAGTGTGTCCTAAGGATGCGTTTTAACTGTAGAGGGGACACGACACTGATCACCGCTCCCGATCACAGGGAACTGTGATCAGTGTCCTGTCACTAGGAAGAATGGGGAAATGCTTGTTTACATCAGTATTTCCCCATTCTTCCTCTCCATGAGACAATCGCAGGTATAACCGCGGACATAGAGTCCGCGGAAATCGCAATCACACTCACGGAGCTTGCGGCGGGCGTGCGCACGGCCACAATGCTGCGTCCTAAAGGGTAACGTACAGGTACGTTAATATGCCTGTATGTGCCCTTCTGCCGACGTATATCTGCGTGAGCGGGTCGGCAAGGGGTTAAGACACATTATTAATTTAGTTTATTCAGCATGAAATGGAGCTTAGTTATGTAGCATGAGGCTGTATATTCTGCCATATTTACATTTTTTGTAAACTAATTCAATGAATCCAAGCTCTGCAAGATGAGATAACATGAACTGCATTGATGCATTCACACAATTTCACAGAAACCAAGAGATGAAACAAAGTTCAGCAATATTCCTTTATCCCATGTGTGGTGCTGCAACTAACGATTATTTTCATAATCGATTAGTTGGCTGAATATTGTTTTGATTAATCGGTTAACAACCTTAAAAAAAAAGTGTGGTGTATAATTTAGTTAATATGTAAATTTAAAAAAAAAAGGCAATTTATTCTTAAATATCTCTATGCAGTGGTAAATATAAATAACCAACTATATGGTTAGGGAGCAAAATAACTAATCCACTCTGAGAATAACAGAAGAGATATATACTGTATATACTATTAGAGGAGATATACTGCATATACTATTAGAGGAGATCTCTAATAGTATATGCAGTAGATCTCCTCTAATAGTATATGCAGTAGGAGATATACTGCATATACTATTAGAGGAGATCTAATAGTATATGCAGTAGAGGAGATATACTGCATATACTATTAGAGGAGATATACTGCATATACTATTAGAGGAGAGATATACTGTACGTACTATTAAAGGGTGAATCTGGTAAATATCAGACTCAGAGATCAAATTTTTTTTTTTTTTTAAAAAAAGAAAAAAAACAATGTCTTTCTTAAAAAAAAAATGTAAATTTTAAGAATGTTTGTTCGATTTTCTAATCATTAGTGGGGTCAAATCGAAGTTCATTTTCAACCACAGTAATGGGAAAATTTGGAAGTAATAGAAAACTTCTTAGTCAAAGGAATTTTCAGACGGTGTATGTGGTTTTCGTTCAGAAATTACATTCATTTTAAAAACAGAATGTTAAAAACAAGTGACAATCTCAAACATTCTTTCATTCAGCGAATGTACAAAGATTTTTCGTCTGAATATTCTCGTCTGAAAATTAATCCGTGTGGCCAGCATAAGGCTCGGTACATACCTATGCAGTTTGCTTTTGATCTGTTTCTGCAGTGCTTTTTTGCTGTGCGTTATGATTTTTGCACACGTGATTTTGCTGCGATTTGTGTTTTTGCATTTTTTGGCCAATTTGTTGGGCAGATTAAAAAACACAAATTGCTACAAAAACGCATTACATGCTTTTCTGCAGCTTCTCCATTGAAGTATATTGAACAAAAAAGCACCGTTTTGCATTAAAAAAAAAGTCCCTGACCCTTTCCAAATACGCAGCGGCTGAAAAAAGCATAGATGTGAACGCGACCCATAGGAAACCATGTAAATGAACTATAGTGCGTTTCTGCAAAAAGCACCAAAAAACACATAGATGTAAACCAGGTCAAAACGTTTAGTAACATAATGGGTTTTAAAAAAAAAAAACTAAAATTAGCCCTTTATAGTACCAAAAAAAGCAGATAATCACTACGGTAAGGGGTTATTTTTTTACTGTGAAAGTAATATTTACAGTAGCGATTATTTTATCTTTTTGTACTATAAAAGGACTCATTTTATTTTGGGTTTTTTTTTTTACCCCATTATGTTACTGGCCAATTAATCGATTATGAAAATAGTAATCGATTAATTTCATAATCCATTAGTTGTTTCAGCCCTACCCATGTGCAAACCAAATAATGTATGGATCAATGAGTGGCTGCCAACATGAATAAGTGTTCCCACACAGTGACAACAAATATATCAATAAATTGTGTGGTGCTTGCTTAATAAAGTGAATCAGTTTCCAAAGTGATAATGCAATAATGTGCAATTCAAAGTGCAAATAACATTCAATAGAAGATGTGATCCAAAACAAAAATCAAGAACAAAAAAAAATAATGTCAGAAACGTTCATAAAGTGCTTGTGCAAATAGTTAATAAAGTGATGTACTTTCTCCATCCGTAGGGCAAAAAATTCAGTTCTTAATGCCGAGTTCACACTGGTACGACACGATAGTCGTACGACTGTGGATCCGACTTTGCCCTGTAACATGAAGTCCAACATCCGTCCAACTTCAATGAACGGAGATTCGATTTTAATCCTGACAATGCCAGATACTTTGTGTCTAGTATTAATCTATAGGAGGAACCCCACGCAAAAAAAAACAAAAAAAAACAGCATGGGTTCCCCCTCCAAGACCATACCAGACCCTTCACTCTGGCATGGATTTTAAGGGGAACCCCCACGCCAAAAAACATCGTAGGGCCCCCCGCCCAAGATCCATATCAGACCCTTATCTGAGCACACAGCCCGGCAGGCCAGGAAAGGGGGTGGGGACGAGTGAACACCCCCCCCCCCCCCCCGAACCGTACCAGGCCGCATGCCTTTAACATTGGGGGGGGGGTACTTTAGGGGGTACTTTAGGGCGGGGGGGGTATCCACTAGAAGCTGTGCCATGGCAGCTCCTAGTTGCTCTGAGGAAGAGGCATTCATCTCCTAACACACTAGCAAGAAAATGAGGCATGACAGTTGGACTTACCTAGGTGGATGCAGCATCAGTCCGATGCGGCATCTGTCCCCCAGCGCCTCTGTACTGAAAACCGAGCGATCGAACACCGCCCACTCTGTTTTCAGAGCTCCATGAGCAGAGAGCTGTAAGACTGTCAGTCAAAGCTCTCTGCTCATCTCCCACTGTGCTTATTGGAGCGCTGAGCTGTGGAGGGGCGGAGCTGGTCGTCTCAGGCTCTCAGCGGCTCGCTGAGAAGGGTATGAGTCCAGGCACCGGGCGGATCCAGACTGTCGCGATGACGCGGTGCCTGAACTGATTTCTGTTACGTCAGCAGAGAGCGGACTTCAGTCCGCTCTCTGCTGAAAACAAGTCACAGGAGTGCAAACCTAATTGCTCTCCTGTGACCCATAGGAGAAGCCCAGCCAAATGAGCTTTGGCTGGACTTCTCCTTTAACATTTCTGTTTGGTTACCAGTGTCCATACCTCCTGAAGGTGACAGTACAACACAACCCTTCATTCTCCTGTCCTCAGTGAATGATAGAATATGGAAAAACAAAAAACAAAAACTTGTTGATCCTGACAGAAATGCATTCTGTTACTGATATCCTCTTGTGGGCTGCATACCTGCTCAGACCTATATGGGATTTCTGGCAGGATCAACATGTGAAAACGTGCATATATTAGAAGGGATGTACTGAAGGTTTAGACTTTTATGTAACCCAAAAAAAGTGCTCTTTATTATGTATTACCAGTAAACTCTAGAGTTCACAATATGGTTCTGAGGGCTCGTTAACACCGGAGTATGTAAGCAAACATCCATGCGAATAGCTGTCTTTGCCTGTGCGGGATGCACAAATATTGTCCACGCATCAGCGTGCAGGCTGTCCCATTCTTGTATTTTGGGACGCAGCGGTTGCCGTGCACACTGTCTGCATTCTGGGACATGCAGCTGTCAATTTGGGACCAGCGGCTGTGTCTGTGCAGCCACTGCACCCAAACAGATATGAATGGGACTGCCTGGACATGGATGTGTGGGTAACGACAGTCCTTCGCACAGATGTATGCCTGTGTAAAAGAGACCTAACATACACATACTCTATGTTACTATCTACAGCTCATGAAAACATGTATAAAGCATCTAAAAATGTTCTGCATAAATGTATTGCTGCTCCTTTTCTAACTTATTAGAAGCAAATATGTGTGTGTTTATAAGTATGTGTATATATGAAGAAAGATAGTTGTAGAATAGAAATTTTCATATATAATAAGTATTTAAACATGGATATATTTTCACTTCCCCCATAGAAAATAGGACAAAGAAAGCAGAAAACCGATGTTGTAGTTTATGCAATTATTTAGTGTTTGTATAAAACAGTACCTATTTACAGCCAAGCGTAATTTATACACTGGGGTGTCAGAATCTAAGGGGTTAATAAAAGAACAGCTTTCTCAAATCTGTTTGTCTTTATTATATTTACACAATTACTGAGCTGAATACTTACTAATAACCGCTCCTTAGACAACCAATATCTAAGATATGATGTATAAAAGAACTGTTGTTTCACAATCAGCCTCTGACACCAGAACATGTAATGGGGTTTATAATTTACCGGTAGGATAAATTCAATCTACTCTTTAACGTCCTAATTAAAATGGAACTCATTAGCTTTACGGTACATAATAACCCTTATAAATGCCTTCAATCTTCCAGCACAAGTAAATAACCGGCTCAAACAGGACAGCTATCTCTAGTGATTCGTAATTTTGGAATTAAAGCTGAAGTCCAGGTTTCCTGTCACTAGAAAAACTTTGTTTGGCCCAAACTATCATTTTCCATTACCAAGTGATTTAGCAGCTGTGTTCACCATATCTTAGGCTGGCCATACTTTATACAATTTTCTTCTACAACTTTCCTTTAGATTTACCAAAACCTTATAATATGAGGTCACACCTAAACACTTTCCATTTGTATGCAATCAGGCCAGCCCTTGTACTACATAGTCGAAGGTAAATCTAATGGAAATTGAACAAGAAAATGATATAATGTATGGCCAGCTTTATTATATTAGAAGCATCAGCTACATACAGTATGATGGTTCTGTGTGGCTTCTCAGCCATTTAGGAGAAGCCCTATAATGTCATCAACGAATACAATGCTTCAAGCAATTGTAAAACCTATTTTTTTTTCTAAATCAGAAATGTGTTATACTTGCCTGCTCTGTGAAATTATTTTGCACAGAGCAGCCCTGACCATCCTCTTCTTTGGTTCCCAAGCCGCATGTGGTCTCTCATTGACACACAAAACATGGCTTGGCCCCACCCCATCCTCACTGGCTGTGATTGACAGCAGCGGGAGCCAATGGTGTTGGCAGGGGTTGCACTCAGGTTTTTTACCTTAACTGCTTAAGGACCACCCGCCACAGTTGTACTGCCGCAGGCTTACTCCCCTGAGTGAATCGCCTTCATTGCACGTCGGCTGCTTTAAATAGATTAGAATAGATTAGAAAGCGCACGCCGGAAGCGATGCGCATAGCTGGCGGCTGCAATGTCCGCTGGCCACTAGCGATCACTCCACAGAGACAAAACAGGGATCTGCCAGTGTAAACAAAGCAGATCCCCGTTCTGACAGGGGAGTAGAGAGAGATCTGCTGTTCCTAGTAATTAGGAACAGCGGTTTCTCTCAACTCCCAGGCAGCCCATCCCCCATACAGTTATAAACACCTCCCAGGGAACACAATTAACCCCTTCCCGGGTGATGACATTTATACAGTAATCAGTGGCTAGTTTTAGCTCTGAAAGCTTTATCGATGTCAATGGTCCCAAAGAAAGTGTCAAAAGTGTGCGTTTTACCGCTGTTGTAGCGGCGATTTTAACCCTGCTAGTGGCCGAATAAAGGGTTAAAAGCACCCGCAAAGCGCCGCTGCCGAAGCAATTTGCAGGTGCTTCAGCAGCGGTAGCTATTGATTTCAATGGTGTGGGCAGTGGAGGAGCGGTGTAAACACCGCTGCCGCACCGCCCCAAAAGATGTTGCTTGCAGGACTTTTTCTAACGTCCTGCAATCGCACCGCTCCAGTGTGAAAGCACTGGGGCTACAGGTGAGGCGTTTTTCATGCATTATTTTTAGCACTTTAGCGCCTGAAAAACACCTCAATGTGAAAGAAGAGTTAGTGGGGAAAAAAAGGACGTCAATTTTGTTTGGATACAGCGTCGCATGACCACACAACTGTCAGTTAAAGCGACACAGTGCTGTATCACAAAAAATGGCCTGGTTATTAAGGGGGCAAATCCTTCCGATCCTTCAGTGGTTGAAGTGGATGTAAACCGATTCTTGAAATTCAACCTAGGCACATCTGTAGTGTTTTCTTCTCACTCTTCAAAGCCCCAAGTCCCGTGGCTTTCTCCTGCTCCCTTCTTATGTTATCTGCATAACGTCACACAAGTTCTCAGTCAACTGTGATAAAACTAGCCTGAAATTTGTGTTAGGGTGAGTGCTATAAATAGATTAGCAGACAGCTTGTCAATTCACAGCACAGCTCGGCTTTGTTTCTTCCTTTTTCTGCCTATGTGGTGAGGGTGTGTGTGCCTTTCCTCCAATTAGCTAGCTCCCAGTGTATGGCAAGAATCCACACCCACAAGTGAATCAGGAAGAGAAAATCCTAACAGGAGGTCCACTTTCTAAACAGTATATAAAGCTGAAAACTGCAGATATGCAAGTAAAACGTAAAAAGAGGGAGATTGTTCACTTCACTGGGTATCTCACAAAAGTGAGTACACCCCTCACATTTTTGTAAATATTTTATTATACCTTTTCATGTGACAACACTGAAGAAATGACACTTTGCTACAATGTAAAGTAGTGAGTGTCCCTTCAAAATAACTCACACAGCCATTAATGTCTAAACCACTGGCAACAAAAGTGAATACACCCCTAAGTGCAAATGTCCAAAATGGGCCCAAAGTGTCAATATTTTGTGTGGCCACCATTTTTTTCCAGCACTGCCTTAACCCTCTTGGGCATGGAGTTTACCAGAGCTTCACAGGTTGCCATGGGAGTCATCTTCTATTCCTCCATGACGTCATAACGGAGCTGGTGGATGTTAGAGACCTTGCGCTCCTCCACTTTCCGTTTGATGCCCCACAGATGCTCAATAGGGTTTAGGTCTGGAGACATGCTTGGCCAGTCCATCACCTTTACCCTCAGCTTCTTTTGCAATGCAGTGGTCGTCTTGGAGGTGTGTTTGGGGTTATGATGGAATTGTGCCCTGTGGCCCAGTCTCCGAGGGGAGGGAATCATGCTCTGCTTATATCTGTCACAGTACATGTTGGCATTCATGGTTCCCTCAATGAACAGTAGCTCCCCAGTGCCAGAAGCACTTATGCAGCCCCAGACCATGACACTCACACCACCATGCTTAACTGTAGACACACTTGTCTTTTGTACTCCTCACCTAGTTGCCGCCACACACATCTTTAGAAGAGGCTTCCTTCTGGGACGACAGCCATTCAGATCAATTTGATGCAGCGTGCGGCGTATGGTCTGAGCACTGACCGGCTGACCTCCCACCCCTTCAAACTCTTCAGCAATGCTGGCAGCACTCATATGTCTATTTCCCAAAGACAACCTCTGGATAGGACGCTGAGCACGTACACCCAACTTCTTTGGTCGACCAATGGCAAGGTCTGTTCTGAGTGGAACCTGTCCTGTTAAACCGCTGTATGGTCTTGGCCACAGTGCTGCAGCTCAGTTTCAGGGTCTTGGCAATCTTATGGCCTAGGCCATCTTTATGTAGAGCAAAAAATCATTTTCTTCAGAGAGTTCTTTGCCATGAGTTGCCATGTTGAACTTCCAGTGACCAGTATGAGAGAGTGATGACACCAAATTTATCACACTTGCTCCCCATTCACACCTGAGACCTTGTAACACTAACTAGTCACATGACACCGGAGAGGGAAAATGGCTAATTGGGCCCAATTTGGACATTTTCAAATAGGGGTGTACTCACTTTTGTTGCCAGCAGTTTAGACATTATTAGCTGTGTGTTGAGTTATTTTAAGGGGACAGCAAATTTACACTGTTATACAAGCTGTACACTCACTACTTTACATTGAAGTAAAGTGTAATTTCTTCAGTTTTGTCACATGAAAAGATATGTTAGGATTTTTTTTTACAGCTTACCTGTAAAATCCTTTTCTTGGAGTACATCACGAGACACAGAGCAGCCATAATAACTAACTGGGTTATACACCACCTATAGGTGAATGGACACTGGCAAACCAAAAAAACAGGAAGTCCTCCCCTAAATAACCCCTACTACACGGGAAGTACCTCAGTTTTGTAGCAAGCAATACACTTCCCAGACAAGAAGGGAGGGATCTCTGTGTCCCGTGATGTACTCAAAGAAAAGGGATTTTACAGGTAAGCTATAGAAAAAAATCCTAATTTCTTTATTGTACATCATGGGACACATAGCAGCCATAATAACTAACTGGGATGTCCCCAAGCAATTCTTTTGAGGGGAGGGAACCCATTATGACCAAAGAAACACCATTAGAACAACAGGATCTATATTGCTGCCCGCAGTACACTACTGCGTCCAAATGCAGCATCCTCATGAGTCCTAACATTCACTTGATAAAACCTAATGAAGGTATGCACCGAAGACCAAGTAGCAGCCTTGCAAATCTGAGCCATCAATGCTGGGAAGCATCTAAGCCAACTCGTTTTACTTCAGATTGGGTCCCCTGCTGTGGGCTGTAGTCACATCCTCTGATCCCTACATCACTGCTGAGTCCTGGAGTGTGGTATGGGGTTGATGGAACCACAGTACACCAGTGGTGGACAGAGGCACCCAGGAGTGTTGAATACCAAACGCTGCTCTCGAGAGGAGTATACAGTGTCTTCTTTACAAAGACCTCTAAACCTTGGTTTCTGTTAGCTGACAGGGTCAATTTAAGATTAAAACACAGTCTCAAAAGCAACAAGTCAATCAGGCTGCTTTGGTAAGTGACATTACTTTATAAAGGTTTATGCATATGGATAGGGAAATTGCAGTAACAAATGGCATTTAAATTTGTGTATAATGCACACTTTTTCCCTTTACAGTTTCCATACTGAGAGAAATATGTAAACCGCTATTCTTAATCTCTTTCCTGATGAGCGAACTGCTCGATTATCACCACCTTCTAAGTCACTAACTTGAGACAACTAAGCAGCCAGTGAAATTCAAAGTGAACTTGGGACTCCTTAGGCTTTTTCCAGGACAGGGATTCAGAAAGTACAGAAGCCAGAAACTGGATAAGCATAAAGGTTACTTTAAAGCGGAGTTCCACCCTAAAGTGGAACTTCCGCTCATCGGATTCCTCCCCCCCTCCGGTGTCACAATTGGCACCTTTCAGGGGGGAGGGGGGTGCAGATACCTGTATAATACAGGTATCTGCACCCACTTCCGGGTACAGCTAGCCGCAGCCTCCCCGCCCACCCCCGTTGTGTTGTGGGAAATACACAGTTCCCACAACACAACGGGGACCAGTAAAGACGCGCTTTCTGATTCCCTCAGTGTGAATGGCGGCGGCAGCACCCGAGGATCGAGGGACGGCTCGGTCTCGGGTGCCGACATCGCTGGACCCCGGGACAGGTAAGTGTCCTTATTTTAAAAGTCAGCAGCTGCAGTATTTGCAGCTGCTGACATCTAATTTTTTTTTTTTTGGTGAAACACCACTTTAAAGTCAATAAAAGGTATCCCGTTAAAAGATAAAATAAGGCAGTCATCATATCCGATTTTCATCTGTAAAGGTTAGATGCCTTGCTTTCAAGCTGGTCATTTAACTCGCTATCTCAAACAAGTATGCATCCACTGAAGTCAGAACTTCAAATCTGCATATCTAAGTCAGTGATTCAGAAAGCAATTGATCCAAAAAAAAAAAAAAAAAGAAGAAGCAATTACAGTGCCTTGAATAAGTATTCATACGCCTTAAAACTGTCCACATTTTGGAAAGTGATAGGAAATGATTAATGGTTTTCAATTTTTTTTTACAAATTATGAAGTGTGGCGTGCATTTGTATTCAGCCCCCTTTACTCTGATACCCCTAACTAAAGTCTAGTGGAACCAATTGCCTTTAGAAGTCACCTAATTAGTAAATAGAGTCCACCTGTGTGTAATTTAATCTCAGCATAAATACAGCTGTTACGTGAAGCCCTAAGAGGTTTGTTAGAGAACCTTAGTGAACAAATAGAATCATGAAGGCCAAGGAACACATCAAACAGGTCAGGGATGAAGTTGTGGAGGAGTTTAACGCAGGGTTAGGTTATAAAAAAAAATATCCCAAGCTTTGAACATCTCACGGAGCACTGTTCAATCCATCATCCGAAAATGGAAAGAGTATGGCACAACTGCAAACCTACCAAGGCATGGCCGTCCACCTAAACTGACAGGCTGGGCAAGGAGAGCATTAATCGGAGAAGCAGCCAAGAGGCCCATGGTAACTCTGGAGGAGCTGCAGAGAACCACAGCTCAGGTGGGAGAATCTGTCCACAGGACAACTATTAGTCGTGCACTTCACAAATCTGGCCGTTATGGAAGAGTGGCAAGAAGAAAGCCATTGTTGAAAGAAAGCCATAAGAAGTTCCATTTGCGGTTTGTGAGAAGCCATGTGGGGACACAGCAAATATGTGGAAGAAGGTGCCCTGGTCAGAGACAAAATTTGAACTTTTTGGCCTAAAAGCAGAACGCTATGTGTGGCAGAAAACTAACACTGCACATCAGCCTGAACACACCATCCCCACCGTGAAACAGTGGTGGCACCATCATGTTGTGGGTATGCTTTTTTTCAGCGTGGACAGGGAAGCTGGTCAGAGTTGATAGGAAGATGGATGGAGCCAAATACAGGGCAATCTTAGAAGAAAACCTGTTAGGGTCTGCAAAAGACTTGAGACTGGGGCGGAGGTTCACCTTCCAGCAGGACAACAACCCTAAATATACAGCCAGAGCTACAATGGAATGGTTTAGACCAAAGCAGTTTCATGTTAGAATGGCCCAAAGTTCAGACCTAAATCCAATTGAGAATCTGTGACAAGACTTGAGAACTGCTGCTCAAAGATGCTCTCCATCCAAACTGACAGAGCTTGAGCTATTTTGCAAAGAAGAATGGGCAAAACCGTCGCTCTAGATGTGCAAAGCTGGTAAAGACATCCCCAAAAAGATTTGCAGCTGTAATTGCAGCTTAGCAATTATGTGCCACTTTGTGTTGGTCTATCACATGAAATCCCAATAAAATACATTAACCTTTTTGGTTCAAGACAAAATGTGGAAAATTTCAAGGAGTATGAATACTTTTTCAAGGCACTGTATCTTTGATTCCAACTATGACAAAATTTTTATTTCTCCATTTACACAGCTTCCTAAGGCCCCTTTCACACTAGTGCGCTTTTGCTGCACTTTTCCAGGGCGACAAATCCCCAGAAAACTATTCGCCATTAAATTGAATGTAACTGTTGATACTGCAGGTGTGCTAAAGTTCCGCATGCTGCATCTTTGGTGCAGTTTTTCAAAAGGGCACCAAAAAAGGCACCTTTCAATGTAAGTTAAAGGGAAAGACTCAAAAGCACATCAATGTGAAAAGGGCCCTAAATGTTACCATTTAGGCAAATCTGTAATATTTCATAGAACAAACTTAAGTTATCCTTCAAGCAAGATGTGCCCTCCAATAGCCAATCAGGTCACCAATGGTATGCATAACAACTGGTGTCAATACATTCACATTAAAATACAATGTAATCGAATTAAAAGGGAAATTAAAGTCTAAGGATGAACAATTCACTATATACACACAGTTGAAATACATAACTTGTGCAAACCAATATTTAATTTGAGAAGCAAGCAAAATAAAGTATCAGTACACACCTCTATTACCTGCCCTCCCTAGAGTGCCCCAAGTCCTCCTGAACGTTCTAAGAGCTCAAATTTATGGATCATCAGAGCCTATTCAAGTCACTTTGCATCCAGCACTGCAATACTGACTCTCTAGCTATCCATCAAAAGTCCAGTCACTGCCGCATGGCATGCAGAAGATTCATGCTCCACAGTTTAGATTTGCATAGGCAGTTTAGAGGGCTTTGGAAAACTGCTATGTAACAGAAGAGGTATGTATTGGTGCCTGCTTATTCACAAATACAAATGTTGGGCTTATATGGTTTATTTTTAGAGAATTACTTGAAATAGGAATTTGAAAGCAGGGCCTATTTACACCACTGTCACACTGTGGCGAGGGGACGTTGGCACTTTACTGGCGTTTTAGCAGGGATTTTTGGCCACTAGTGGGGTGCTTTTAACCCCTGCTAGCAGCCAAAAAATGGTTAAAAGAGCCTGCATAACCCATATAGCACCAGAAGGCAGATGCTAAAAAGGAACCATCCGGCAGCTATGAAGACAGTATGAAGGAAAGGTTTTTACAACAAGCAGCAGCCTGCAATAAATGGGATATACACCACTGCATGTAGCAAATGGGTTTTGTGTTGTAGCCCAAAGAAATGACTACACTTCAACATATCCATATGTCGCTGGAGTTTAAGTGGTAATACTGGGATGATGCCTGGTGACCATCCCAGTACATTTGTTTTTTGGAGTCAGCGGTCGGTTCTCTTGTACAAGCAATCCTAGTGGCTAACTAGCTGCTGGATTGTTTTTACAAGCAGGGGGAGGAGCAACGGTGTACACACGTGAGGCATCACTGCGAACGTCAGATCATGGGCAGTAATTCTGCCCGTGATCTGACATTCGCAGTGATGCACCAGACCTCCTCTATAAATCTAAAGTGGTAGCCTGTAAAGGCTTTTTTAAAGCGTGACATGTTTGGTATCTACTTCGCGTAACATCATCTTTTATCATCAGGGCTTGACAAATTTGGTTAGAATCTAGAAGCCAGCTAAAAAAAGTTAGGAGCCAGTTTTTTTAAAAATCAGCTGTCCAGCACTCAGAACTGCACGTCCGTCAGGAAAGAATTACGCACGCCTGGTGCCAAGCAAAAAAAGACTGGAAAGTGTTTTTTTTTATATAAAAAGGAGGTGGCACTGATAAGCACTCATTAGGTGGAGCTTACTGATGGGTAATCATAGGTGACGCTCATGAGGCTGCACTGATGGGCTGTGCTTATGGGACAGCACGGATAGGCGGCATTGACAGACAGCACTTCCCATCCACTCAGCGGCGGTAAGAAAAGAGCAACTGATAAAGCCCCGCTGCGAACCTGGGAAGATGATGTCAGAGGTGGGCGGGCAGTGAGACCAAGCTGTGCTCATCACAGCACCGTCCACCAGAGAGAGCTGGTTCACAGATAGGAGCATGTATCCCCAGCCAGCAGGCCACAGCCTCAATTATCAGGCTAGTCCACGCACCCAAGGGTGGGCCACATAGAAGGATCCTGACCACTGCTGCGGTGTAACCCAGGCGCCAGCACGCAATTTCCAGTCACCATTGCGACCTCGTGTTTGGGGTTTATCAAACCCTGTTGTATATTTCACCAAAAAATTGGGTTATGCATTGTGTTTTTTTTTGCATTAAAATTCAAAAAAAAAAAAAAAAGTATTTTTTTTTTATGTCGCAAATACCATGCGAATAAAAATTGCAAAACCCACCATTTTATTTTCTAGGGCCTCTGCTTTAAAAACAAATCATGTTTGGGGGTTCTAAGAAATTTTCTAGCAAAAAAAAAAAGATTTTTACATGTAACCAAAAAAGGCCTGGTCTTCAAGTGGTTAATGTATCTGATTTGACAACCAAATAAAAACAAAAAGCCAAATCATAAAGCTGAAAATCTACCCTATTCAAGACAGCAAGGGAACAGGAAACATCCCTAGCGGCACTAAACATGTTCTAGGAAAGTGTTAAAGATGAAGTAAACCCTGATGGGCTCTTTCTTCCCCTGCACAGTAAAAGCATGATGGGCTAGTATGCATCGCATACTAGCCCATTATGTTGCACTTTCCTGCAAACTAAGCCCGCATCCATCTTCACCACTCTTCCTCCCAGGGCCATGGACTCCAGCTCAATGACTGGCCAAAGTCGCGGGAGCCAGCGGTCATGGCACGGGCCCTTGAGGAACGGCATGATCGGGCCCTTTCTTCAGCGCGCATGTGCCAATGACATCCACGCAAGTTTATATGGTAAATATCTCCTTGCAGGTTTAGGAGATATTTCCTGTACCTACAGGTAAGTCATATTATAGGGCTTACCTGTAGGTAAAAGTGGTGTAACTAGGTTTCCAACCCACTTTAAGGATGTATACGTTTCAAGAGAAAATTTTGCTAAAAACATAAAATTATGCAAAATACTAAAATCATTGGAGAATGCAAGTTAAAAATAATTTCCATTCAGGGTTAGCAATATATAATAAAATGTGCCCAAGGGCAATAATTTACCATACTAAAACCACTGTAAATGTTATCATAGAACAAAGGATGCTCTTTAGTTCACATCCATTGTCTTAGAACAGAACAAAGTATAAACACTCACATCTATTTAGGAAGTTGTCAATGTTCTTGTTTTTCCGCATAGCTGGGAAGTCCAAATCATATACCATAGCATCCAGTCCATCCTGCAATAAAACAGACAGACAATGGTAAAAAGTACTGAAAATCTATCACAAGGAAAGATACCATAAAACAAGGAATAAGTCAAGCAGTTTAATTCTATGTTATTGGTATGAAATTATAACTTATCATACATGCAGGGTTATTCTGAGAATATCTAAGACCATGTCAGCACCTTGTATCCCTGACTACAACACTAAAACTAAAAAGGAGAGCATCCATCTGAACTATTCAATTTGTATACAGTGAGGGGTAGACTGTAAACTGCACTCATTTTTGCAGTGTTACAATGTAAATAAAATACTGTGAGGATCCACTTCTACAAATACATCCGTTTACCACTTAAAGTGGGAGTAAAACGCCCATGAATGATTTTTACCTATAGGTATAGAAAATCTCCTAAACGTGCTTCGTTTTAAGGAGAGTTTTACATAATCCTAGCATTTATGCGATTGCCTTGCAGGTTTAAAAAAAAAAACAAACAAAACAAAACAAAAAAAAACACACAACAGCCGTCGGTTTACTACCGCTCTAAGCTAGAGACAGATATCTGAAGGGCTCCCATCACAGAACAGAATTACCACTGGCCTATAATGACTGACTTATTTCATCATTATGACCCACCTTTCATCCTTTGGTGTGCAAGTGGCTTGGAAAAGTTATATAGACAATGAAGAACCCCCGGTCTTCATACATAAGAGACGTTTGGGAATTAAAAAAAATAAACATACATACTCACCTAGGTGGATGGAGCATCAGTCGGTGGCTCTTAGTCATGGGCTCTCTGCTCTGCCCCTTCAATGCTCACTGGAGTGATGGGCTGTACAGGGAACTGAAGCGGCTCACTGAGAGGCTGTGCCAGCTGCTGGCCAGGAATCTGGGTGGATCCCAACATTAAAGCTGATATCTCTATAGAGTCTGGACCGGCTCTGTGAAATCAGCCAAATGCAGACTTTAGCCTGCTGTTAGCCGAATAAGGGTCAAGGGAGAACAGAACAGAAGTACTACTTCTCCTTTAAAATAAAAATAAGCCCTGGTTAAAATAATAAATTATCATTCTATACAGGTATGTAATCTTGACTCAAAAAACAACTTTCTATTGCTCCCAGCCACATTCACATTACTTTGTTTAGCCGCTATGGTCAGCCTTCCCATTGGAGAGTAGCCATGTTCATTCCTCATGGTCCCACTGTGACAGTCTTGAGAAACAGGGTTACACCTGGGACTGTTCCACAGCTCTGGACCCAGAACACACTCCGGAGATACAATGCACTCAGGCCTGAAAAGAAACACAATGGAGAGCCCAGTGCCTGAAGCTCACATTCCAGGCTAGCCTTGCAATTATCCAGTCCAGCGGAGTTCAGTCGCAGCCTCCAAAAGCTAGCACAGAGATCAGCACAACCAGCCTATAGAGCAGGGGTCAGCAACCTTTTTCCACTTAAAGGCCGGATTCAATGTATGTGAATGCATGGAGGGCCGCATTCACCTGCTAATAACTTAAAGCGGGGTTCCACTCAAATTTTTAACTTAATCTTACCCCCTTCAGTTAATTGCATAGATGTTCAAATGCCGCACGAACATTTTTTTTTAATCGCTGTAATTGCCTTTACATTATACTTTAATGTGGCACTTCCTGTCTCTCCTCCCATGGGAGTAGGCGTGTTTATTGCCTTTCCCCGGCGCCGCACTGTCTCCTGGGAGCTTAGTGTCAGGCTTCCCAAGATTCAGTGCGGGAACAATGATCATGCGTGTGAACAAGCTGTGAATGAACAGCATTCACCGCATCCAGGAAATAAATGCTTGTGGGCTTCACATGCCCACAAGAAAGATGGAAACAGCCAGCATCACATTTTTTAAAGCGGTGTTTCACTTAAAAAAAAAAAATTAGATGTCAGCAGCTGCAAATACTGCAGCTGCTGACTTTTAACATAAGGACACTTACCTGTCCCGGGGTCCAGCGATGTCGGCACCCGAGACCGAGCCGTCCCTCGATCCTCGGGTGCTGCCGCCGCCATTCACACTGAGGGAATCAGGAAGTGAAGCGTTGCGCTTCACTGCCCGGTTCCCTACTGCGCATGCGCGAGTCACGCTGCGCTTTCTCAATGGTCCCCGTTGTGTTGTGGGAACTGTGTATTTCCCACAACACAACGGGGGTGGGCGGGGTGTCTGCGGCTAGCTGCGGCTAGCTGTACCCGGAAGTGGGTGCAGATACCTGTATTATACAGGTATCTGCACCCCCCTCCCCCCTGAAAGGTGCCAATTGTGACACCGGAGGGGGGGAGGAATCCGATGAGCGGAAGTTCCACTTTAGGGTGGAACTCCGCTTTAAGTTATTCTTCAGTACGAAAACAGACAGAGGCGGAAATATTACACCCGAAATGTGAGTATTATTTTGGGGTTAGCAAAGTGTCTCAATGACCTAAAAAAAAAAAAAAAAAAAAAGAAGATTGGTCGCCGGACTCCCGCTTTAAGGTAACATTACTAAGCCCCCGCACCTCTGGACCCCTTTACATTACACAGCCCCCCACCCCTCCAGCTAGGTAAGAATGGAGGGATGGGGCGCTTTACTTTTTTTTTTTTTTAAAGCTCAATGAGTATTAGGGGGAAGCAGTACATCAGATTTCCTGAAGGTAAATAAACATTCAGCCTTTACAACCACTTTAAACTTTTGATAATAGATGCACCTTAAAAAAGGGGCTCTGGGCAGTGCAAATAGGACAACATACATACCGGCCAATCAGATCATCTCTTTAATTGCTATTGGCTTGCAGATTATGTCTTCTGCAATCAGTATAATTCAAAAAACTAAGTCTGCTCAACTCAGTTGCAACAAACACCATCCATCCAAAAATTCCCATGTATGCATTTCTATACCTTAAGCTCAGACTCCTAGTCGCTCTTGAGAGCTGGTAAAAAAAAAAAAAAAAAACACACTTTACTTGTTTTGAGTAAAACTAAAAAAAAAAAAAAAAAAAAAAAAAAAAAACTTGTATGACAGCACCTAAAATAATAATAATTCAATTTTGTACAGTGAAATTAGATAAAACATTTTTAGGACTGGAATCCTAGTACAGATGTGTGTAATATAGATTTAAGCGTATCTATGGGCAAAATGTAGAACCAAGTATATCCACATTGTAATTATAAAATGTTCTAGCCTACTCCTATTGTTCAGAATGATACTGTTTGTAAACATACTTTAAGAAGATCCCTACACATTAACTGCCTATAACTCTGACTCGTATTCACTATGTCCTGAGAGTAGGTACTGCTGTGCCACACATTCACAGAGCCTGCCTCCTATACTACAGAGGTGCTGAGAGGAGGAGACAGTATAGGAATCACTGCTTACAGGCAGAAGGTACCATGGGAAAGGTAGAAACATTTATTAGAGGTACGTATAACGCACTGTCAATGTAAGCAGTGCTTACAATTTATATTGAACATTCACATTGGTTCCTGCCAACCTAAGGTGGCGGCATAAGGACTCCCTATCAGGTATATGAATATATGGTCAGAACATAAAGTCAACCTGAAATTTTAAGCTACTTTAGCTTCAAACAACCCCCCCCCCCCTGTACTCAAGAACATTCAACATGTATGTATATACAATTTTATTTTTTTTTTTTTTTTGGTGTGTTGAGGGAATAAAACCCCTGAATGTTTATGGTATGTCATGGTATGTCACATTGGCAAATTGTCCCTTCACTTCTGGTCCCAACAATGCAACTGGGAGGAAGAAAAGCTTAGAAAGCAAAGGGAATTTCCTCGTTGCACAACTGTCAAATGTGTCCCCATCTCTTTTGGTTATAGTTACACTTGAACACCGAAAAGTTTTACCTCGTTCATGACGGCACATTTTTTTCTATTGGGCACTGCGTTACTTTAACTGGCAATTGCACAGTCATGCAATATTGTACACAAATTATATTTATATATTTTTTTTCACACAAATAGATCTTTCTTTTGGTGGCATTTTATTTTTTATTATTTATACTTTGTTAGCAAAAAGTAAAAAAAATATTGCTTTTTTTTTCAAAATTGTCGCTTTTTTTTGTTTATAGCGCAAAAAATAAAAATCGCAGAGGCGATCAAATACCACCAAAAGAAAGCTCTATTTGTGGGGGAAAAAAGGGCGTCAACTTTGTTTGGGTACAGCGTCGCATGACCACGCAATTGTCAGTTAAAGCTACGCAGTGCCAAATCGCAAAAAGGGCTCTGGTCAGGAAGGGGGTAAAATCCTCCGGGGCTGAAGTGGTTAAGGAGAGAGTTGCAGTAGCCGAGGTGGGAAATAACCAAGGAGTGAATAAGCTGCTTTGTGGTGTTAATCATGAAGGAGCAAATTCTGGAGATGTTGGGAGGTTAAGGCGGCACAATTTAGCCAATGATTGGATGTGGGGGCTGAAGGAGAGGTCAGAGTCAAGGATTACACCCAGCACCCTGGCATGTGTGGTGGTACCAATGGTTGCGCTGTTAATCCTAATGGTAGTCATGGGGAGGGACCAGGAAGGAGGAAATATAACAAGCTCAGTTTCAGAAAGATTTACAGTCATAGTCAGGTTTTAGGCCTCTTACACACAAAATGCCATGTCTATAGACATTCAGGCACTTTTCTTTTACTGATCTAAATGCAGCCCATTGCTTTTAATGGGCCTGTACACACAGATGTGTAAACTTGTGCTGCAAAAAATAAAAAATAAACGTGTTGCTGGTCGATATATTTACACGCAAATACACACTCCCTATTAAAATAAAGCATGTGCACATATACACGCAAATGCTATACAGCCCATTTTTGCCAGGAATGTACGATGTTCATACATCAGTACAGTGTGCAAAAACCCTTATGGTAAAGGGATTTTTCTTCTGTGTGACCAGGGAAAGAAGATGGACCTAACAAAATAAAAAAAACATGATGGAACTTTTTAGTTAATCAACTCAATAAATTTCAGGTGCATCAAAAAAGGTGTGCAAAGTCTTAAAATGGCTTTTCTTTGAATAGCAGCCACAACCGAGTCGAAAATCATGTCCTTGAGAGCATGCTTCAGAATGACCCTCCCTCTGCATGGAAGCAGTGATCTCTCTACAGAGGTCTGACACAACCCCTGTAATTTAGAGATAGAGCACTCCAATCAGCAGGGGCATTCTAGAATTCTGCTTTAAAAATGTTTTCTCCCATTCCGTGTGCACATTACAGCAATGAAGCTGGCATTTAGAGTCAGGTAAATTAAAAAGAGAACAGACTTAAAATTTTTAAATTAAAAAGAAACGCCTATATTATTTCTAATCTCAACACCACGAATTAGGTTTTGGATGGATAAAGCAGCTCAGAGTATATAAAAATAAACAGTACTATACTTGTGAACGGCATTTTATTCTACAGTCCCAGAAAAGTTTCCAGGCTTCCAAAGATAACAAAATTCCTGGAGTGACTGATGGCAGCAAAGTGCTGAATGGTGCTACACCACAGAACATTATGCTCTTTTTCTTTGAAATCACTTATGGGAAATAAAAAACGATATCCTAAACAGCCAGCAGACAAAATATTTGCCTGGTTGTGAAGAAACCTGATTAAGATTTTTTTTTTCACATATATTTACAAAGGAGCAAACATCAATGGTTCAGCTAGTGGCCCCAGGGTCCTGGAGGAAAGTCTGAGCAGGCCGCCCAAACCTTCCAACATCATCCTCTTGGCCTACTGTAAAAGGTAACAGCAAGCAGAGGAAAACGTGTGTAATGGGCAGAGAGAAGAGAAATAAAACAGCTATGGCTATTTGCCTATAAAACCCAGCTTAGATCAGTGCAGAATGTGAAACCAGTCAATGTAAAATAACACCTAAAACACCTTCACAAGACTTTAAGGGGTCAGTGTGATATGGCAGGAAAAAGAGCTTGCATAGTACAGAGGGAGGCAACCAAGGGGGATAAAAGACAGCACAATTGTCTTTAACTGACCAGTACAAGATAGTTCAGGGACTGCAATAGAGCTGCTTTACAGAAGGCCCTGTAAACATTTCTTGTCAAACGCTGCTTTAGCTATTTGAACGCAACTGCATGAATTTGGAAAATAAAGCAGTTTCCCCAGAAAACCCATCGACTTGAGGGTCCTTCAGCATCATCACATACAGCGCAGGGCTATAAACCCTTCATTGTACAGGAACAGGCAAGCTTGCAACTGAAGCACTTTAGAGGATGCTGTATTGGATCAGGTGCCTTAAAGTGTTACTAAACCCAGGACCCTGCATTCACTATATCTGGTCTCTCACTGTACACAGAACATGGAAATTCAATTATTTTAGTAAATATAACCTGCTAAATACATTTTCTTATCAGCAGTATATAGCAGTCTTGTGACTTCTATCAGTTCCTGGTAAAGCTTGTAGGAGGAGTTTTCATACTGCACTTAGCTGTAGGATGCAGGACCCCTAACCCCCTGTCTGGACAGTGCTGATAGGCCCTGTGCTGATCACATGCACTCTCCCAAGGGGAAAAAAAGAAAGCTCTAGCAATATGCACCAAATTGTGCATGTGCAGCCTGACTCCAAAGGCTGTCTGATCTTGAGTCCGTGAAAGAAAAGGAGGATCTGTGCATACAGGATCAAACAGCCTTTTTACACAACCCCCCTTAGGTTCCACAGTGAGTATAACAAGCATGCTTTACTGCATATACAGACTGATTTTACTGTTGTGGGTTTAGTAACACTTTATTAGAGGGAGCCTGCCAAAGTCAGGAACACACCTTATTTATGCTCCCCTAGAAACAAGCTAACATTTTAAACTGTGCAGTGTGTTGAGGGTGATGGGGGTTGGTGCCACTGCAAGGGAAGATTTTGTCTAACTCCCAAATTTCAGTTTTAAACGTAATCTGGCATGGTTCCATATGTAAATTGATTATAAAGAATCTTTCCTGTAGATAAAGATCATTTCCCTTTATGGAAAGCTCTTTCATATGAAAAATCTCTCAAGACTGTCAAGCTCAGTCTTATATCTATGAATAGCTTAAAAGTAGGAACATTTACAGAGACAAAACAGACCATCTCAGAAGTTTCATTTGATAACATTAATGCTGAACATGATTAAAGCCAAACATCATCGCAGCTTTTTTTATAAAAGCATATCAAGTACTAGAATTTGACCTTGTATCAGCTTCTTGCAGTCTCTGTACAGCAGAGCACCTACTGGGAGACAGACAAGCAGTATGGAACCAGTTAGCTGTGCTGCAGCGTTCTGGTGCAACCAAGAATTACGTGGATACTAAATCTGCATAAATCTTAGATATGGGCAAACACAAATCCTTTGACTAAATGTAAATACTTTGACTTGACGTCCGTATGACGAAATGCGTAGGGTGGAGCATCATCAAGTCACTTCCAGTTTTGGAGATGCCCATCTGTGGAATGCAAGGCGTCCCAGACCTATTGCTGTTTATCTATACTGACCCAGCAGCACTATTGGAAGTGCTGTTTTTAACTTTTATCTTAATAAACCTGTTTTTGTGGATTCACACTAAATAAATACTTTTTTTCATCCACCCCTATGTGAACGTACCCTATGATCAGATCCAGCGTGGAAGAGGAGGCAACATCGGATAGGGATCAGGGACGATCCTATTTTGATGTGCTTTACCCCTGCATGGGTACATCTTTCCGGTGAGTGCGGAGCTGAGAGGGGAGCACATGTGGAATTTCACCCACCTTTCACCAAGAGATATTTTTTATTCAGGCACAAGTAACTTTGGAATGGATCATTTATGTGAACTTATGAACTGTGATTTTTTGGTTTGCACCTTTGGATTTTTTTGTTTTCTTTTATGGATATTTTTTGCACATTAAGCACGCTAAGCACTTTATTATAATTTTGTATGATATAGTATGTATTTTATGGTTTGATGCAACTTCTACTAGCCATTTATAGTTGCAAATGTAACAACTTATATTGTGCATATAGGATTTGGTACTAGGAATTTTTCATGTTGTTTGCAACAAAAAAGCGACAATACACATAAGGCAGCTTTATTTATTTTCAAGTTTTTAACACAACCATACATTAGATCTAGGCAGCGCCATCTTACCCCCTCTCTTTTCATACCTTTTCACACAATTTGTCAGTTAAAGTGCTTATATGTAGGTTTTAATTAGCGTTTCTCCTAGCAGTTAGCATATTTTACTGGACTTTCGTTGGCTATACTGCGATGGTGCCTGCAGCATGTGAGGTATTGCTGCAAACATCAGATCATGGTAAGTAATTCTAGCACTAGACCTTCTCTGTAAATCTAAAGTGGTAACCCATAAAGGTTTCTAAAGTGTTGCATATGGATAATAAAAGTTACGTCATTTGTTGCAGTTGCACGGGTGTGCACATTTTTAAAGTCTGACATGTTTGGTATCCATTTACTTGTGTAAACATGTAACATCTTTTATATTTTACAAAAAAATTGGGTTATGCATTTTTTTTGCATTAAAAATCATTTAAAGCGGAGTGCCGCCGAAAGAAAATTTTTTAAAAGTCAGCAGCTACAAATACTGCAGCTGCTGACTTTTAAAACATGGACACTTACCTGTCCAGGGCGCCCGCGATGTCGGCACCCGAGGCCGAAGCGTCTCTCCGTCCTCGGGTGCTGCCGCCTCCATCTTCGGTAAGGGAATCAGGAAATGAAGCCGTGCGGCTTCACTTCCCGGTTCCCTACTGCACATGCGCGAGTCACGCCGCGCAATACGAATGCTCCCTGCTGCCTCTGGGACCCGTGTGTGTTTCCCAGCAGGCAGCGGGAGGGAGCAGGAAGTGGCGTAAATAACCGCAGATTCTGCGGCTATTTATGCCGGAAGTGGGTACAGATACCTGTAATATACAGGTATCTGTACCCCCCTCCCCCCTGAAAGGTGCCAACTGTGTCACCGGAGGGGGGGAGGAATCTGATTAGTGGAAGTTCCACTTTTGGGTGGAACTCCACTTTAAGTGTATTTTTTCCCATACATAAATTGCAACACCCACCATTGTATTCTCTAGGGCCTCCGCTTTAAAAAATACATAATGTTTGGGGTGTTCCAACTAATTTTCTAGCAAAAAATACAGATTTTTACATGTGAATAAAAGTTTTAAAAAAAGGGCTGGAGCTGAAATGGTTAAAGCAATAGCAAAACACAAAAAAAAAATATTCCATCTGCTGGTATGCATCGCATATGATCACATGATGAAATACTTGCCTTAAAATGAAGCCCTCCTGCGGCTGTCACTGCTGCCGGGGCTTCCATCATCACTCAGTCTACCTTCCGGGTTCGCGAGCTTTGACAGCTTGAATGGCCGAGCTGCGCTGACATCACTCCCAAGCATGCCCACTGGAGTCATGAATTGGGCACGGAGCTCTGAATGGATGGAACGCCATTCAGAGCACAGTTCATATGCACCAATGAAGTCACCAGCTACTACTAAAGTATCTGCTAAACGGTGCACGTTTAAGAGATTATAAAAAAAAATTACTTTACTACTGCTTTCAAAGACTGTCAATTTGCTTATTTTATGCAGTAAAAAATTATATTGTAAAGGCCTATAAAACCAGTTGTGGTGCCTACATTTTCTGCATTGCCTTACCATACACACAAGCTGTCCCATCAATCTCTGTCCCTGTGGAACTTACAGTCGAAAGCACCTTTCGCAGTCATGATATATTTTCTAGATCCAAATTACTTGAATCCAACCACAACATCTGCCTTATACTAACTTTCAAATGTGCACTTCAGCGGAAAATTCAATCATACAGGGAGAACACAGCCTACCTGTTCTGTACTTCAGCTTTTCATTCAGACATTGATGTACTAGCCTAATGCATACCTTTTTGTTGGAGATCAAGTAATCTGAGAACCCCAGCATGTAATGAAGGAGAACTGTTCTCAAACACACCTAGACCTTACTCTTTCCACAAAGGAAGCCTCATTTATAATTTAGGAGACACAGTATGTCATCTGCAAGACTGCTCCCACTCACATAGCCTGCTCATGCTGTCTGTCGAGTCATATTCCATCGCAGTTCTGTGCAAGTGGCCAGACTTACAAGCCATAAACAAGGGGGTATCTATTGAAACGTCTTGTCATTTTTTATTTTGCGAATAAAAGTACTAAACTAAAAATTAAAGAAAATAGAACCTTTCATATGTTAGGTGCCCCTACACTTAGTGTTTGTTACCCCATTTCATGTTACTGATAAGGTGTCTGCTGTACCATGTACTTGTATGAGAAAGTATCTCTTTGTATTGCTTCCGTTGTGTGAAATCCCTGGTGTTCCTGCCAGTTCCTCTGCTTTCCCATCAAAAACTGACCAGACTAAGCAGGAGAACACACACTGGTCAGTTCTCTAGCTCTACTGGGAACTTAGCCTACTCTCCTCCAATGATCAGACTTTGTCTTGACAGTTTTGGGCCTCTTGTGCACTGCAGCTTGAAAATCTCAGTACACCTTATTTTTTTACTGAGCTAAAATACAGCCCATTAATTGTAATGCGCCTATGCGCACAGGTGCATACACGCTTGTTTACGCACCCGTGTGCATAGGCACATTACAATTAATGGGCTGTATTTTAGCTCAGTAAAAAAAATAAGCAGTACTGGGCTTTTTCAAGCTGCAGTGTGCAAGAGGCCTTGGATGGAGTAGAGGGATTAGCACACTAGTCAAGTTTTTATTGCTGTCTGTGCCCCTGTTAGGGAGATGATCTCTCTCTCTATTTGTCCTGTTTACCATTATCATTGAAAGAAAACCCCCACATTTTAGGCTGTCCCCAGAAGAGTAAGAGGGGAAAATCTTCCAATGGGGACACTAGTTCTGGTGACCTTTGGGGTTCCCAAGGAATTCACTTAATTTGCAGGGATTTCCTCTCATTGCCCAACAAGAAGTAAGACAGGAAATGAAGGGAAATTTCCGAAATGTGACAGATAGTGAAAAAAAAAAAAAAAAAAAACTGACAGGGCTTATAACCCTCCTTTACTCCTTTATCCAAAATGAAAAAAAAAATGTCTATAGTTCTACTTTAATGAACTCTCTGACATTAGAGCAACTGTAGTGCTTGCTTGAGTGTGACAGGAGCTCATTGACTGCTTTCACTTGTCGCCTAGAACGGCTCTTTAAGGCCCCTTTCACACGGACGGATAGAATGGTGCTTTTAGCTGGGGATTTTCTAATTTTCTATCGCAGCTAAAAGCACACAATGCTTTCCTACGGCCCCATTCACACACTGCGTTTAGCTGCGAATTAGATACATGCGGTTCTGTGCGGATAGAAAAAATAGAATTGATTGCGTCCAGGTGCGATTTAGCGCAGCTATCCGCACATAACCACAGGTAATCGCAGTGCACTGTGTCAGCTGCGGATAACAGCGCCGAGCTGCTCATCGGGAAAGGAAAAATGATTTTTCCTTTCCCAATGAGCGACAAGCATAGGGATCCAACTCGGATCCTCGCTAATGCCCGGCACTGTTTGGTATGAATCTTGAGGGGGAACTCCACGCCAAATTTGAAATGAAAAAATGGCGTGGGTTCCCCCCCTGGGGCATACCAGGCCCTTCGGTCTGGTTTGGATTTTAAGAAGAACCCCTACACCGAAAAAACGGCGTGGGGCCCCCCCAAAATCCATACCAGACCCTTATCCGAGCACGCAGCCCGGTCAGTCAGGAAGGGGGGTGGGGATGGGCAAGCACCCCCTCCCCCTCCTGAGCCGTACCAGGCCGCGTGCCCTCAACATGGGGGGTGGGTGCTTTGGGGGAGGGGGCGCCCTGCGGCCCCCCCACCCCAAAGCACCTTGTCCCCATGTTGATGAGGACAAGGGCCTCTTCCTGACAACCCTGGCCATTGGTTGTCGGGGTCTGCGGGTGGAGGGCTTATCGGAATCCGGGAGCCCCCTTTAATAAGGGGGCCCCCCAGATCCCGGCCCCCCACCCTATGTGAATGAGTATGGGGTACATGGTACCCCTACCTATTCACCTAGTGAAATAGTGTCAAAAAAAAAAAACACACTACACAGGTTTTTAAAGTAATTAGAGAGCTCCGGGGGTCTTCTTCCAGCTTCGGGGGTCCCCTTCCGACTTCCGGGGTCTCTCCGGTTCTTCTTCGTGCTCTCCGGGTCTTCTGCCGGGCTCCTCCGCTATCTTCTGCTCTTTTGCTAGCGGAGGAGCCCAGTCTGCTGCCTTCTGCCTTCTTCCCTCTTCTCTTCTTCTGATGTTGAGACGACGCTCTCTCCGGCTGTAATGCACTCTGGGCACTCCGCTCTGACTTATATAGGCGGTGACCCTGCCCCCTTATGCCGTCACAGTCCCTGGGCATGCTGGGACTGTGATGTTTTAGGGGCGTGGTCACCGAGTAATGTTGACCACGCCCCCTAAAACGTCACAGTCCCAGCATGCCCAGGGACTGTGACGGCATAAAGGGGCGGGGTCACCGCCTATATAAGTCAGAGCAGAGCGCCCAGAGTGCATGGGGACCCCACGCCGTTTTTTCAGCGTAAGGGTTCTTCTTAAAATCCAAACCAGACCTGGTATGCCCCTGGGGGGGAACCCACGCCATTTATTTCAAATTTGGCATGGAGTTCCCCCTCAAGATTCATACCAAACAGTGCGAGTCGGTACCCTGTCGGGTTGCCATGGAAATGGCAAACCGCAGCTAAACGCAACCGCAGCTAATCGCACTGTACAAATGCAGCTGATCGCAGTGCCTGGAGTCTTAAATTTCACAGGAAAAAAAACATGCTTTTAACTGCGGCAGAATAGCTGTCCGTGTGAAAGGCGCCTAAGAGAGGATATTTTTAGTTCCCTCTAATTCTATAGTTACCATGCTTTTGCAGAGTAAAACAAAAATAGAGAGTTCAAGGCAGTTTCTAACTACAAGCAGCAAATGATTGTTTGGCATTTGAGATTTTCTATTGATGTTCACCAGAAATTCTAAGCAACCTATTTATAGAAAAGTAATCAAGAACAGCCAGTGAAAATGTCACTCAGGAAACAGGACTGTGTACGAGGATCACCAGGCAGCTTTACAAGCCACACATGACTGCACCGTTCTGTTGTGCATCCATTCCATTGAACAGTACAGCAAGAGCATGCTTACATTTAATTCTTTGCCTGCTGCTGTAATAATGAGGTGTGTGTAAACAAACAACTCTGCGTCTTTTATTTATGGAAGATAAGACAATGGGCATCTGTCAGCCTTAACAGGAATAATAGTTGTATCAAGGAAACACACAACTCAAAACTACAGCAACAGATAGGCTTTGCAGAAGAGACTATGTATTTTCTGCCATGAAAGCTTCTCCTCCATCTGTGTGTACACCGAGCCATGCATCAAGATGGCCGAAGACACCGAACCCAGAAGAAGACCAGGGATGGATGTGAGCAGTGGCAGATGACAGAAATTACATCACCGGGGGGGGGGCGGGGACTTTGGGAGGTAACTGTCATAATGTGTTAGAATGCTACGCTAGTTAAACTTACAAGAGCACCAGATTTCCAAATCACAATTGCCAGGTGCATAAAAAATTTGGTTTCTGTAAAGTGTAAAGAAGGTTCTCTGGGCCACTCCATGAGTAAAGTAGTCAATAGAAGGCACAAAGATTTTCCAGCATGCCAGATCTAATTCCATGGCCAATAAACTACGTAAAAAAAAAACAATTGTCACAAGTCATGTTCAAACTTGCTTCCATTGCCGGAGAAGTTATTTAGAATATGGCCCTGCCTTTAAAGAACAATTCAGACGGAGGGTTGATTTGCTAAAGACAAATCCACTGTGCACCTTTCCCCAGAGCTTAGTAAATGTGGTGAATCTCTGCTCATTCCCATCATCCAATCATGTGCAACAAAAATGCAGATTTTTTTCTCCTTGCACCTGATTGAGTATTCTTTACAAAGTTAAGCTTCGCTACATTAACCAAGGTCTGGGTGAAATTAGTGCAACTGCATTTTCAAGGTGTATTTGCCTTTAGTAAATTGACTCCATAGTGTATTTATTCTTTTTTCCCCTGTGCCGGACCTAAACCATCCCCGCCCTTCACACACTCATTCTTGAAGAGTTTTACTCAAACATAATAAATGCAAATTAGAACATAATTTCTGGTTAAAAAAACCAAAATGTATATCAAGCACATTTACTGCATCTAACAGTAGCGCAGCACGATTTTGGAAAAGGGCCCTGTACTATGGTGGGATTCCAGAACAATTCTGACCTTCCACAATAAGCAAACCACATCCAAGTAGCATAAAAGCCATTTCTTATGCCGTGAATAGCAGCTCCCATGCGCATGCACAGGAGTGACGTTGTCGCGGCCCAGCCAATAAGATGGCCAGAGGACACAATCATGAAAAGGAAGACCAGGTAAAGATATAAGCTCTGTCGGCAGTGACAGCGTGTCGCTGGAGGTCTTCATTTTAAAGCAAGTTTCACATAATGTACTAGCACATTATAGCTTTGCCTCGCAGGTTTAAAAGATAAATAAATAAAGCACGACGGTTTACTACCCCTTTAATGTATTCAACAGTTTTTTTACCCTAGGATACCAAGGCTGCAAGCTGTCCAAGCATCCACAAAGGTTAACCAATGACCCACCACCACCACCCTCCCCTCACTCTGGAAAGTGATGCACACCTCTATGCTCAGGAAGGCTTGTCTGAGGATTTGGCAGTATTAGACCTTGAAAGTAGGCTGGGAACCAGGCTTGGAAGATCTTAAAGCAGTTGTAAACCACAGCTGTGTGGCATGTATAATAAAAAATAAAAAACACCTGCAAGGCAATTGCATAATGTACTAGCACATTATGAAAAACCCACCTTTGAATGAAGCCCTCCAGCAATGTAATGTCACCACTGAGAGGGCTGACATGTCCTGATGACGTCACTCCCACGTCATTACCACGCATGTGCGTGGGGGCCCTCGGTGCCAGCACGTAGCTCTGTAGCAATGTATGCCGGATCTTCAGAGTGCATGCACCGATGACATACCTGGTTGCATGCAGGGTGAACTGTGCACGTTTAGGAGGTATTCATTTTACCCACAGGTAAGCCCTATTATAGGCTTACCTGTAGGTAAAATTGCTTTACTAGCGTTTGAACAATGAACTTGACACTGGAGAAACTTAAAGTTCATTTCTTAACAGGCAGAGGGTAAAGACTGGAGTTTGCTCTTTAGACTTCTTCCTCCGAGGAAGATGGTAGCTCTTGCCACCAGCAGTGTCCTTGGTAATAGTGTAAAGTCAGTCTGAAGAGATGCTATCCCTCAAAGGCCATGTTCTACTCCCCCAAATGGCTTCAAGACCAATAAGCATATGGGAAGAGCAAACAGCTTATCGGTGTTTATCCATCCTACCTACAGAAAAAAACGCTGGAAAAGCAGGTGCAAAGGCTTTGCCTTTGCACCCTTAGGACTTTTAAAGGACCCAGGACTGGAAACAGCACAAATAGAAACAGGCTGTCCTCTATTTTTCTAGTGATGTGCACTGCATCATTAAGTGTCGAAAGTCTCCTTAAATTTGGGATAGCAAATAACTGACTCCTTGGGGCAAGTGCATGCAGCAGTCAGACTGCAGCAATTCAGAAAGTCTCTGCGACTCATGGCTCGGAAGTTGATAAAGCCATAGGCAAATCAGATTCTGAGGGGAAAGGACAGAGGATCCAGCCACACCCGATGGAGCTAAATAGGAATTCCAATGACAGGACAGGTTCTAGGAGCAAAGGGCAACATGACTCTGGATGTTGGCACCATCAGCCGCCATGGAGCAAGTTGGGGGCACCCAGTACAGCTTACACCCCCCCCCCTTAAACTTATTGCAAATTTGTGACAGTAAGGCAGTGTATGCTTAAGTAAATGGTTTGTTTGCCAATCCTCCTGTGTGCTGTAAGTAGCAGTATAACCTGAAAAAGATTTAAGACTTCCTATGTCTCTCAACCCCCTTGCTGCCTTCTCCCGGCATTCCTTTGAGTGGGTTTGAATTCTGGGAGGTGTAGGTGGCTCCCATATCACTGTAACTGGCTGTCACATTATCAGGAGCTCATTCTTCTGACTTATGGTCAAAAACTGACAGCTCTGACAGTGCAATCTCTACAAAAAAACCTTAGAAAAATGGATGTACAGAGGCTGGGTGTTCAGACCAACCTGTCCTACTGCTGTATATATGCATTTGTTAGGAAGAGGTTAATAGACAAGAAAGATGTTGTTCTGCAATTTCAGATTTGGACTCTCAAATAGCAATTTTGGGTAAAAAGTGAAAGCATTCAGTGAACTACTGGTCCTATCTAGTAAACACAGGAAGTCATCCACTTCAAAAAAATAGCAGCTTCCTAGATCAGTAATAATGTATGTTATTTCCTGTCCTGTATGATCAAATCACATCCAAGCTTCTAAAGCAAGTTTAAATCTGGTTGGCAGCTTAAATTTTAGTCCTCGACCCCTTTTTTTTTACATCCACCATCTATCTCCAGTTTAGAGGTTTAATGACCTACCATTTTAATTGTACATATGATAATCAGCAACTATGTCCATTGCAGTACTTCTTGTGGACTTCTTGCAATGGACCTCCTTGACATATGTTAAAAAAGGTATCAAACAAACCATTCTGAAAAGAGAAACCAATGTAACAGCACGAGAGCTCCAAGATAATCCTATAACTTTGGTGATTTTTCGATCATATTCCTGGTATTTCTAGTATAAAATTCCAAAACAGGCATGCACACGTAAAAAGATATTTGAGCTATGTAGCCTAACGTCAAGACAACAATGAACTATGGAAGTCTGCTAGAAACATTATGTAACCTGAGAGGGCATGCATGTACTGAATTATCATAGTATCTTTAATATTGCATTAACACCTTTGTGGCAATGTAGTCACCTGGGCTAATGTCTACTGTAATTTACGTGCAAGCACATAGTCTGCACTCATTCTCACAGTTAAGAATAATGATCATATAAGTAAATGCACCCAGAACTACCTGAGGCAAAGTAGGCAACTCTAGTAAGCACATAACAGGTCAAGAGGTCTGGTGTACAAAACCGTATAAAAACTTTCTGCAAAAATCAACCACAAGTTTACCACAAAAAATAATGTGAGGCTGTGCTGCAATTTTACCACTTAAAACCCTGGCCAATTATGACAATTGTCACATGCAATAAAAAAAACCTGCATTTTTTGCTAGAAAAATTACTTGGAACCCCCCAAACATTATATATTTTCTGAAAGCAAAGGCCCCGGAAAATAACATAATGGCTGCTGCCATCTTTTATAAACACTTTAAAGCGGAGTTCCACTAGAGCTGGGCGACTTTCTCAAAAAATTTAGTTTTTTTTTTTTTTTTTTTTTTTAACACCGCGCCGGTCCTGAGGAGCTGCGGGCAGGAGTTTTTAGGCGAGGCCGTGGCTTCGGCCTAGTACGCGGTATTCGGCCTCGTGGACTAGGCCGAAGCTGCGGCCTCGCCTAAAAACTCCTGGCCGCAGCTTCTCATGACAGGCACGGTGTCGGCGCCAGTCCTGGTGAAATTAAAAGAAAAAAAGAATGTAAAAAAATCGATTTGCCTAAATTTTGAATCTATTTGACCTCTCAACTCGATTCAAATCGATTTTTTCCCCAGCCCTAAGTTCCACCTATTTAAAAGTCAGCAGATAAAAAAAGTGTAGCTGCTGACTTAATAATCAGATATTTACCTGTCCTAAGGTACAGCAATGCTGGCGCACAAAGACTCGCTACTCCCAGAAGATTGGAGGGAGGGGGAGAAGTGACCTTCCTTCCAGCCACGCAGCGCCATGGGAGGAAGTGGTTACCCGCTACCCCCCCAAAAAAATGACATGCCAAAATGTGGCATGTCAGGGGGGACACCAGCACTTAAAGCGGAAATTTCATTTTTGGGTGGAACTCTGCTTTAATGATTTTTAGCGCACAAACAATATTCAGTTTTTTGGTAAAATATAAAAGAAGAGGTTACGCCGAGTAGATACCAAACATGTCTCGCTTTAAAATGCGCGTCTGTGGAATGGCAACAAAATAAGGAACATAAAATTATCCATACTATTGGCAACATTATAAAAGCTTTTACAGGCTACCAGTTTAGAGTTACACAGGGGGTCTGGTGCTAGAATTATTGCTTGCATTCTAAAGTCCACGGCAATACCTCACGTGTGGTGAGATCATCCTTTACAAATGTGTGTGGGACCTATGTATGGGTTTGAATTTGCACGTGAGCATGGGAGACGGGACTCTTTACATTTTTTTGGATCAACTTTATTGCTATCACAAGCGACCAACTCAGTCTGTGTTTTCACTGGAAGACTTCCCCCTTCTAATCCTGACCAGACAATGGTCACCAAGACGAAGAGAAGGGGCATATCACAGACCACAATAAAATGCTGAAAGGATTAACTATTACCCACTCAATCCAAAGCTACAATATAGGTTTGGTTTTTTTTTAATAAAATGGCTCTTGCTTTAAATACATTAAGGCTCGGTTCACACAGGGGCGGCACGACTTGCAGGTCGCCTCACCAAGGCGACCTGCACACGACATCCACGGCGACTTGCAAAACGACTTCTGTATAGAAGTCTATGCAAGTCGCCTCAAGTCGCCCCAAAAGAAGTACAGGAACCTTTTTCTAAGTCGGAGCGACTTGCGTCGCTCCTATTAGAACGGTTCCATTGTACAGAACGGGAGGCGACTTGTCAGGCGACTAGGTCGCCTGACAAGTCGCCCCTGTGTGAACCGGCTCTAAGTGTGTACATACTGCAAAAAAGGAGTGGGAAAGGTTGGCTGTGAACTTTGGCAGGGCAAAACAGGAACACTAATCTACTTGATTGTTATGGTCATTGAATTGCAGTTAGGGCACTTCCACACTGGAGCGCTGCGCTCGCGGGATGTTATAAAAGGCCTGTAAGCAGCGCTCCTAATGCACCCCTGCCCATTGAAAACAATGCTTCGGCAGCGGCGCTATTAACCCCTTGATCGTGCAAGACCCAACTCTCCCCAAAGATGCTGCTTACAGGATTTTCATAACGTCCTGCAAGTGCACCGCTGCAGTGTAAAAAGACACACTGCAATAAATGGGAGGCGCTTTTCAGAGGCTATTTCTAGCACTAAAGCACCTGAAAATCACCTTAGTGTGAAAGGGGTCTAAGAACTGGCTCTTATAGCGTGCATGAGCCCCTCACTAAAGCACTGCCTCCTGGGATGTGTGACATGGCCATCATCGGAGGCAGGAGGGGGGCAAACCCTAGGTTCTCCTGGCAAGGAATCAGGAAATGGAGGGCAGAACCACTACAAAAAAATACATATATAAAAATCTGTTTAAGAGGGAGGGGGAAGAAGAAGATAACCTTTAAAAATCGGTGAAGGTCCGCTATAGTATAACTAAATGCAAAACGTATATTCTACTTTTTCTTTTCATGTTTTTTTTTTTTATCTCTATTTCTGCTTGTGTCTCTAGAGCAGGGGTCTCCAAATTATGGCCCTCCAGTTGTTCAGGAATTACAATTCTCATCATGCCTAGTCATGTCTGTGAATATCAGAGTTTTACAATGCCTCATGGGACGTGTAGTTCCGCTACAGCTGAAGGGCCGTAGTTTGGAGATCCCTGCTTTAGAGGGTGAACTTTCCCCCATATTTGTTATGATTACCAATGGCACTTGGAAAAAGGGGGGCAAATCCAAAATTCGGAATGGCCACCAGAACAAGAATAGAGGGGAGATCTCCCAATAGGAATAAAAGTTCCCATGAAAAATAATGTATATAAAAGAGGAGATTTCCCTCACATCAGAAATATATCTGCAAACTTCCTGTTCAGTTTACAGGACAGAAAGTAATAGAAAAATCTTCCCTATGAGACACAGATGGCAAAAAATTAAGATACAAAACAGCAGGTTTAACCTTTCCCCTACTCTAGCCTAAACAGGAAAATAAATAAATGATGTGGCTTAAGACCCCTTTCACACTGTCGCGACTTGAAAGTCATGCAATTTTGGCACGATTTCAGGGAACGCCTGTGTAAACTTGAGGTCTATGGACCTCAACTCGCATCAAAGTCAGACAGATATGAATGGTTATCATTGGGAATCATGGGGTACGACTTGTGCGAATCTGATATCCAAAGTCGCAGGAAAAGACGCACAAGTGTGAAAGGGGGCCTTAAGGATAAGTTCAACTTTTGTAGCATGTTACACCCATATTATGGGTGTAACATGTAACAAATGCACTGGCCCCCACAATCTTCTCCCCCCGCTAGCTGTCACAAACCAAAAAAAAAAAAAAGAAAAAAAAAATATATGTGGCCATGCGGGGCTCCGCCTACATCATTCATTCGCAGTATTCTGTAAAAAAAAAAAATATGTGGCCATGTGGGGCTCCGCCTACGTCATTAATTCGCAGTATTCTGTAAATAGGAAAACTACAAGTCCCAACATCCTTTGTGGCTGTCGCGTTGTAGTTTTCAATAAACTATCAGAGCGATGTTGAACGCTCTTGGTAGTTCAATGAGGTTCCTATCAGAGTAACTGCCTGTCCATATTGGAGGGAAGGGCAGACAGATACAGAGTCTGCAGGACAGTGGCATTACACCTACTATCTGCTGATCGCAGATGCAACGATTCACAGATCACTAAAAAAATAAATAAAACACTTTACCTGCAAAAAAATGTGCATTATTTTTGTAAAAGTGAACTTATCCTTTAAGATATATGTTAAGCTACATTAAAAGTTACTGTATGGGCTCTGCCTTGCCTCTGTTTTTGCCCTAAAAGCCATCTTGCCTAGCTGGCCAGTCTGTTAGTAAGCATCTTCTGAATGGTCTGGAATCTCAGCCAGCAAAAACATCAGTCAGAAAGTTCAAGGTTTCGCCATTCTCTGATCCCACTATAGCTTTCCATACACACTGCATAATAAAAAGGAACGTTTCACAGCATGAAATCCAACGAGAGCAAGTTTTAGCTCCACCTAGGAGCCATGTATAAAGCTTGATTAATAGGAGTGGAATGTAAAACACAGTCAAGTAGATGAACTGAAGATGTGCAAAGTTTATGGCTTTTTAAATTGATGATTTTAATTTTTGCTCAGAGCAACTTTTTACTTTCATGTAGTTTTAATTCACCTCCCCCTTGTTTTAAATTCACCTGTACAAAAAAAAGGACAACTTATGGTATTTGCTGGGCATATTTGTGCTCAAGTTTGAATACTGTTATTGTTATGACAGTGCAATGTCAAATTGGATATAATATCAAATAAGAGTCATGTAGTCAAATTAGTAGATGCATCAAAACTAACCACCAAAATGTCAAAAAAGCTTTAACAAATTATTTCAAAATGTATTTGTTTAAAATATGCAGCTTTCATTAAAATACTACCCCCGTGATCCTGCCATTAAGAATCATTCTCAGTTCATTCCTGTTTTAGAGTTCCAAACCTCTAACAATTACAAGCCTGTGTTCTCGCTCTATACGGTATGTTGTCTCTAGGGCTGAAATAACTAATCAATTAATCGACAACTAATCGATCAAAATAGTTGACAAA
The DNA here is from genome assembly GCA_037952925.1 of Lithobates clamitans. Classification (NCBI taxonomy): domain Eukaryota; kingdom Metazoa; phylum Chordata; class Amphibia; order Anura; family Ranidae; genus Lithobates; species Lithobates clamitans. The sequence continues at coordinate 200,275 of JBBGZY010000803.1, read as the reverse complement.
TATTTTGATAATTCATTAATCGGCCAGCCGATTAATCAGCCTGCATACAGAATGCATTATTTGTTTACATATCAAGAAATACAGTGCAGCACACACAGCTCAGTACACCATCCATACATGTCAGTAAGTGCCTGAGAACATGTCAATGCGTGAGGAGCAGTGCCTCATGGGACATGTAGTCCTGGGCAGGAAGTGAGTGGTTCTAAAGGCAGAATTTTTTTCCCTTGCTATAGGGGCACTGTATATTTCACATTGCAGCTTGCCATCGGGGCACTCTGAAGGCAGGAGGAGCCAGAAGTGCCAGTGGGGACTCCAGAAGAGGAGAATCAGGGCTGCTCTGTGCAAAACCATTACATAGAGCAGATGAGTATAACATGTTTGTTGTTTAAATATAAAATCACTTTAAAAACTCTGTGCAGGGAAGATCAGAATCTGAACCCAGAGAAGGAGGAGTCTGATAGACTGGAGGTAATAGGCATTACAAATACATTTAAATGGAACTTTTACCAGTATTGTGCATCATACCCATAAAAATAAAAAGTCTCAGCTTTTAGTACTACTTTAATATAAAAGATTTACATCTCCCTTTCATATATCTTCATGTCTGACTCCTAGTTAAAATGTACATATATCCTACTTCTGGGTGTGTGGTTGGGGGCATATATATATTATTAAATTATATATATATATATATATATATATATATATATATATATATATATATATATATATATATATATATATATATATATATATATATATATATATATATTTATTTATTAAAAAAATATATATATTTTTACTGTTTCAGAGTATAAATAAACTCCTTATAGTAGTGATTATTTGCTCTTTTTGTACTATAAAAAAGGGACAATTTAGTTTTTTTTAACCTCGTTTTGACAGGCGATACAAAAAAAAAAAAAAAGCATGCTGCTTCTACGTCTTAGGACTTTTTTCAAACGCAAAACAGTACTTTTTTTGGTTCAATAGAATTTAAATTTTTTAATCTGCCCAAAAACAAATTGGCCAAAAAAAAAAAAAAAAAGCATAAAAAATACACGTGTGCAAAAAATTGCAAAAAGCACTGCAGAAATGGATCAAAAGCAAAACTGCATAGGTGCGAACAGAGCCTTATGCTGGCCATAAATGTATCAATTTTCAGATCAGAATATTCATACGAAAAATCTTTGTACATTTGCTGAATGAAAGAATGTCATTTGAAAATTTCACTTGCTTTTAACATTGTTTTAAAATGAATGTATAGTTCTGAACGAAAACCAGCAAATAATATATTAGTTCTGTCTGAAAATTGGCAAAACAGTCAATTTTTTTTTTTCTTCACGTACATTTTTTTTTTTTTAATCTCTGAGTCTGATGACATTTACCAGTTGCAACCTCTAATATTATATACAGTATATCTCTTCTGTCTGTTCTTCTCAGAGTGGATTAGAGATTTTGCTCCCTAACCATATAGTTGGTTATTTATATTTACCACTGCATAGAGATATTTAAGAAAAAAATGCCTTTTTTAACTTTACATATTAGCTTAATTATACACCGCACTTTTTTTAAGGTTATTATCCGATTAAGCTAAACAATAATCGGCCAACTAATCGATTCTGAAAATCATTATTTGGAGCCCTAGTTGTCTAACGTGCACACACACCCCGATGAAGATTACAAGTGGCTAAGTAGACACACACTGTGCAGGCATAGCTGACTTACCAGGAAGCCAGCCCTAAAGCTGCCATCCATAGAAGAATTTTGTAGGAAAACGTTAGTTTTCAATGCTTAGTGGGATCAAATAATCCTCATTTTCAGCCACAGTGACGAAAAAAAAAAACAACGAAATTCTAACTCTGAACTGTGCTTTCGTTCGAGAACAGCTGTATGAAAAAAATCACACATTTTGTAATGACACCTGTTCAATATATCTGGGATTGCTTTCAAGTAGCAGACCTGGACACAATTTTGAAGGCTTTTGAACACAATTAGTTGAGTCAGTGATGGCAAGAATCAATTGGGGGGGAAAAGTAAACATTTGTTTTTCCAATTGTAAAAAATGATAGTTATACCCATGCACATAAAATCCCACTCAAAATTTTTTAGAAAAAAATGCAAAAACAGCTCTGGCATCAAAATAGCTAAGTAAGGGATATGTGCAGCCCACACTGGTGTGGGTACATGCAGACAGGAAGTAGCAGCCAAGAGGCTGGAAAAGATCAGTAGCATTGAGATGCAAATAAAGCTGGAGGGAAAATAAATAAATATATATATAAAAACGTTTTTGTTTTTTTTTTGTTTTTTAAAGAGGGAAATATTTTTGAGACAAAATGTTATTGAGTACAGATCTACTTTATGAAGAACTCATGTCTGCTGGGATCCAACACATACAATTAAAAAGAGGGGCTGGCCACTGCCAGAGAAAAAAAAAAAGAAGAAGAAAAAAAAACACGCACACACACCAGCAAAAAACAGGATACGACAGAGTCAGTCAATAGATTGCAGGTTTTGTACAGTCCTAGATTACAGTAAAGTTACATAGGTGTGTCAACGTTGGTTTTGATATGTCAAAGGAGGTTACTTCCAGGCCTGAAAGGATATTGCTACGTAAACCAAACATACACTGTAGAATTTTCCAATAAAACATAACTGCTCCATCAGTGTGCTTTACAGTTTTTGCATTAGTTGACATGAACTTCCAGATAATATAAAAGGACAGAAGTCCTACAGTGGCAATAAAGAAAGCAGAATCAGTTCTGAAATCAGTTGCCTACTTTCTTTGGTCCCTGATACTAGAGTTTAGCTATCCTACACACACATTACTTTGCTTTAATTAAATCCACATATTTTATTGTTTAAGAACTTTGTAACATTAGTAGCATTCCACTTCCATGACCTGGTAAAAATGGTTGACTCGTTTATAGCACTGAATACTGGGAAAACTTCCAAAGCAATATAGGCAATTCTTGACATTCCAGTGTGGAAAATACTGTGTGACAGTCTAAAAAGAAAGTTTTGTTTGAATTTACAAGCGATTGTAAAGGAAACTTTAAAAAAATAATAAACATCTCTATACTTACGTGCTCTGTGCAAAGGAATTCCTCTTCTCGGGTCCCCCGGCCGAGCTGCTGGGGCACCTCTCTGTCCAGTGCCTCCATGGGAAGCCACTTTCCATGGGGGCACGTGTGTGTGTGTGTGTGTGCGCGTGCGTGTGTGTGCGCGTGCGTGTGTGTGCGCGTGCGTGTGTGTGCGCGTGCGTGTGTGTGCGCGTGCGTGTGTGTGCGCGTGCGTGTGTGTGCGCGTGCGTGTGTGTGCGCGTGCGTGTGTGTGCGCGTGCGTGTGTGTGCGCGTGCGTGTGTGTGCGCGTGCGTGTGTGTGCGCGTGCGTGTGTGTGCGCGTGCGTGTGTGTGCGCGTGCGTGTGTGTGCGCGCGCGTGCGTGTGCGTGCGTGTGCGCGCGTGCGTGTGTGTGCGTGTGCGCGCTTGCTCTCTAGCCCTGCTTCTGCGTCCATTGACCATGGGACTCAACATGCCCCCAGCTTCCTCATCACTGGCTTTGATTGCCAATGGCTCCTGGTGCCCCAGCAAAGCTAGTGAGACCTGGAAGTGAGGGGAGAAAAGAGCTGAAGACCAGCACAGCGCTGGATCAAATGAGGGCTCATGTAAGTAGGTAGGGGGTGAGGGGCCAAAATCGATGCCTAAACATTTTCACCTTAAAGCAGAGCTCTACTCAAAAAGGGAAGCTCGCTTGTCTGCCTCCTCCCCACATTTGGCACCTTTTTTTTGGGGGGGGGGGTGGACCCGGTTTTGACATGTACCCACTCTCAGCTCAGTTCACCACAGTGAAATAAGCCAGAATTTTTGGCTCCCCCTCGCAGCTGGCCCATTCACAGAGCGCAGCGCGATCTGCGCATGCGGAGTATGATACCAGCTGTGAAGCTGCAAGGTTTCACTGCCGGTATCCCTTAGCCAAGAATTGGCTGGGGTGAGGACACCGCTGGATGCTTGGACAGGTAAGTGCCCCAATATTAAAAGTAAGCAGCTATAGTATTTGTAGCTGCTGACTTTAAATTTCTAGAGGGGGGGGTGAGGGGGGGGGGGAATACTCCTCTTTAATGCAAGAAATGCAATAAGGTAAAAAAAAAATTAGGCTTTAGAACCACTACCTAGACAAAAATCACAAAATTAAATATTCTAATACATACAATGCAAAAATCCAAAAAAGCAAATGGTGTGACAACTCAATACTTAAAGCAACACTCCTGTCAAAAAACACAAAAATGAATAGGCTGGTAAAACAAAATAAAGCAGCTTTTAGCACCAATATTAACATGCAATCTAAAGTTTTTCACACAACACTTCTTTTCCTACACTAGAAGTCCTCTGACAGCCAGTATCATTCTACCCGCTTTCCCTCTAAATCAAGGCTAACATGGGTCCACCCCAGGCTGTGGCTGGGCAGTGAAATGAACAAGTCCCATTTGCTACTGACACTTCAAAACTTTCACAGTACATCAAAAGGGTAAAAATTTATTTTTCATTGTTGAAACATACACATCCTCATCACACTGCTGCATCAGTCATTTTTTAATAGCCAGAAAGGCAAACCCATTTTGGTACACACTTACTTCAAAAGACTAAAATGATGTTAATTGCTTACTAGCAGCATTTAAAATTATACTAAAATGCACATATCCTTAAACTGTCAGATTTCACTCATGAACAGACTTGCAGTGAAGAATATCTACTACATGGGTTGACAATTACATTTTCCCAAATTTTCCCAAGGGGCACGTGAGAAACTGGAACTGTTGTGTAGGGCCAAACTTAAAGCCAAACTTTATCCATAACAACCTGGGAAGGAAAAAAAGAACGTTCTTTAGCAAGGAACATTCATTCCACACTAATAATTATGCTAACAAAATTAGTGTGTGCTGTAAATTGCCTCCAGCAATGCTCCCGTTTCTTCTTGCTGGAGGTTGCCATTTTGCTGAAGCCCAGAGCACATGAACAACAGTAAACACTCAGGCTGTCATTAGATTGGCCTCCAGTGGCTCTGATGTTCCGCACAATGCCAAAATTGGAGAGCAACTGAGCATGTGCAGAACAGGGTGAGAGTGTTTTACTGAATCTTAAACAGTATAGACACTTATTAATGTTTTGTAAACCGTATTTTATCGGCGTATAACACACACTTTTTTCCCCTTAAAATCAGGGGGAAATCGTGGGTGTGCGTTATACGCCAATCCCCCGCCGATCTCCGCTGATTGTGAGCGGAGCGCATCGATCGCGTCGAGATACACATAGCCAAGTGTACTCGGCTTTTCTCGGCTCCGCTCACAGTCACGCCCAGTCCCGCCATTGGACCTGTGTTATGTCCATCATAGGGCGGGACTGGGCGTGACTGTGAGCGGAGCCGAGAAGAGGCGAGTACACTCGGCTATGTGTATCTCGGCTCCGCCCAGTCCCTGGGATCTCGGGGACGCCCGCTCTGCTTCGCCGAGTCCCTGCGATTTCCGCGGCGCCATATTTAAATCTTAACAAGGCTGCACTGGGCACTGGGGAAGGCTGCCCTGGGCACGGCTGCAGATGGACACGGACAAGGCTGCAGATGGACACGGACAAGGCTGCAGATGGACACGGACAAGGCTGCAGATGGACACGGACAAGGCTGCAGATGGACACGGACAAGGCTGCAGATGGACACGGACAAGGCTGCAGATGGACACGGACAAGGCTGCAGATGGACACGGACAAGGCTGCAGATGGACACGGACAAGGCTGCAGATGGACACGGACAAGGCTGCAGATGGACACGGACAAGGCTGCAGATGGACACGGACAAGGCTGCAGATGGACACAGACAAGGCTGCAGATGGACACAGACAAGGCTGCAGATGGACACAGACAAGGCTGCAGATGGACACAGACAAGGCTGCAGATGGACACGGACAAGGCTGCATTGATGGGCATTTAAATGTAAGTTTTTTTCCTTAAACTTCTCTCCTAAACCTGGGGTGCGTGTTATACACCAATACGGTAGTTAGTGGGACTTAATTTTGCCTTTAAAATTCTATATCTTTTATCCCCAAAATAAAAATAAATGCACACATTTTTGCAGCATACATATGGAGAACAGTGTGATTCATCACTACCAGTATTAGTTCCAGCGGTGTAGTGATATATTGCTACTCAGTGATTTGGGCTACATGGTTGAGCTAATAAAATTGATCTTCTGCGCTTATATACTGACTGAGAGAAAGCAAGGCCATCCCTCTAAGCAAAAATGTTCGTATCTGCACCAATATAGTAGAGAAATAACAGAGAAGCTTGGGATTTGTGAATTATAAATACACGTAATGTATACACACACATTTACTCAACTATGTGGATGCTGCATCTGTCCCCCACTGATTGCAGACTGAAAACTGAGTGATCAGACACCACTGATGGTTTAGCTTTCGGTCTTCAGGCTGCAGAGAGCGAGTGACGGTTAATCACTGGCTCTGTGCTCTGCTCCACCTGGCTGTGGATGGGGCAGGAGTGGCTGGCTGAGGCGCTGAGCCAGCTGCCAGTCCAGGTACCTGGGTGGATTCCCACCATATGGGATCTTTTCAGAGCTTGGACTACCTCTGTGATGTCCGCTGTCGGCTGAAATAGGGTCAATAGGAGTGCATAATGAACTGCTCTCCTATGATCCATAGGAAAAGTATAGCCAAAAAAGCTTTTGCTGTACTCTTCCTTTAAGCTAACTTTTTCTCACCAAATCAACATTCTGAAATTGATGTCCTTAGCTGTGATCCTCTATGTGAAAGCACTGCACTACCTTGTTGATATCAATTCAATTGGCCCAGAGAATGACTGATGTGTCTTGGCTGAGGCATTGTAAAGAGACGCTGGAAAAAGTGACAAGTAAGTTAGGCAACGCTGCAGCGTTTACTTTTCCCAACGATACACCCAAAGTTCATCGTCAACTGACTTTTTGAAAGTTACTGAAAAGTTGGCCATGCTCCTCCTACAACCCACCAACAATACCCCTCCATCTCACCCCCCTCTATTCCCTGGACCCCCAATGATAGCTGTTAAAGCAGAACTCAACCATCCTATACTTTACAACCAAGGAAGCTGCCATCTTTGCCTCTGATAAGCTAGGACAAAAGCAACTGGATGGTTTGACAGTTCATTTGAGACTGGGACTACACAGGACTAGAGGTCGACCGATATGGGTTTTTCTCTGGCCGATGCCGATATTTAGAAATCGCGGTGGCCGATGGCACATATGTGATGCCGATTTTTTTGGGCCGATATATTAGGCTGATTTTTTTTTTTTCCCCCCTTCATCTCATAAAATCTAACAGTTAGACCCCTTTCACACTGGGGCGTTTTTCAGGCGCTTTTGGGCTAAAAATAGCGCCTGTAAAGTGCCTGCAGTCTCAGTGTGATATCCCGAGTGCTTTCACACTGAGGCGATGCGCTGGCAGGATGTTAAAAAAAAAGTCCTGCAAGCAGCATCTTTGGAGCTTTGTATACCGCTCCTCCACCACTCCTGCCCATTGAAATGAATGCGCACCGCTGCCGAAGCGCCTGCAAAGCTTTTCGGCAGCGGCGCATTTAACCCTTTCCTCAGCTGCTAGCTGGGTTATAAGCGCCCCGCTAGCAGCCGAATAGCGCCGCTCAAATGACAATAAAGCGCCACTAAAACTAGCAGCGTTTTACCGTCAACGCATGCCCGCTCCAGTGTGAAAGCAACCTTAAGTGATACAGAAAATTTTTTACATTTAAACATTTATTAAACAAAACAAACCTCCAATCAGTTCACTTGTATGTAGAATTTAGATGAAAAAAAAAAATAATAAAAAAAAAACTATATCTTAAATATTAAATACACAAAAACAAAACTTTTGGATGAAAAAAAAAATGGGCTAACTTTACTGCTTAGGTTTTTTTTTTAATTTATTAGTGTATTTTTTCAAAAAATATTGCGTTTGAAAGACCGCTGCGCAAATACCGTGTGACATAAAATATTGCAACAACCGCTATTTTATTCCCTAGGGTCTCTGATAAAAAAAATATATATATATATATATATATATATATATATATATATATATATATATATATATATATATATATATATATATATATATATATATATATATATATATATATATATATATAATGTTTGGGGGTTCTAAGTGATTTTCTAACAGAAAATACAGGATTTTTACTTGTAAGCAACAAATGTAAGAAAAGATTTAGTCTTTAAATGGTTAAACCGAGAGCTTCTACACATAGAGTTTAGTCCATTCAAAAGTGTAAACATTGTATCCTTCAGGTTCTTTTTATCAGATTTGGCAGGCTGCCCAAAGGAGGAGAGAAGTGCTTCACAGAAGATTTCAGGCAACTTGTATTGACTTCTATTACAGAAGACATTTGCAAGTCCGCTGATATCGGCCTTTTTTAATCAGCACAATCGGCTGATGCCGATTAAGTAAAAAACACCAAATATCAGCCGATATATCGGTCGACCTCTACACAGGACCAAATTCCAAATGCAGGAATGAAGTGGATACGTGCATTACTAAAGTTGACATTTGTTCCTGTTCCCTCTCATCTAGATATCCTATTGGTCCGTATGTATGATAAGCCGCCAATTGCACGGAGTGGACTGAGAATGGCGGTAATATTGACATAAGCTGGCCAAAGATGTATCGAAACTGTGCTGGTTCAGCAGGTACTGGACAAATTTTGATCCTTATGTAGCAGCTCCCGTTCAAAAAAAGTAAATCTAACAATCAATATCCGTTGAACAGACTTGCTGGAAATGGTTTCTTGATCAGTGGCTGCAGCTGCTGATCAGTTTATTCTGACAGCAGACAATCCCTGTTGTCCTAATACAGTGTCCCACAGCAGGGAGGATTCCTCTATTCACCTTGCTTGTGTGGATGGTGGAATCCATTTTTTTTTGATCAGCCTGCCGTGGTTGATAAAAAAAAAAAAAAAAAAGCCATCAGGGAAATAGTATTTTTTTCCCTTATTACAGCTTAGTACAGTTTAGTCCAACTACATATTTAGGGTTCATTTACGTCAGGTTCAGTACACATTTACCTCTTTGTTGAACACAACATGCAACCCACCAAAAGCATTGTGAGCACTTCAGCTTATTACAGCACAAACAATATTCACTGAGGTCCACATGCTAACACGTGTCTGACCCTAAGGCATTAAAAACAGGTCTGAACAACTATTTTAGGAAGTTAGGAGCCAGGGCTAAAATGTGGAAACCAGCAATAATTGTGATGCAAACACTGGCTGTGGCCGCTTCAGCACCACATTACGCCAAACCAGTGTCCCCTCAACATGGCATCAATAGAATAAAAAAACCCTCTGCCATTTACACTCAGGGTGAAGCCTCTCTGGGGGGGGGGGGATAAAACCGCACTTCAGCAGTTCTATATCATTTATCTAGATCTAGTTCTATATCTTTAATTCCTAAAGAAGTTGACTTTCCAAGTCAATCACCTACTGCACAAAACTAAAGCAGGCCATACAAGGATTGAAGTTCAGCCTGTTAAGTAGGGTCCTGGCCAACATTTGATCCATGGATCAACTTTGGTACAAGTGTGTCAGATTTTAGCTATAGCCACTAGTCAAAATCAATGAATTCTGCAGGCTAGGAAGGGTCCCCACCTACCTACAGAACACAATAGCACTGTGGGAGGCATTCCCCCATCAATAAGGACTGTATTGATGGGGAAATCAAGGTGTGATCTTCTTTCAATCCACCCGTGATGGAAGAAAGGAAAATTGAACCATCACTGGTCTGCCTTCTTTTCGGTCAGACAGTGGGCTGACTGAAAAAAAAAAAAAAGACACGTTCCTCCAACCTCACCATATAGATGGAGAGTTCCTCCCCAATGAGACATTGTATTCTGACAGCAAAATCCGCTGCTATCAGAAGCCACTGATTGATGTTTTCTAGCATGTCCCTTCCGTCTAGGTTCACACTGACAGCAGGAATCAGGAATGAACTCGCACGATTTCATTCCTGTATGTCAGTGCCGACTTCGGGGGCAATTTCAGAGACATCTGTGCGGGTTTCTGCACAGATGTCTATTGAAATCACACCCCGGACTTGCCAAAATTAGTACAGAAACTACTTTTGGCAATCGCGTCACACCGATTCGGACGGTGCCATTGCCGGCAATAGCAGCCGATTTGACATGTCAAATCGATGCAATGTGAACCAGGGATCAACAAAAGTCAAAATGACAAACTTCTGCTAAGCATGGAGAAAAAAAAACAAAAAACAAACAAACATACACCACACACAAACATGCAATTTATTGTTTCAATATTAAAAGCAGTAGTAAACTCTGCTTTGCAACCTATAGCTACAGGTAAGAGTATAATAAAGCTCACCTAAGGGTAAAACTTAATATCTCCTAAACATTCACTGTTTAGGAGATCTTGGCATGCTTTGCAGCTGGCGACTTAACCAAAGCATGCGCACTGTGGTCTTAAAGCGGAGGTCTGCCCACCGCTGCAAAAATTAAAAGCCAGCAGCTGGACATACTGCAGCTGCTTTTAATAATCGGACACTTACCTGTCCTGGAGTCCAGCGATGTCGGTACCACAGCTGATGTTTCCATCAGCTGTCGGGTGCATGCCGCCTCAATTTCGAGTACGGGAACCTGGCAGTGAAGCCTTATGGCTATCTGGTTCCCCCTCCCCCCCAAAATGTGCTGGGGGGGGAGGAGTCCAATGAGTGGAAGCTCCACTTCTGGGTGGAACTGCGCTTTAAGGGACGGCAGCATACAGAGTGTGATGTGAATATATATATATATATATATATATATATATATATATATATATATATATATATATATATATATATATATATATATATATATATATATATATATATATATACACACACCGTATATACTCGAGTATAAGTCGAGGCCCCTAATTTACCACAAAAAACTGGGAAAAATTTATTGACACGAGTATAAGTCCTGTACATGTGTGTGTGTCCTGTACATGTGTGTCCTGTGTGCATGTGCAGCCTACCTGTGTCCTGTGCAGCCTCTATGCGGCGATCTCCAGCCTCCCTGCGGCGATCTCCATCCTCCCTGCGGCGATCTCCATCCTCCCTGCGGCGATCTCCATCCTCCCTGCGGCGATCTCCATCCTCCCTGCGGCGATCTCCATCCTCCCTGCGGCGATCTCCATCCTCCCTGCGGCGATCTCCATCCTCCCTGCGGCGATCTCCATCCTCTCTGTGGCAATCTCCATCCTCAAGCGGCGGCCGGCGTGTGATGATAGTGTTCGGCCGCCATTCCACAGTTCAAAAGCCGCGCCTCCTCCTCGTCTGTGATAGGCTGACCGCTGACTGCCTATCACAGACATTCTCTCATTCTCATACCACGGACAAGAATGAGAGAATGTAAGTGATAGGCTGTACACTGACAGCTGTTCAGCCTATCACAGACAAGCAGGAGGCGCGGCTTTTGAAAGCTGCAATAGCCGCCGAACTGTATCATTACACGCCGGCCACCTGCATGACACGCTGATCATGCAGACAGACGGCGGTGACTCGAGTATAAGTCGAAGGGACACACACTTGCTCTCAGCACCAACCCAATTATCCCAGGGAAGACCCATTATACCCCAGGTGGGGAGCAAGGTGTGGCCAGTGCTTAACCCCTTGCTGCCTACAGACCTCTCACTGCCACTCATTTACCTTAATAACCTCAAGATTCTATGTGGCAGATAGCCCTGTCAGTTATTGATGGAGTGTGTTTCTGTATATATATCAGAGCTGCACTATTAATCATTAGTAAGGATGAGCTCCGGCGTGTTCGCACAGCCCACGCGCAGAGCCTGCAAGGAAGTTGGCACTGCGCTAATCACAGGCAGTGAGACATTGTCCTGATGCGCGGCTGCAGAGATCGGGAAATGTCCTACTGCCTGTGATTAGCGCAGCACCGACTTCCTGGCGGGTTCTGCACGTGGGCTGCGCGAACAAGCCGGAGCTCCTCCTTAATCATTAGGAATCAAGATTGCGATTTTTCCCTCCTCATAATCTTAAAGCATTTTCCCGATTCTATGCAGGAGTTCTCTGCTCAAGCCGACAGCTGTCAAAAAAAAAAAAAAAAAGAAAGAAAAAAAAATAGAAAGAAAAAAAAAATAGAAAGAAAAAAAAAATAGAAAGAAAAAAAAGTCAGTCTTCCAAGTTTCACAACATTGCTCAGTGCTGAGCTAACCACAAATATTGTAGCGTTTTGTTCTTTAGATCAAAGGAATTAACTTCAGTCTGTAAATGAGGGCAGTTTAACCACTTAAAGACTAAACCTTTTTCTGACACTTGTTGGTTTCAAGGTAAAAATCATTGTTTTTGCTACAAAATTACTTAGAACCCACAAACATTAAATATTTTTCTTTAGCAGAGACCCTAGACTAGAGAATAAAATGGTGGTTGTTGCAATATTTTATGTCGCACTGTATTTGCGCAGCGATCTTTTCAAATGCAATTTTTTTAGGAAAAAATACAATTAAATTAATAAAAAAAAAAAACTAAAAACAGTAGTTAGCCCAATTTTTTGTATAATATGAAAGCTGTTATGCCACGAGAATCACGATATTTATTCTAAGCAAAAAAATTTTGATAATTTCGGCCAGAATCGTGCCGCTCTAATATATGTATATATAGTAACAATATGTGTAAGCTAAAAGTTAAAATATCCCTCTCTAGATAAAGATACAGTTGTGCTCCATAGTTTGCATATTTACATATTAGTTTGCATATTATATTGTGAAATGTTGGCATTAATATTGAAAATATGAGTGATCATGCCAAAAAAAACTTTTTATGTAAGGATAGCAATCACATGAAGCCATTTTATTATCACATAGTTTTTTGGATCCTTTGTAAATGATCAAACAAATGGACCCGATCAAAAGTTTACATACCCTGGAAAGTTTGGCCTTGGTACAGACACAGAAGGTGGCACACACAGGTTAAAATTTCCCATGTTTGTGGCTTTTTAAATCACAATTAGTGTCTGTGTATAAATAGTCAATGGGTTGGTTAGCTCTCACATGCATGCACCAAGCAGGCTAGACACTGAGCCATGAGGAGGTAGAAAAGAACAGTCAAAAGAACTGTGTAACGAGGTAATGAAACTTTACAAAGATGGAAAAGTATATAAGAAGATATTCAAAGCCTTGAATATGTCAGTCAGTACTGTTCAATCACTTAAGTGGAAAATTTGGGGATTTCTTGATACCAAGCCAAGGTCAGGTAGATCACTGTTCGGGATACAAAGAAAAACCCACAGGTAACCTCAGGAGAAATACAGGCTGCTCTGGAAAAAGATGGTGTGGTTGTTTTTGAGGAGCACAATACAATGATACTTGAACAAACAAGAGCTGCATGGTCAAGTTGCCAGAAAGAAAGTACACAGAAAAAGCTGTTTTCTGCTTTTTTCATGTGTTATCCTAAGTTGGCTTCACTCTTGAGAAGAGCTGCGCTTAGTGCTTGTTATTTAATAGACTTTGCCATCTCTATCAAGTTTTCAAGATCCATTACCTCCCATAATTGAATGGACTATTTAACCTTATCCATGGACTTTTTAGAATTGTTTTCACAATTGATTTTATATTCCCTTCCAGTCCTGTTTTTATCCAGTTACTTTTACTGAGTCTAATTGACTGTAAGCCATTATGCCAGTATCCTGAGCGCTAGCGTTTGCCGTTTATATTCAAGTTGCCAGAAAGAAGCCTTTACTGCACAAGTTCCACAAAAAAGCCTGGTTACAATATGTCCAATACCACCTTGGCATGCTTGTTTGTGGCACTGGCGCAGTAAAGGCTTTGTTCTGGCAGCTCAACCATGCAGCTCTTTTTTGTTCAAGTATCGTTGAATCGTGCTCCTTAACCACTTCCGGACCGCTGCACCCCGATATACGCCCTGACTTTGAAGAAGGATGTCGTTGTTATGGCAGCAGCTAGCTGCCAAAGCCCCGGTATCCTCGTGTTCGGCCGGCGGTCCGCTTCAAGCCCAGTGGTCTCTGTGGCGGATTTGCCCCAAGATCACTTTTATCAGCGGTGGGAGAGGGCCCCCCTCCCGCCACGCTCCGATGCCCTCCGCTGCTTACCGGGATACCGGGTCTTTTTGACCCCAGATCTCATATTAAAAAGAGGTCCTGTCATGCTTTTTTTTTCTATTACAAGGGATGTTTACATTCCTTGTAATAGAAATAAAAGCGACACAATTTTTTTTTTTTTTTTAAACAATGTAAAAATAAAACGCAAAGTAAATAAGAAAAAAAAAAATTTAAACGCTCCCCGTCCTGCCGAGTTTGCGCGCAGAAGCGAACGCATATGTGAGTAGGGCCCGCATATGAAAACGGTGTTCAAACCACACATGTGAGGTATCGCCGCGATCAGTAGAGTGAGAGCAATAATTCTAGCCCTAGACCTCTTTAACTCAAAACATGCAACATGTAGAATTTTTTAAACGTCACCTATGGAGATTTTGAGGGGTAAAAGTTTGTCGCCATTCCACGAGCGGATGCAATTTTGAAGCGTGACATGTTGGGTATCATTTTACTCATCGTAACATTATTTTTCACAGTATAAAAAAAATAAATTAAAGAAGCTCAAACCTTAAGTGGTTGAAAACCACACCGTCTTTTTGGGGAGCAGCCTGCATTTCTGCTGAGATTACCTGTGAATTTTTCTTTGTATCCTGGGCAATTCTTCCGCCAGTTGTGGCTGGAATCTTTCTTGGTCTACCAAGACCTTGGCTTGGTATCAAAAAGACCCCCGCATTTTCCACTTCTTAATAAGTGATTAAACAGTACTGACTGGCATATTCAAGGCTTTGGGTATCTTTTTATATCCTTTTCCATCTTTGTAAAGTTTCATTACTTTCTTACGCAGGTCTTTTGACTGTTCTTTTCTACCTCCTCATGGCTCAGTGTCTAGCCTGCTTAGTGCATCCATTTTCAGAGATAACAAACTCATTGACTATTAAACAGAGACACTAATAGTGATTTAAAAAGGCACGAATGTGAGAAATTAACCTGTGTGTGCCACCTTCTGTGTCTGTACCAAGGCCAAACATTCCAGGGTATGTAAACTTTTGATCAGGGCCATTTGGGCGATTTCTGTTATCATTACGATTTAAAAAGGATCCAAAAAGCTATGTGATAATAAATGGCTTCAAGTGATTGCTATCCTTAACCACTTCAGCCCCGGAAGATTTGACTACTCAATGACCGGAGCAATTTTTGCAATACGCCACTGCGTTGCTTTAACTGACAATTGCGCGGTCGTGCGACGCTGTACTCAAACAGAATTGACATCCTTTTTTCCCCACAAATAGAGCTTTCTTTTAGTGGTATTTGATCATCTCTGCGGTTTTATTTTTTGCACTATAAGCAAAAAAAGAGCAACAATTTTGAAAAAACAAACACAATTTTGTACTTTTTGCTATAATAAATATCCCCAAATTTTTTTTTTTTTTAAAAAGCAAATTTTTTTTCAGTTTAGGCCGATATGTAGTACATAATTTTGGTAAAAAAAAAAAAAATCTCGCAATAAGTGTATATTGACCGGTTTTGCGCAAAAGTTATAGCGTCAAGTAAATGGTGGCAATCTGCGATTTTTACCATGACTGCGACATTATGGCGGACACATGGGACACTTTTGGGACCATTGATGATTATATAGCGATCAGCGCTATAAAAATGCACCGATTACTGTATGTCACTGGCAGGGAAGGGGTTAACACTATGGGGCAATCAAGGGGTTAACTGTGTTCCCTGACTGTGTGTTCTAATTGTAGGGGGAGTAGACTGACTATACAAACATCCCTGTTCTGCCACTTGTGCCCGCGATCGCGCGTGGCCGATAGTCATCGCGACCGCCGGTCATATGCATCGGCACACATACATAATATATATATATATATATATATATATATATATATATATATATACACACACACACACACACACACACACACACACACATATATATATACATATACACACACACACACACAACTCAGCCTCACTTTAAAGTGTTACTAAGCCCTGGACCCTGCATTCACCCTATCTGGTCTCCCACAGTACATGGAAATGCCAGTTTTAGTAAACAAACAGATACATACCTTTTCTCATGAGCAGTATTTAGCAGTCTTGTGACTTTTATCACTGTCTGGTTAACGCTTGTAGGAAGAGTTTTCATCCCCCTGATCGTCCTATGAGGCTGCAGGACCCCTGACCCCCTTTCTGGACAGTGCTGATTACATGCACCCTCCCAAGAAAAAAAAAAAAAAAACACAATACACACCAAACTGAGCATGTGCAGCTTGCACCCAAGGCTCGGTCTTATCATGAGATAGATTGGGGAGTGGAAGGGGAGGATCAGAGAAAACAGGATCAAATGGTGTTTTAACACAAAGCAGAGGATTTACCCCTTAGGTTCCAGTGAGTATAACAAGCATGCTTTACTGCAAATAGAAGGGATTTTAGTGTTGTGGGTTTAATAACACTTTAACCACAAATGCAATGAAGAATACTTAGACCCCACACAACACACAAAGCTCAGATCAATAAAACTGCATGAAAAAACAGAAAAGCTGACATCACCGGTGGACTTAACCAGCATTTTATTTAATATTTTTTTACCAAATCTCACTAGAATACTTCAGTAACATCCAGCCACAAAAGTGTTCTGACACACTGGCTGGGAATCACAAAATGAGCACTACCATCTGTAAAAACGTGTGCGCTTTTATCTCATCAAGCTCACTGTAGCAGATGTTGTACCCACATCCTGTGACATCTACTTTTGTTAGCAAATAACAGGTTTCTACATATTCCGCTCCAACCTCACAAAAGGATGTTTCTTCAACAAAGCAAGTCAAGAGACATCAACCAGTTGTCTGAATCTTTTCACTAATCTGCTCAGTAAATCATCATCAGGAAGCGTGTACACTGATAGAGAGGACTCTGTAAAAGGTACTGTAGCTCTAAAGTTCAAAAGATTTTATTGATAAATAAAACATTGTTAAAGTGATATTAAACCCAAAAGCAAACATTACATGGCAGCTTTTTTTTTTTTTTAGATGTAATGGCTGCATTCATTTTTTAGACTCTTTCTTCCATTTTCATCTGGTGATCCAACCAGTATGTCTGTTTGTTAAAAGACCAAGCTCCCCAGCAGGTTACAGAGATAAGACAAACCATTTAACACTATCAGGGGTGCTTACAAAAGAAAGCTTTTAAGCACAACCTTTATCCCCAAAGCAAAAAAAAAAAAAAAAACAGTTTGCTGTAGCTGAATATAAAGTATTAGCTGGAGTTTGGCTTCAATTTGTAAGTGTTTTTAAAACTGCTAGTACATGGAACTCTTGCCCTAGACTGATCGCCCTACATAAGGTGCTCCCTGCACTTATTTATCCAGAGTGGGGTGACGCTAATACAGGGGGTGTATTACTGGCCAGATCAAGTGGAAACGGGGGGGGGGGGCGCAACTAAGAAAAAAAAAAAAAAAGACAGCCACCACCATTCAATAATTGGTAAGCTGCAATAGAATGCATATTTGGTTTATTGGTTTAACATGGCTTTAAAATGACAAGTTCAATTAATTTCACAGTTGCAGAGATTTAATAAGAACTTGAGATGGTATAACAGAAAAACACAACGCCTGGAGTACTTCATGTTTTGTGTCCAGCTCATATGTTATGCAAAAAGGGGCAGGCATTAGGAAGGATGGCAATCATGGTATGCAAATAAGTCTTCCTGAAGCAATCTATATTTACAAACCACATGCATGGTTGGGAAGCTTCCCCTCAAGTCTAGTACATTGTATTTTTACCTTCTGAAAAAAGGCATGGTTGGGGAAGGGGGCGTTTCAATCACATTGTGGTACACACACCTTTGTCACCAATAACTTACCACACATAAAAAGTTTATCACTGTATAAGTGGATTATCTGTTTTGCTTTAATATCATCCTTCTGTATACGTGCCAAAGAAACCAATTTTAAACTTCTCACGGGATGGGACCGTATGACCTCAATACTTCATAAATACTCTCCTTCAACCCTGACAGTTGCTGGAGAGGTCAGGGAGAAAGAGACTTTACTACGTATTTTTGGTCCAGTCCAAAATGTAAACGCTTCTAGAAGGAGGTACATCGCATTTCTCAAAAATTCACAGATTACATTGTTCCAGAAGGCCCTGCTTGCTTTCTCCTACATGTCACAAATATTCCTGAGAAAACCTAAGTCAGTTCTATGCCACCTCCACTTAAGGACCAAGCCTATTTTTGACACTTGTTGTTTACAAGTTAGAATCATTTTTTTTTCTTTTGGTAGAAAATTACTTAGAACCCCCAAAACATTATTATTTTTTAGCAGAGACCCTAGAGAATAAAATTGAGATCTTTGCTATACTTTATGTCACACTATATTTGCGCAGCGGTCTTTCAAACACATTTCTTGGGGGAAATTTTTTTTTTTTAATGAAAAAAATAAAACAGTAAAGTTAGCCAAATGTATTTCTATTACTTGAAAGATAATGTTACGCCGAGTAAATTCATACCCAACATGTCATGCTTTAAAATTGCGACCGCTCGTGGAACGGTGACAAACTTTGGTACTTAAAAATCTCCATATGCAACGTTCAAATATTTCTACAGGTTACCAATTTAGAGTTACAGAAGATATCAAGTGATAGAATTATTGCTCTCGCTCTAACAATCGCAGCGATACCTCACATGCGTGGCTTACATATGTGGGAGCGACTTGCGTATGCGTTCGCTTCTAAACGCAAGCTCGGAGGGATGGGGCACTAACATTTTTCTCCCTTTTTTACTTTTTTTTTTTTTACTGTCCCTTTAACCACTTCAGCCTCGGAAGGATTTACCCACTTCCTGACCAGGCCATTTTTTGCAATACAGCACTGCGTCGCTTTAACTGCCAATTGTGCAGTCATGTGACGCTGTAGCCAAACAAAATTGATGCGTTTTTTCCCACAAATAGAGCTTTCTTTTAGTAGTAATTGATCACCTATGCGGTTTTTATTTTTTGTGCCAAGCATAAAAAGTGCAACAATTTTGAAAAATATATAAAAAAAAAAAAAAAAAAGAAATGTATTCATCCGTTTAGGCCGATATATATCCTGCTACATATTTTTGGTAAAAAAAATCCCAATAAGCGTATATATTGATGGGTTTGTGCAAAAGTTGCTGACATTTTTTATACTTTTTTGGGAACCAGTGACAGTGATCAGTGCTAAAAATATGCAGTTATTGTTCTAATGACACTGGCAAAGAAGGGGTTAACATCAGGGGCGATCAACGGGTTAAATGTGTTCTCTAACTGTATGGGGGACTGTGTGACTGGGGAAACACACAGATCCATCTTCCTGCATAGCAGAAAGACAGAATCTATGTGATCTCCCCTGTCAGAACGAATATCTGCCTTGTTTACACAGGCAGATCCCCATTCTGTCACTGCGGGGAACGATTGCGGGTGGTCGGCAGACAGTCTGCCAGACCCGCTGATTAGCTTCCCCACTGGCCAATGGGAGCACAAGCGGACTCACAAAAGTGAGTTCCCGAGTCGACATACACCTACGGCATTTGGGGGATCTTGCCACGGTATAATGACAGCTGCTGGTCAGCTAATGGTAAAAGAAATATATTTTTTTGGATCACTTTTATTCCTATTACATGGACAGGGCCTCTTTAATGTGAGATCTGGGGGTAAAAAGACCTCATCTCACATTTACACTTAAAAACAATAAAAAAAATGTTATTTAATTTAAAAAAAAGTCATGAGCCTTATTCCAAAATCGGGATCCATTGGAACATATTCACATTCTCGGAAGAAGGGAAGGCCCTATTCGCATCTTAAGTGTACTAGACCAGGTATCCCAATGTCCCGCCTTTGGGGTCCTTCAACCCTCTGCCGCCAACTACACCAGTCTTACTGCCCCACTCTCTCCACAACCCCTCCACCTTAAAAAAAAGCTTTATCCTGTGCATTCATGGTGGCAGCAACAACTTGATCCAAGAGAGGCGACGCCTCCTACCCCACTGTAAGCTCTGTTGATTTTGTTATTGCCGGGTGTTCCGGAAAGGTCACCCATGGACGCACTTCATGCCAGCTATAACTGATGTTGTATTTCCGGTTAGTTCAGAACCTCTCTGGGGTCACTTCATGCATGTATCGGTCTAATGTGATTTACTGCTCTGTGTATGCTGGATACTTTAAAGAATTGCCAAGAGTGCTGGCAAGGAACCTGAGAAAAGGAGGATTGGAGCTGCTCTGTACAAAACCATCGCATAGAGCAAGTATGACATTGTTGTCATTTGAAAATCATTCATTCTTAAAGAGGTCCAGGCTCCATCAGAAAAAATTGTAGCTGCTGACTTATAAATATTAGGACACTTACCTGTCCACAAATCCAGCAGTGTCTTCACCCGAGTTGATTTTTAAAATCGACTCTCAGGTGCTGCCGCTGCCATCTCGGCTAAGGGAATCCATCTATGAAGCTGGTTCCTTGCGGCGCTTTGTGAACGGCCCGGGGGAAGGACAAGGGGGGCCGAACTGCTGGATGAGTTTTCCCATTGCAAAGTCAGCTGGAAGAGGGACTGGGTACCTGTACTAACCAGGAACCACCCCACCCCCCCCCCCCCCCAAAAGGTCAAAATGTGGCAGTGGGAGGGGGGAGAGAATAGGCAAATATGCAGAGCTTTCCCTTTTGGGTGGAGCTCCAATTTAATGACACCCTCATGGAAAGTTGCAATAGTGTTAACCTAGGCTAACGTGGGCCGCAGCAGAAAAACATTTGGCTACACTTGACTTTGAGCCCCCATTCACATTTATGCGATTTGGCATGTGACTTTGGACATCAAAGTCACATGGCAAGACCCACCCTATTCCTTTCAATGACACCCATTCAAATTGGTGAGACTTAAAATCACAGCAACTTTTATAAGGTGCCTGCACTACTTTGGTGCGACTTTTGATGAGATTTTGAGCCACAGAATGTAAAGTCAGATTAATATCACACCAAAAGTCACGTTTCAAAGCCACACTGGAAATCGTGCAACTTTGGAGACACACTAATGTGAATGGAGCTTTAATGTGTATGTCTAGCCTTACATATAGCCTAAAGTGGATTAGTGAAACATTAAATAAAAAAATAAAAAAAACTACTTAGAACTTCACTATGGATTTTACCATCAGAGACTGTAAATAAAATAGTGGAAAACAAAAAAGGGTGAACTCCAGGGAAAGTAGTTGAAAACTTACATACTACACCCAGCAAATCAAAGCTAAAAACCTGTTGGAGCTTATCCACATATCACTTAAGTTTCTGCTTATTTTCGCATATTTACAGCCGCGCACACAGAAGTCTCTAATTAACACACCTGCAAGATGTTCGATTTCATAGAAATGTAATGACTGCACCAAAACAATCCTTCTACAGTTATGTGGCAGAACACTGAAAGAAAATTCTTCGCTAACTTGTGTACTTCCCATTATGCTAATAATAAACCTTAACATCTCCAGGGACAGCTAGCTTACTGGCAACATATCATAACAAACCTTGTCTTTGACCGAGAAAACATGCAAGGGTTTTAAAAGTAGATGTAAACCCAAATGCTAAATTCTCATTTAAGCCTTAACATATTAATGTCATTTCAAGAGACTTTTGGAAATATTTAAAAAAATGTGCCTAAAAAAAAGAAATATCTTTGGTGATCCTGCTATGAAGGTCCTTGTTCAAGCACTTCCTGTTATGGGGTGACAATCCACTCCTGACTGTGCTCCTGCCTTGTTACTCTCTCATATGTGCAACTGCTGGAAACTGCATGCGGTCAGGAAGCGGATTCAGAGCAATGATGTACAGCTGATGCTGGAGCGAGTGTCTGTAAATAGGAAGTGGCTAAAGGAAAACTAGAGGAGATCAGCAGCACTGAGATTAAAAGAAAAGTGAACCTATCATTTTTAATCATTGCAATGGTTTACGATACACGGTGTAGAAGTGTAGAAGTGATCAAGGAGGCTGTAATGCTAGTTGATGATCACTTCTACATGCTGCAGAAGCACTCATAACTCCAAGCACCCTCCCCTTCATGTGTCCCAGGCTTACCTGTCTCTCCTGGGGGCCGAGGACCATCATGAAGGGTGCCAGCAGTGAGAGTGGAGGGAGCCAAGCAAACTACCATTGGCTAATCCCCCTCTTTTTTCTTTTTTAACCACTTCAGCCCCGGAAGAATTTACCCCCTTCCTGACAAGAGCGTTTTTTGCAATTCGGTACTGCATCGCTTTAACTGACAATTGCGCGGTCGTGCGACGTGGCTCCCAAACAAAATTGATGTTCTTTTTTTCCCACAAATAGAGCTTTCTTTTGGTGGTATTTAATCACCTCTGCGATTTTTATTTTTTGCGCTATAAACAAAATAAGACAATTTTGAAAAAAAACGCATTATTTTTTACATTTTGCTATAATAAATATCCCCCAAAAATATATAAAAAAAAATGTTTCCCTCAGTTTAGGCCGATACGTATTCTTCTACATATTTTTGGTTTAAAAAAAAAATAAAAAAAATCGCAATAAGCGTTTATTGATTGGTTTGCGCAAAAGTTATAGCGTTTACTAAATAGGGGATAGTTTTATGGCATTTTTATTAATAATTTTTTTTTTACTAGTAATGGCAGCGATCAGCATTGTGACTGCGACGTTATGGTGGACACATTTTTGGGACCATTGTCATTTATACAGCGATCAGTGCGATTAAAAATGCACCGATTACTGTGTAAATGACACTGGCAGTGAAGGGGTTAACCACTAGGGGGCGGGGAGGGGTAAATCAGTACTAGGGGAGTGTTTTCTAACTGTAAGGGGGTTGGGCTGTGTGTGTCACTAGACTGATCACTGCTCCCGATGACAGGCAGCAGTGACACTTATCACTAGGCAGAACGGGGAGATGCCGTTTACATCAGCATCTTCCCATTCGTCCTCTCCGTGAGGCGATCGCAGGTATCCCCGTGGCGATCGAGTCCACGGGACCCGACTCACGGAGCTCCCGGCCGGCGCGCACGCAATGGCGTGGCGGAGAATTCAAATGGGCGTAAAGGTACGCCCATTTGCCCAGCCGTGCCATTTTGCCGACGTACATCGGTGTGCGCCAGTTGGGAACCGGTTAAAGAGTACAAAGGTACGAGACGGATCCGCTCAGCAGAGTCCGCCAGCTCAGCAGGAGATCGCTCCGTTGATCTCCGCTGAGCCGGTGGATGACAGGTCCGTCTCTGCTCACTGAGCGGGGAGGGGCCTGTCAGAGTGCCGCCGATTCCTACAGAGAAGATCGGACAAAAACGGACAGCATGTCCGTTTTCGTCAAATCTCAGCCAATACGATCCGCCAAGACGGATGGCGAACGTATCACCATACATCTGATTTTAGCAGATCAGATGGCAGACGGGTGTCAGCGGAAACATCTCCGCTGACACCCCTCTCCCCATAGGAGTCAATGGATGGCCCGCTCGGATCCGCTTGAATAAGGGATAGGCAGATCCCAGCAGGCTTGCCATGTTTAAGGGGCCTAAGGGGTCCTTTCACACAACCTTTACGATCAGATCCGATAACTATAGACTAATATTATGTACTAGCAGTCCCAAAACCCGCAAGGTTCTAACAATCACAATGGTGAGCAGTTATTGATCACAGAATGGCCACGCTGACCAATGGAAACGCAATAAATTTCCCAATTGTGAGAAGCAGCGGTTGCACTGAGTAAATAGATACCCAACATGTCAAACCTTAAATTTACATGCTTCTGTGAAATGGCGACAAACTTCAGTAGCCTAGCCAATCTAGAGGACGCTTTAAAAGCCCCCTATAGGTCATCCGTTTAGCATTAGGTGGTCTGGTGCTAGAAATATTACTCACATTCCGGCGATATGTAACATTTGTATCATAGTTGTTGTGTTCAGACGTAAGCACCCCGATGTGTGTGTCTACATATGTACATTAGTATATGTGTGGGGCCTCTAACATGGGGGGGGGGGGGTTAAGTGCTTGAGTGGTGTAACTGAAATTTTTTGTACAAAACAATGTTATTTTATTTTTTTTAATATATATATATATATATATATATATATATATATATATATATATATATATATATATATAGAGAGAGAGAGAGAGAGAGAGAGAGAGAGAGAGAGAGAGAGAGAGAGAGAGAGAGAGAGAGAGAGAGAGAGAGAGAGAGAGAGAGAGAGAGAGAGAGAGAGAGAGAGAGAGAGAGAGAGAGAGAGAGTCGTGCAATAGTTATTGTGCATTTTAACAAAAAATTTCAGGGTTTTTAATCTTTTGCTACCAAAGCCTTTAAAGTGCTACTAAACCCAGGACCCTGCATTCACTATATCTGGTCTCTTACAGAACATGGAAATGTAATTATTTTAGTAAATATAAACTCATCAGCAGTATATAGCAGTCTTGTGACTTTGATTAGTGTCTGGTTAAAGATTGTAGGAGGAGTTTTCATTCTGCTCTGATTGTCCTATGAGGCTGCATGACCCCTGACCCTCTTTCTGGACAGTGCTGATTGGCCCTGTGCTGATCACATGCACCCTCCCAAAAAAAAAAAAAAACTCTCTAACCATATACATCAAACTGAGCATGTGCAAAGTACCTCCAAGGCTCTTTTATCAGGAGATGGATTGGGGACTGTGGAAGGGGAGGATCAGGAGACAGGATCAAACAGCCTTTTTTACACAATGTGGAGGATTAACCTCTTAGGTTCCACAGTGAGTATAACAAGCATGTTTTACTGCATATACAAACATAGAAACACCAAGTACAGAAAAATGCCTGTTGATCTTTCAGAAATTAACTCCACTCCAGAGCCTGTTGTGGACTGACAACACACAGCTGTTTGTTTTTTAATGGACTGAGTGGTGTCAGCCCTGTCCAGTTTTCTATTGCCAAACTACTCAGATCCACCCACTCTCCTATCTCCACAACACAAACACTCACCACTCTGTAGTCCCAACATAAGAACTGAGAAGGCTAGCAACATATTTTTTAGCACTCAAACAGATATAACAAAATGTTTTCAAAATATATTTTTAACAAAAAGGGAACAAACCAGAGAGGTTGATTGTTAGGGTTTTCATACACTTTAACAGAAAAGCAGTAATCAGCTTCCACAGCCTCCACTGGAGATTATGTGTAATAGTAGGAGTAAAGGAAGGTATCAGGGTTTCCTATAGTTACCAATTAGCCTAGGATAGGATCACACTGATGCTGCTACAGAAATATGAATTTTTCAGTGCAATTTTGTAGTGTATTTTTAACACACAGAAATCTAGGGAAAATAAAACCATACCAAAAAAAATACATGTACACGCATCTTTAATGCACTTTTCATGTACTCCCTTTGCAGTCTATAGGGCCAGAAAAGCACTATGCTGTACCAAAAAGCACCTGCACTGCACTATGTTGCATTGATGTGAATGGGCACCGTAGAGAAATTTAAGCCAGTGCAAATTGTAGTGGCAAAAAGCTACAGATTTTCATTGTGCACCATTTCTGGCTTTTATTCACAGGCTTCCCAACAACCAATGACATCGCCGATTGATGAGGAAGACATCAGGCACCTGCATAGCATCCTTGTTTGCCCCCCTATGTCAGCACTGGGGTCACATTAGCTGAGCAAGGAAGAGAAACATTGGAATACTAGTCAGTACCTGGATGAAAAGGTGTGCTTTGCTCTGGAAAAATAAATCACCTCTAAAGTTGTGTGTCCTACTACTGTACACGTTGCTGCGATATGTAAAACTATTAGTTTAGTTTTTCACATTTTAGAATGGGGTGCCTTGACACTGTGCAACATTTTTAAGGGCGCTTTGACTGAAAAAAAAAGGTTGGGAAACACTGTTCTAGACTGCAATAATGATACATTTACTTTGTAGCTGCTATAAAGCAACAAGTTACAGAATATTTGCTACAATGTGGCAGATAAAGGGCCTTCGGATGAAGCGTCTGGAGGAGAAATGTCTAAGTTACACTTCTAACAACCATTAAAGCTTCAATTTGAAATGGAATGGATTACTAGGCGAGGAAATCAGCCAATTCTTCATTTAGACATGTAAATATGAAGACTAATAAAAAAGAAAACATCGGTGGTATCAACAGCAGCCTTATCACTTTACGGTAAATATGTAATATGAGGCACAAGTGAAATGGCTAAGACAGCGTTAAACCGATAGGGAAAAAACGCAATATGGGATGATAGCCACATAGCTCTCTCTGGACTGGAATGAAGAGAAGCTATTTTGAGCAAAGACACTTTGTTGTCATAGCAACAAGCAGCTTATAAAGTTCAAAACCTGCCTTCTCCAACTTTACTTTATACACTATAAAAGTTCACTGCACAATATCTCAGAAATGTCCACTATCCCTAATCATACCCATTCAGTACATGCACCACTAATGTTACATTTCATTACAGCGGTTTTAAACCCAAAAACAAAGATTATATTGTAACTTGCCAATTCTTAAATGGTGGCTGCATTAGTTTGGTTTTTTTAAGGCTTTCATCACCTGGTGATTCAGCCAGCAAGTCCGTTAGTTTGCAAGTTTCTTTAAAGTGGAACTGGCCCTTTTGCAGGTATAAGTTCCTATAATGTTTAACCACTTCAGCCCTGGAAGGTTTTACCCCCTTAATGACCAGAGCATTTTTTGCAATAGGGCACTCCGTCGCTTTAACTGACAATTGCGCGGTCATGCGATGCTGTACCCAAACAAAGTGGACGTCATTTTTTTCCCCACAAATAGAGCTTTCTTTTGGTGGTATTTGATCACCTCTGCAGTTTTTATTTTTTGCGCTATAAACAAAAGAACGTCAATTTTGAAAAAAAAAAAAAAACACTATACTTTGTACTTTTTGCTATAATAAATATTCCACATTTATTTTTTTTTATCAGTTTAGGCCAATATGTATTCTTCGACATATTTTTGGTAAAAAAAATTGCAATAATCTTATATTGATTGGTTTGCGCAAAAATTATAGTGTCTACAAAATAGGGAATAGATTTATGGCATTTTTAAAATTTTTACTTGTAATGGCGGTGATCTGCGATTTTTAATCAGGCCCGCCTCCACGAGCCGCCGTGCACCTGTGGCGATTCGCACAGGAGAGCCATTGTGCCGCCGTTAGATGGCGGCCGGTCTTAAAGCAGTTAAAATCCAGTAATCTCACCCTATTCTGCACATGCTCAGTTTGCTCTCTATTGTTCAACGTTGGGCCGAAAATGTTGGGGCTGAACTGCTGACAACCTAAAGATTTACTGCTGCTCAGAGCCTTGAGCAAGAAGAAATGGAAACAAAGGTTGGAGGCAATTTACAGCACACACTAATTTTGATAGTATATTTATGTGGAAGGTATGTTCCATGCTAAAGCAAATTTGTTATCAAGTTATTATGGGTAAAGTTCCACTTTAACAGACCAAGCTGTCGTGCAAAAGTGGCAACTATGGGTTCAAACAAATTATTTACCACTGACAGGGGTGCTTACAATGGTCAGATTTCATTCATGTAAAACCTTTATCCCAAAAGGAAAAAAAAAAATGTTGTTTTAACTGCTTAATAAGTGTTAGCTAGAGTTCAGTATTAACTCTTTAGTCAAGTCCATCTAAATCTGCTAATGCATCCATCTACACTTCCCTCTCCCCAGACAGACAAAGCTGCTGTCCAAAGATCTCTGCTGCTCCTCCATCCAGAGCGCCAATACCCTAAAACTGGCGATATACTGACCAAAACTCAGCAGGCTCAACAAGGACCAGTCACATTTATAATCAGTGTGTAGGCTCGGTAGATTAGGTTAGAGGGCTAGGGTAGATGGTGTAACGATTTTTTTTTTTTATTACAATTGAACTTAAGGAGAGAGCAGAAAGGAAACTTTTAGATCTTGTTCATTTTGTGTTAACCTTTTTTTTTTAATAAACTGCAAGAAACTCGAATTAAGAATAACAAATCGGTTCCCAGCACATAGGCAGAGACGAGCAATGACAGCTTGATCAAATTACACCGAGAGCCCTTTCACACCAGAAGGCGGTGTCCCACACTGTGTTCAAAACGCACCGCAGTTGCGATCTGCAGAATGTGTCATGTTAACGGCACCCCAAGCGTAGATCACAAACGAAGTGCATTTTTTAAAGTAGTGCATGTACTTTTTCTGTTGCGGTCCAATGTGATTAAAGTGGTTCTAAAGTCAGAAGTTTTTTTTACCTAATGCATTAAGATAAAAAACCTTGTGTGTGTGCAGCAGCCCCCCCTCAGCCCCCTAATACTTACCTGAGCCCCATCCCACATCGATTCAGAGATGTTGCACAACAGCTTCGGCTGTCCAGGACTATCACTCCTGATTGGCTGAGAGACAGCAGAGAGAGCCATTGGCTTCCGCTGCTGTCAAAGTCAGTGAACCAATGAGGATAGAAAAGGGGGTGGGGCCAAGGAGCAGCCCCATGTCTACATTGACCCACAGCTGCTTGCTGTGAGGGCAGGAGGGAGGGGCCACAAGCGCCAGCGAGGGAGAATAAGAGAAAGATCTTGCCTGCTCTGAGCAAAACCAATGCACAGGGCAAGTAGAACATGTTTGTTATCGTTAAACCAAACACAATTTTATATATATATATATATATATATATATATATATATATATACCCTATGGAGATTGTTATTTTTAAATCCTGGGAAAAAGATGGCAAATGTCCTCTCCTGGTTCAAACCACAGAAAATCCTCAAAGGGAGACAGCAGGAGGTTACTGGAGCCAAAGTACTATTGCAGTTGAATCTATCCCAGAACTGTAGCATTCACTTTGTTTGTGTAAAAGGACATAAGCTATCCTAGGTTTTTGGTCTTGCCCAACAAATGCAGTAAGCAATCTCTGTAAATAGCTGCGGGAGCCCCATCGGACAGTGTACAAAAGGCAAATGATCCTGGGAAGGATATTCATTTTAATTATGTTTATCTTGCCCAGCCATGCCAGCAAGCGCTTTCTACAACCACAGGGATTATTTTTCTTTATCTAGGAGTAAACGGGTTGTGGATCCAGGGATAAGCGAATGCCCAGGGGAAAAAAAAAGGAGCCTTCCTTCCATGTAAATAGGAAAGCCTGCTTTAAAGTAGAGGTCAAGTCAGGAGAGATTTTTTTGAAGGATCTCCGGTATGGCATAGTTCATTGGAAGTTAGAGAGGTGGCCAAATCACCTTAGTTCAGCTAATAAGACCAGCAAGAGTGATGTTTGGATAGGAAATTTAAACAAGATATCATTGGCATATACTGATAGTTTATACTCCCTTGAGCCAATTTAAATTCCCCTGTTTGAATGTTTCCAAATTTTCCTAAGAAGGGGTTCTAAAACTAAAGCCAACAATGGTAGAGATAAAGGGCACCCCTTGCCTGGTACCCTTGCAAATGGGAAAGGAATGCGACAAGAACGCACTGACTTTATTCTTGCTTCTGGATTGCGGTATATAAATAGTATTCAACCCAACAGTCTGTCCCCCAGACTCTTTACAGTTTCCTCCAGAAATAGACCAATTGTCAAACTAGCTCAGCACTGAAAGCTAAAAAATATCCGGGTAATGAAGCTATATAACAGGCTGATACTCAAGTGGTTAAAGTAAATATTGGACTGAAGAGTAACCTAAAAAGTCTTCAGTACCAGTGGAACCTGATCTATCTGGCTTCCATGGTAAGGGAAGAGGATGCATCTCCTGCTCCACTCTGCAATGCACTACTCAAAGCCTGAATGACTTGTAAGCAAGCAGGAGTACTTTTGAGTAGAGTTGTTGGGTGCCCTAAGCCTACTCAGAGAAATACGGAATTTGCACAGAATCTGCATAAAACTCCACATATACATGTGGTAAAAAAATTTCACCCTCACACTTGGACCTCATGCAAACATAGGCGTTTAGAGAACTTTAGATGCAAAATTCAGAACGCACTAAAAACGAATTCAGAAGAGGAACTTTTGGGCAGAAAAATACCTGAGCATTTTTTATTTCAATGGCCAAAATAAAACATGAAATAAACATCAAAGTGTTGGATGCACCTAAGTGCAAAAATGCAGCTGAGGAGCGTTTTGAAGCGGATTTTCTCCTGCTAAGAGAAAAAGTATTTAGAAAAGCCACAGTGTGCATGAAGCCTTATTTAAAGCCCTACCCCAAACAATTTGATTTCTAAATTTTAGAGTGGGGAAGACATTAAATTTCCATCTATGCCCCCTTTTCCCATCTCTTTGACACCAGTAAAAAGAAATGGGAGGAATGGTTGTCAAGGTACAGGAAGGCACAAACAATAGCATTATTATTTATTATTATATTATTAGTTTTAACCCTTCCCCACTCTACTAAAAATGTGTTTCCTTCCCCATTAAAGAGATTGCCGATCACTTCCTTATCTAGCCACATTCGAAAAGACATTTCCACGACAGGGACAGCAATTAAAGAGGGAGTCCACCTAAACCACCAAAAAAAAAAAAAATGAATATTAAAAGCCAGCAGCTACAAATACTGCAGCTGCTGACTTTTAATAAATGGCCACTAACCTGTCCCAGGGTCCAGCGATGTCAGCAGGCGACGCCGAGAACCCGCTCGGTTCTCGGCAGCTGCCGCCGCCATCCTAGGTGAGGGAATCAGGAAGTGAAGCGTTGCACTTTCCGGTTTCCTACTGCGCATGCGCCAGTCGCGCTGTGCAACGTAACTGGTCCCCGCTATCTCCTGGGAGCTGTGTGTTTCCCAGGAGACAGCGCGGAGGGACAGGAAGAGGCATAGATTCTCATGGGAGTCTATGCCGGAAGTGGGTGCAAATACCTGTCTTAGACAGGTATCTGCACCCCCCTCCACCCTGAAAGGTGCCAAATGTGACAGCGGAGGGGGGGAGGGTTCCGAAAAGCAGAAGTTCCATTTTTGTGTGGAACTCCACTTTAAGGCTGGATGTGCAGAGCAACTCACAGCAGGGGGACCTGAAACAGAGCCAAAGATGCACAGGACCCTTCCGCTGTGCGCTCCACGGCTGCCCCGCAAATGTGTGAACCGGCTCTATTGAGAGCTGGTCACATTCTCCTGTCATGCAAATTGGATGCGGGGAAATGCATAACTGTGAACCCAGCCTAAAAAGACTTGAAGGCCTCTTCATGTGGTTGTATACAGCCAAGAAAAAGCCCCAGACACAGTTTGCATCCAGGGCCACTTATCGGTCTCCAAGCACATAAAACAGCTTTATGTGCGCTTGCATGTGAACCATTACACTACGCCTTGGTCACCTGTCATCCTATTGTTAAAACTGTGCAGACTTGGAAACTGCAGCTGTCTGCATCAACCTGTGCTACCTGACACATACACTCATTATTGGTGGCGTATAGCTCTACATGGTAGTGTGAATGAGGCCTAAAGCTGGACATACATTAGAAAAATGTTGTGATTCAGTTTCCTATAAATGTGTTTCTATGTCGTGCAAAGGCCTGCCTGATTGCAAACAAATTGAAAGTGTTTAGGTTTGAACTCATATTATATGGTTTTGATAAGTCTAAGGGAAAACAGTATAATGCATGGCCAGCCTAACTCTTCCACACTTTATCCAAAACAAAATAAGTATGGGCTAGAATTGGACCGTAAAATATTTTTTTATTACATTCTTTCTTTATAAGTGGAGCAGACTGGGCTAGATAGCAGGGATCCTAACAGAGGCTACTTCTGATTTAAGAGATTTGCTGGAATAGAATTTGAGACATACTTTATAAAAAGGAAAGACTTTACATGGATCTACCCAAAGTAAGAATTTTATTTCTTGGAAAAAAAAAAAATTTAACGCACAAATCAAACAGAACTCCCTACTTTCTCCCTCGCTGACCCAGCATGTGGTTTAACCATTGAGAGACAACACTAGAAAAAGAAACGAGCCAATCCTATCCTAAACTATAATACAGCTCAAAAATAAATGACTATTACTCTCAGCAGAGACAAAATTAGGAGGTGACCGAATCATGTTCTAACTGAACTTTAACAAGCC
This sequence comes from Lithobates clamitans, assembly GCA_037952925.1. Classification (NCBI taxonomy): domain Eukaryota; kingdom Metazoa; phylum Chordata; class Amphibia; order Anura; family Ranidae; genus Lithobates; species Lithobates clamitans. The sequence goes on along the minus strand of JBBGZY010000803.1, from coordinate 168,157 downwards.
ATTTTTAGGACTTCCAAAATATTTCTTCAGTAACTTAGCAATCTCTCACACACCCCATATGGTGAATCTTAAGCACTCGTTTGTTTCTATAATAATAACCATGGGAATGCGACTCTTCCACAATGTCTCATTTGAAGTGATAGTGTCCATGCATAAAAACAAGTTTTTCAGATTACTGAGGGTGGTGTAAATCAAACTTCAACATTTTCCCTTTCACACTAATCTACTTCCTATTTCAGCGGAGACAGATGCCTCATTGTTGTATGTCTTCAAGATATTTTACTCTGCATGTTAATGTACCTTAAAGACAATAAACAAAGCATTATGAAAAACACTTCAAGGCAGGGCTTGTGGGATTTATATTAACATATCACAACCATGCAAAGAGATTTTATTTGTGTGTAATCGCAATAAGCCCCATGTTTGACAACATAACTGGATCCTTATGGCAATTCCTAGAGTCTGCTCTACATTTCAATGTCTTCACAATGTAACATAGGCAGAAACCTAAAAGCAAGTGCATATGACCAGGTTGCATTTAGACAACATGATAAAAAAGGGTAATGATACGGAATGCAGCTTACTCCGTTATAAAAAAAAAAAAAGCATCCAATTAATATTTCTTCATAAATTTAGACCAAAATGTATTTTAGGCCTCATTCACACAAGGTGGATCCGCTGAGCGGAGTCTGCCAGCCCAGCAGGAGATCTCTGCTAAGCTGGCAGATGACAGGTCCATCTCTGCTCACTGAGCGGGGAGGGGCCTGTCAGAGTGCTGCTGGTTCCTAAGGAGGGATCGGACGAAAACGGGCAGCATGTCATTTTTCATTAGTTTTTATCCGCTCTGTCAGGATGGATGCAAACGTATTGCCATACGTCTGATTTTAGCGGATCGGATGTCAACGGACATGGTCACTGCCGACATCCGTCGCTCCATAGACTTGCATGGAGCGTCCGTTCAGGTCCGCCTAAAAAACTGACAGGCGGACCTGAACTGTCCGTCCATGTGAAAGGGGCCTTACAAGGGAGGGAGGGTGCAATTTTCTATATGTTTTGTTCACACCCTACAAGTGCCTTGGTATGCGCTGTAGAAAAATGCAGCATGTCTGCACACAAGACGCTGTTGTGTAAATTGTTAAAAGAAGTGTGTCCAACTATAAATACATTAAAAAAAAAAAAAAAAAAAACAGTTAACACAGTTAACAAGCATTCACAACACGCACCATCGTGAACGTGTTATCATAACATGCACCAGCTGGTGTGAATGGGGCCCTTACATGACAAAACTCACACCACTTAGCTCAAATGTAGGAGATCCCTGTCAAATGACAAAGAAACCCCAGTTGGAAGTAAACAGGGCAAATAGACAGCTGGTAACCACATCCCTCTACCTTGAAGCTTAGCCTTTTCCTCAGCCACAACTTGCTCTCCTCTGAATGTTTTGATCTGATTAGCACCACTGTGAGAAGAACAAGTGAGCATCCGTGATCCCTGTAAATGGCCATCAAATTGACCAGAGCCACTCTGACCGGTGTAGTATTAGTTAGAAAGCGGTTGTTAACCCACTTGAACATGTTAATATAATCCGTTTTGTTTCCTAATAGAGAGACCCCGTCTGTGTGTTTTATAAAAAAAAAAAATCTCCTTTACAGTATTTCACGGCGAATCCCAGCGCTCATGTTACCTGCAGTGTCTCCTCTCTGCCTGTCTGACAAAAGCAGCTGGCGGGGGTCGAGCTTTCCCCGCTGACGTCAGTGGGACGCGAGTAGGAGAGGAGAGAGAAGACACGGCCGGTCACATGACCGCCGGTAGCCGCCATGAGATACGTAAAAGGAGGATTTATTTTCAATAAAACACAGAGACGGGGGGCACTCTATTAGGAAACATATGGATAGTATTAAAATATTTTGGATATTCCTGCAGTAGGAGGGGGACGGGGTGGCACTGTCACTAGGTGACAGGCAGAGAAGGGGGGGGGGGTAATAGAGGAGACAGACACAAGAGAGGAGGCTGCAGATGATAGAGGCACATAAACAGACAACAATGTCAGGGCTCAGCAGCCATGATTATTGTGGTCTTTTTGCATAGGGGAGGGGAGAAACTGGCAGGATCAGCCAGGGTTTTTAGGTGTTACAAGGGTCCAAATTACACAGCACTAGGACTGTATTTTTATTTGTGGGGGGGGGGGGTTAACAAAATGCTTTAAAGTAAATGTAAAGTCTTTGTTATTAAAAAAAAAACCACACGTTATACTTTCCTCTAATGTAAAGTGGTTTTGCATCGGCCAGCCTGGATCCTCCTCTTATCAGTTCCCCCCACATTAAGCAGCTTGCTATGGGGGCACCCAAGCCGAGTCACAGCTCCCTGGTGGGGCGCTTTTAACTCCAAAATTGGAACCCTTCATTTTGTTTGCAACAATTAAAGGTTCTAGCTACCAGCAAGGATAAGTTTACATTTAAAGAGCACCTGACATTTCAGATCCATCATGGCAGCGCACGTTTCCAGGCATCTCCTCACCTGCTGCTGTCACATCCCTTACCTTGTTGTGTCACTGCCGCATCACCAGTAATCCCATTAAAGTGAATGAGACTGTCGGGAAGTCAACAGTTTAAATATATAAAAAAACTCCAGTATCTATACCAGACGCTATAACATTCACACAAACCAAATACACACTTCTTGGGATTTTTTTTTTTTTTTTTACTAAAAGATAAATAGAATACATTGTGGCCCAAATGCATAAAGAAATTAGATTTTTTTACATTTTTATTAGATGTTTTATGGCAGAAGAAAACATTTTTATTAAGTTACTAGTACATCTCTGTCCCTTCCCTTGGGTTTTAATCGGATGCACTAATTTATCTATTGTAGAAGCTTGGTGTATTCAGGCATTGTTTGGAAATGTTGCCAGCAAGCCCATGTCTTCCTGTATCTGGTGGAGGAGTCATGGGCTTGGTGTACAAGGTCTTCCACTGCAGCTATTTTATTCACTCTCTTAATCCAATCTGCTATTGTAGGCAGGTGGGGAGATTTCCTATGAACTGGGATACACAATTTTGTGGCATTAAGGAGATGTAGGGCTATAGACCGATAATATGTTTTCATAGGTAATGTGGAGTGGTGGAGAAGTGCTTGGGCTGGACTGAAGTCTATTTGGAGCGTTGTAATTTGGGTTGTGAGACGGTGGATATCTGTCCAGAATTTTAGGATCGAGGGACATTCCCACCAGATGTGAAGAAGAGAACCTTCCTTGATATCTCCAACAAGTGGGTGGAATCGCAGGGTTCAGTTTGTGTAATGTGTGTGTGTGGGGGGGGGGTTAGGGGGTTGTACCATCTGGAGAATAGTTTAAAACTATTTTCTTGGGCCGACACATTGATCGAACCTTTGTGTATTTTAGCAAATATCTTCCCCCACTCTACGTCTGAAAGATTGATGGAGAGGTCGCTTTCCCATTGTGCGCTTGCTATGTGCGACTTAGTATTATATTCATCAAAGAGGATGGTGGAGATGATGGAAATCAAATGACTTTGAGGTTCAGTGTTGGTGCAGAGTGATTCAAATTGTGATTGTTGTCGCAAAAATGCTGGGCGTACCCGGGAATCAGTGAGGAAATGACAAAGTTGCATGTAAGACCAGAAAGAGATAGGTTGGTCTGGCGTCTATGATGTAAGTGTGGATAGCGGAAGAAATGTCTCAGAGAAGAAGTCTCCTGCTCTCGGGTCAGTGTGCGGCCAGAATTCTGAAAGAAAGGAGCCATCATAACCCAGTGGGAAATACGAGTTTTGTCTTATCGGCGTGAGCGGGCCTGGGGAGGAAGAGATTTTAAATTGGTGACACATTTAGTTGAAAATTTGCAAAGTGTTGCCAATTAATGGGTGTTTGCATTGTTGTGGAACGTGGCGTGTGTCTATCCAGGGTAGGTGTCAGAGCAGTAGTTGTGAGAAGGCATGTTCTATGGTAATCCAAGCTTTGGTGCATGCGTGGATATTCTAGTCTACTATTCTGGCCAGTTGACAAGCCCAATAATATTTATGAATGTCCAGTAATCCTAGACCTCCTTTCAGTTTGGGTAGAGTTAATCTATCAAAGCTCAGTCTAGCTCGAGACCCGCCCCAAATGAACGTGAACGTACAGGATTTGTGAAAGGAAGCAAAAAATGTTTGTGGCAATTTTACAGGGACCGTTTGTAGCAGGTAAAGTAATCTTGGTGGAATGGTCACTCTAATAATGGAAGTTCTACCGAACCATGAAAATAATCCTTTTGACCAAGCTTTAAGATCTTTCTGAATATTTTGGAGGATTGGGATATCGTTCTTGCTATAGAAGTCAGATAAAAGGGCCGGTATTTGGATTCCAAGCTACTTAATTGAATTTGATTGCCATTTGAATGGGGAATTTGTTTGACATTACATTTGGATCTCTTTTGTCAAAGATATATTTAGTGCTTCTGATTTAGCGAAGTTGATTTTGTAGGTTGGCCAAGGTGTCAAATATTGTTAGGTCTTTGAGAAGATTGGGCAACGTAATGTGTGGGTCTTTTAGACTCGGTTCACACAGGGGCAACTTGTCAGTCGCGTTCCGTACTATAGAACCGTTCTAATAGGAACGACTCAAGTCGCTCCGACTTAGAAAAAGGTTCCTGTACTACTTCGGGGCGACTTCAGGGCGACTTGCATTGACTTCTATATAGAAGTCATTTTGCAAGCTGCTGCTGAAGTCATGTGCAGGTCGCCTAAAGCAGTCGCGCTGCAAATTGTGCTGCCCCTGTGTGAACCGGCTCTCAGGAATAAGAGGATGTCATCCAATAGTTTCAAGGAACTATTAGATAAGCACCTGGACGACCGCAACATACAGGGATAGACAATGTAATACTGACATATAATCACACACACAGGTTGGACTTGTGTCTTTTTTCAACCTCACCTACTATGCAACTATGTAACTATTTTTCTTCAAAATTTTCCATCTTTTTTCTTTTATATCGCAAAAAATAAAACCCAGTGGCGATCAAACACCACCAAAAGAAAAAAAAAAGACATTTAATTTGCGTACAGTGTTGCATGAGTGTGCAATTGCTAATTAAAATAGCACAGCGATAAACAGCAAACAAATGCTCTGGTCATGAAGAGGGTAAAATCTTTCAGTGGCCAAGTGGTTAAGCACATAAGTGACATCACTGAACACAATGTAATATTTGAACTGTACTCTACTGAATACTAGAATACCACAATGACCCTCATGCAATCACTTTAATGTTTCCTGGGGTCAAACATGCCTTCCTCCAGTCTGCATAAGTCTTACCACACCATTCCGCCTTTCACATGTGTAATCCAATAACCCATAGCACATACAGTGCCTTGAAAAAGTATTCATACCCCTAGAAATTTTCTACATTTTGTCATGTTACAACCAAGAAACGTAAATGTATTTTTTGGGGGGATTTTGTGTGATAGACCAACAAAGTGGCAAATAATTATGAAGTCAAAGAAAAATGATAAATGGTTTTCAATTTTTTTTTTTTTACAAATAAATATCTTTAAAGTGTGCCATGCATTTGTATTCAGCCCCCTTTACTCTGATACCCCTAACTAAAATCTAGCGGAACCTATTGCCTTCAAAAATCACCTAATTAGTAAATAGAGCCCCCCTGTGTGTCATTTAATCTCAGTATAAATACAGCTGTTCTCTGAAGCCTTCAGAGGTTTGTTGTTAGAGAACAAACAGCATCTTGAAGGCCAAGGAACACGCCAGACAGGTCAGAGATAAAGTTGTGAAGTTTAAAGCAGGGTTAGGTTACAAAAAAAAAAAATCTCAAGCTTTGAACATCTCACAGAACACTGTTCAATCCAGCATCCAAAATTGGAAAGAGTATGGCACAACTGCAAACCTACCAAGACATGGCCTTCCACCTTAACTGAGAGGCCGGGCAAGGAGAGCATTAAACAGCCAAGAGGCCCACAATGACTCTGGAGGAGCTGCAAAGATCAGGTGGGAGAATCTGTCCACAGGACAACTATTAGTCGTGAACTCCACAAATCTGGCCTTTATGGAAGAGTGGCAAAAAGAAATCCATTGTTCAAAGAAAACTATAAGAAGTCCCTTTTGCGGTTTGCAAAAAGCCATGTGGGGGACACATCAAACATGTGGAAGAAGGTGCTCTGGTCAGATGAGACCATAATTGAACTTTTTGGCTTGAAAGCAAAAGGCTATGTGTGGCAAAATACTAACACCGCACATCACCCTGAACACACCATCCCCACCGTGAAACATGGTGGTGGCATCAAAATGTTGTGAGGATGCTTTTCTTCAGCGGGGACAGGGAAGCTGGTCAGAGTTGATGGGAAGATGGATGGATCAAAATACTATCTTAGAAGAAAACCTGTTAGATTCTGTAAAAGACATGGCTAGTGCAGAGGTTAACCTTCGAGCAAGACAACGACCCTTAACATACAGCCAGAGCTACAATGGAATGGTTTAGATCAATACATATTCATGTGTTAGTATGGCAAAGTCAAAGTTCAGACGTAAATCCAATTGAGAACCTGTGGTAAGACTTGAAAATTACTGTTAAATGCGTTTGAATGCTCGCAAAAAAAAAACAAAAAAAACAAAAACAAAAACAAAAAACACACACACACACACTGTAAAGCCCCTTTCACACGGGCGGACCGTTTAGGTCCACCTGTCTGTTTTTTTTAGGCGGACCTGAACGACGCTCCATGCAGGTCTATGGAGCGACAGATGTCAGAGGCGACATGTCTGCTGACATCCGATCTGCTAAATTCAGACGATGGAAACCCTATTTTCCATCCGTCTGGCGGATCGGATGAAAATGGACAGGCGGTCCGTTTTCATCCGATCCCCCATAGAGGAGAGCGGAGCTCTGACAGGTCCATCTCTGCATAGTGTGCAGAGACGGGCCTGTCATCCGCCGGCTCAGCGGGATCAATGGAGCGATCCCTGCTGAGCAAAGCGGAGTCTGTACACAGACACACCTGTGTGAAAGGGGCCTAGGGCAAAGGCATAATGAGCATTGCATACTAGCTCGTTATGAAATACTTACCTTAGAACAAAGTGCCAGCATTGCCTCCCGGTCACCAATGAGGGAGCCGACATGTTCCCTCTGCGTTTCTCCTCCGGCAAGGAGTTATGGTTTTATGGCAGCACCCGCTGGACCTTCAGAGCGCATGCACCACTGACATCAGTGGCTGCATGCAAGGTGAATATCCCCTAAACCCTACAGATTTAGGAGATATTCATTTTACCTACAGGTAAGCCTTATTATCGGCTTACCTGTAGGTAAAAAAGTGAAAGCGGGGTATACAACCGCTTTAACAGGTGTTTTCCATACAATCTGACAGAGCTTGAGCTATTTTGCAAAGAAGAATGGGCAAAATTTTCACTCTCTAGATTTGCAAAGCTGGTAGAGACATCCCCAAAAATACTTTCAGCTGTAATTGCAGCGAAAGGTGGTTCTACAAAGTATTGACTCCGAGGGGCTGAATACAAATGCACGCCACACTTTTCAGATATTTGTAAAAAAAAAAAATTGAAAACCACTTATTTTCCTTCCACTTCACAATTATGTACCACTTTTTGTTGGTCTATCACATAAAATCCCAATAAAAGACATTTATGTTTTTGGATGTAACATGACAAAATGTGAAAAATTTTCAAGGGGTATGAATTATTTTTCAAGGCACTGTATGTACGCTTTGAAGAGTACAATGTAACGCAGCATGCAAAAGGCCAAGGATGAAGAAATACAAAAACATTTACTAAGTAATTGAGGCATTGGTACAAACCTGCATTTTGAAAAGCTCAGCAAATTTCTAACCACCTTCTCCTTCAATGGAGAAGTATGACTTACCCATGAGGTAAGGCCGACAGCTGACTCTTCCGGTTTCAGAATCAGACATCGAGTAACACATGAACACGAATGAACTGTACAGCCCCAGAGAAAATACACTGCAGATCATTCAATGTCAAGCAGGCACAGATACACACTGCAGGAAGAACTTCAAAGGGCTCAGAGACCATTTTACTAACAAAGCTCGCTCTTACAAAAAGAACACAAAACATTGTGAATAAACTCCACTGATGCATTTATCAGAAGGTAGGGCTTTTCATTATTCTCACTGTACTGGTACTTATGTGTACACAGTGCCGTTCCTGACAAGTAGCTTCTAGGAGTGCCAGCAATTATATTGAGGGAAGACCAATGAAACCTATGTCATCCACTGGCTGTATAGACTACCTTGAAGTGTATCTAAAACACAAAAAACATAATACACTATATTACCAAAACTATTGTGACGCCTGCCTTTAAATGCACCTGAATTTTAATGGCATTCCCAGTTTTAGTCCGTAAGGTTCAATATTGAGTTGGCCCACCCTTTGCCGCTATAACAGCTTCAACTCTTCTGGGAAGGCTGTCCACAACGTTTAGGAGTGTGTCTATGGGAATGTTTGATCATTCTTCCAGAAGCGCATTTGTGAGTTCAGGCACTGATGTTGGATGACATGGCCTGGCTCCCAGTCTCTGCTCTATTTCATCCCAAAGGTGTTCTATTGGGTTGAGGTCAGGACTCTGTGCAGGCCAGTCAAGTTCCTCCACCCCAAACTCCCTCATCCATATCTTTATGGACCTAGCTAAGACTTGGATGCCATTAACTGTTCAAATACTGGGCACTCCCCCCCCCCCCCCCCTTCCTGCCCAGGTCAATTTTTAGCGCTGTCACACTTTGAATGACAATTGTGCAGTCATGCAACACTGTACACAAATTTAATTTTTTTTTTTTTTTTTTGCACACAAATAGTGATTTGTGAAAAAAAAAAAAGGCCAAAAATTTCGAAAAAATAAAGAAGTTTATTAATTTGTCAGAACATTTTGTAAATGAGAATTTTTTTTCTCCTTCACTGATGGGCACAATTTGGAATAGTTGATGGGCACAGCTTGGCATTACTGCTGGGCATTGCTGGGGCTGAACTGATAATCAGGGCAGTGATGATCAGAGCCCCGATTATCTGCACAGGTCTCTCCTGTGAGGGAATGCTGCTGATCGGCTCTCCTCGCCTCACACTCTGTCAGTGTGAGGCGAGGAGAGCCGACAATCGGTATTTCCTTGTTTACATGTAGTCAGCTGTGATTGGACAAAGCGGATCACATTGGTAAAGAGCTGCATCATAGGCTCTTTACCGAGATCGGGGGTGTGCAGCACAGCGGGCACGCAGTGTCACTGGGACACTGCGCACCCGCACGGGCGTGCAAGTGCCCTGAGACGACGTCATCCGAGAACAATGGAGCATCTCGCCCGCCATTTGTCTATACAGCAGTCAGGAGATAATTCATGTGAATGTAAAGGCAGGCGTCCCAATCCTTTTGGTAATATATAGAGTATAACTCCTTTGTGGTGGTTGCATTAGCTTTTTTTTTTTTTTCCAGTCTAAGTTACAACTACAGAAAAAGTCCTGTTGCTCCTGCCAGAGATTCGGTATCCAAACTGTGTACTGAACTGATATCTCAAACAATGTTATCAACACCCCCATGTCATTTTAGTGGCATTCCAAACAGTTTGAATCTCGGTCAGTTCAGCAGGAACCGTGAATGGGCAAAGCTGAATGTACCAAGTTGATAGATCAATAAACTTGGATACAACCAGCATGCTGGGTTTAACCAGTGATCATTTCTAGCGGCCACTAGCAATAATCACGGTCTTATACCGACAGGAACGGCTTTACCCCCCCCCCCCACTGGGAGAAGACAATAGCCCGGCAGGAGGGATTCCCACATAAACAATGTCTGTGTTGATGAGGGGAAAAAAATTAAAAAAATAAAATAAAATGTGTTCCATGTATGGCTGGCCTTAATGGAAAGGTAATGTTTGACCTGCAAGTCTGCCCTCCCCAACTCCCTAACACAATCTAAAGCTGCCCATACACCCCTAGATACTTCTATAAATTCATATGGCGGCATTCTGAAGAATTTAAAAGATTTCTCCACCCATGCTAAACAGCACAGATGGATGAATTTCCCACTGCAGTGTTTTTATCCTATCAGCCGGTGTTCTGCCGAATAAGTTCCGCTCGGCGGATAAGTTCCTCACTGTACTGCGCATGCGCAGTACGATCCAGCGGAAATAGCCGAAGCGGAACAGCTGAAAATCAGCTGTACACGGCGCCTGTAAGAGGGCCCCTCGCGGGCTCGCTTCGCTCGCCACGCTTCGCTCGCCACGCTTCGGGCACGGCCTCGCTGCGCTCGGCACTTTTAGATTCCCCCTCCAGGTCCACTTGGATGGTGGGGAAGGAATCTGGACCCAGAGTGCAGGCGCCGTGTACAGCCGATTGTGGATTTTGAGCTTCGGCTATCTCCGCCGGCTGACAGCAGTTGGTACTGCGCAGGTGCTGCGCCTGCGCAGTACAGGGGAGGAACTTATCCGCCGAGGGAACTTTCTCGGCAAGACACCGGCACCAGCAGTGTCAGCATCTGATTGCATGAAGGCACTGTTAGGCCAACAATTTTCCTCCCAGCTCCAGTGCCAATAGGCCGCAATCTGCCTGGTTCATTAGAAGCCATCCAAAATTCACTCAAACGGTCAGCTTTACCTAGAGCTATCCCCCCATCCCACCCCACAACAATTGATGTTTGGTTCAACAAACTTATGCTCAGAGAAATATGGAAACTGCTAACACCATCCAGAAAATGCTACTAACCTGGTTGTCTCTGGCATCAGTATTTTGAAAACCTTTTCTGGCTGAAAGGTTCAGAAGTACTGTCTCCAATAAATTAGTCAGTCACCCAAACAACAACTTTTCAGGAGAGGTCGGAAATGACAGTCTCCAAATATTGCTCAGTACAAGCTTCATTTAACCCTTTGCTGGCAGATGCACATTGTATGTATACATGATCTTTCCAAGCAACACAAAAATAAAGCTGGTTATCCATTGTGCATACAGATACATACTTTCCATGTTACCTAAGTGTCAGAATTGTTGCAAATAGCCAACTGCCCTCTCTGCCAGTTCTAAACCTGTTCAGGCAATCCTATTTAGAAATAACAATGATCTTCACAGGCTTATAGTGAAATACTTCCCTATTTTTCTCTAAGAGGACAATATTTAATCTCCAAGTAATTGGCAGGAATACCATTGAATTGTTATACTGTGAAAAACCGCCAATGTGTAAATAGCAACATGTCAAGCTAGCAGCATTGTTCCCAGCACAAACCCCATGCCAAGTCAAGTGGCTGCCTCCATTATAGCTTACTTATCACTAAGTACATGTCAAACTCTCATCCGATGTCACTGCTGTCACCTTCTGGCTTATCACTGCCCTGTCATTGCCAGTGGCCCCATAACTACAAACATACACAGGATAGATAAGATTGAAGCAGCAATGCAAAACAAACCAGGTAGGAAAAAAAAGTCAAGGATATAAATGACTACAGGTTCACTTACAAATCAGAATACTCCTTATTTTCATAAAAGTGACAGTTATTTTCAACTGTATACAATGAGATTTGTAAATAAGGGACCACTTTAGAAGGCATATTTGGGTAACTGCATGTGGTTAACACCTGTAAAAAAAGTATTTAGTATATGAATTTATTTTTATTTTAAAGGCCATATTTACATTTACATGCAAACCAACCTGTCAAGCAAAAAAGTGACAGTTCAATGGTTAGGACAAGCTATCTAACACTGGTCAGCTTTTAATCGTATGGCTACAACCCTTTATCCAAAAGAAAAAGAAAAAAAAAAAACAAAAAAAAAAAAAAAAAAACTTTATAGAACTTTTAAATAGGCGTTTTCTTCAACAAGTCTATTTCGTTTGTCACTTAGACCCCTTTCAAACTGGGGTGTTTTTCAGGCGCTTTTGTGCTAAAAATAGCGCCTGTAAAGCGCCTACCTGCAGCCCCAGTGCGAGAGCCAGAGTGCTTTCATACTGGGGCGGTGCGCTTGCAGGACTTTAGAAAAAGTCCTGCAAGCAGCATCTTTTGGGCGGTGCAGGAGCAGTGTGTACATTGCTCCACCACCGCTCCTCCCATTGAAATCAACCCCCCCTTAGCAAGCTTACCAGAAAGCGGTCATTGTATTGGACCAAATAACATGCCCCTTGTACACATGAGGCTGCAGAGCAGGGAACACCCGGGCCACAGATGACTGGCCCAGTCAAGTGACAGCTTCCTGGCAGGATTGGACTAAGATCTGTACACACCTGAGCTCATCCATGGTGCTGAGTTAACTAGTATTTCTCTATATGGACCATACAACACACTACAACAAGGTCCCAATCACACCCGAGCAACGTGAGATGCTTTCCCAGGAACGCGCAAGCACTGGACACCAGATTTCCAATTCTATGGGTCCTATTCACATCTGGATTATGCGCTTCACTTGTCATGCCAAAAAGTACCAGAGCTTCATTGGGGAAAGCAAGTTTTTGATATGAATAGAGGCACACAAAAAATGTTGCACCTAACAGCTGTATAGCGGTCTTCTAGTAACCTGCTTTTATTTAGCCTAAACAAAAATGCTTATGCCTCATAAATGCATCAAAAATGGGTGTAAAAACATATGTAAAAAAAATTATCTGAAAAACAACAAAGAAGCTGATGGTCAAGTGTGAACCTGTCCCAAATACCATAATGTATATTTAGTACATCAGAACAATATGAGCCCAGAATACATAGAACACGGACTCCTCCATGTGTCGGGACCCACTCAGCAGATGGAGGCCATTCCTATTCTTTAAGCATAGCTGCAGGGAAAATGTATTTGTAGTCCTATTAAGTGGTGAGGGGTTATTATACCCGACAAGTTTTTATTGCTGTCTGTGTCCCTGTAATGGCAGCCATACACACAACTATTTTATAGACGATAGTATTATCAATAGATTTCCTGAATGATCAGAAATACGATGGGACAGATCATTTAATGCGCCATACACTTAAAGGATCAGTTCACCCTTTAAAAATCTGGAAAGCATTACACCCACAATCATTACACCCTGAATACGGATGCAACATGTAACAAAAAGTGAACTTATCCTTTAACAATTATATCAAATTATCTTATCCTCTTTCCAATCATTGGAGTTTCCAGCCTGACTGATCAAAAAAAAATAAAATAGATTGATGTGTTTCTTCAATAAGCTATAGTTTTGATGATATTACTAGATTCTTAGAATCTTTTAATTATATCCTTATATGTATGGCCACCATCAGGGAGATCTATTCTATTTCTCCTGTTTACCATTATCATGAAAGAAAAATCTAATTTTTTGGGTTGTCAACAGAACAGGAATAGAAGGCAGATTTTCCAATAAGGACACTAGCTCTGGTGACAACTGGGGATTCCCGAGATATTTACTGTACCTTTAGGTAAAAATCATGCACTGGAGTTTTCTCCCACTTTAAAGTGGTAGTAAAGTCTGTATTTAAACTTGAACCTACAGGTAAGCTTACAACGACTATCTCCTAAAACGTGCACCGTTTAGGAGATATACACATCTGCAATTGCCTTTGTCACCTGTGCATGCGCAGTGATGTTCTGCATACAGTATGCCGTGGATTGTAGAAGGCTGTGCTACAACTTTCGCACAAATGCGCAGGCGTGATGTCATTACGGCCCAGGCCAAACAGCTGGAGCCCGTGAACCAGGAAGGAAGAGCGGGTGAAGATGGAAGCGCCGGGGAAGCCCCGTTTGCAGGTAAGTGTCATGCAGTGCATACTAGAACATTATGTCAAAAACCTGCAGAGGACCAAATTCTTTATTTTTTTTTATTTTTGGTGGTTTCCTACCACTGTAAAGATCATCATACAATCAGATTGCACAATATCCTTAAAGCTGACCATGCAATCTCCCAAAGCCATACACTATAACCACTGATGGCGAACCTTGGCACCCCAGATGTTTTGGAATGACACTTTCCATGATGTTCATGCACTCTGCAGTGTGGTTCAGTATCATGAGAAATGTCATTCCAAAACATCTGGGGTGCCAAGGTTTGCTATCACTGTACTATACAATCTGACTGTGCAGTCTACTTTAGATTTTTCCAAAACTGTAGGATGATAAACCTAATCAACCTAGATTATTATACCAAGGCAGGCCTTTGCACTACATAGTTGATGGCAGATGTAAAGAAGATTACACAAACAGTATGATGTATGGCTAACTTTAGGGTTCATAAAGACTGGGCTAAGAAAGGCCATTTTTACAGGTGTTTGCCTTTTTTTTTCAGCCTGCAAAACACCTCTACACTAGCCTATGTGTCCAGGCAAATTAGAAAAGGCTGAAGAAAAAAAAAAAAAAACATCAAAAGCGCAGAGGTGCGAAAAAACCATCCAACACACCTAAACGCATGTAAACGGAGTGAGTGTTAATACATACCATTGACTAGAAGAGATTAATAATCTGGCTGATAAAATCCATTAACATTCAAACGTTTGACACAACTAAATGCGTGTGCAATACTCAGCTTTAGGCGCATTTTTTAAAGCTGCTTTTCTCCTCCCTGGTGAAAAGTATCCAGAGAGGCTAAACAGACATCCTGTGTGTATGAGGCCTTAGGCCCCGTTCACATTTGCCTATTTGGAATCCCGAGTGGAACACTGCAACACTTCATGCAATTCCAAATCATGTGGCAAGCGGTGCAAAATGCGCAATGTGCGTTTGGGTGCCATTGCTTCTAGATGGCACCACAAACATGGTGTGATTTTGTCACAACTGTCACCCTGCAATCGTGACTAACTCCTTGGCCCTGGTGTTGTGTCAAATTAGCCAACTCGTCAGAAACTCCAACCACGACACTTCGTTTCCTTAAACCATCAGTAAGTGGGGATTTCGACAAATTGCTGTTTGGACACAACACTGGCAACTGAATACAGTCCAGTGCACGATTTAATGAGCGGAGAATGTTACTCCGCTCTGATACTAGCCAACAAAATGGCCGCCTCCGAGGCAGCGACAATGTTATCCTCATTAGCCACTGTGCTGTCAAAACAGCTAAATCTTCCTGTACTGGACCGTAATCGGTTGCCGGTGTTGTGTCCAAACAGCAATAAGTCAAAATCTCCAATTGATGATTTAAAGAAACCAGAAGTGACGTGGTTGGAGTTTCTGACAAGTTGGCTAATGTGACACTACACCGGCCACACGCAAATATACAACCTCTCGTTGGCCAGGCCTTGGCGCCAAGCTGTCGCATATCTGCGTGCATTCGTGCAAATAGTTTTGTGCCGTAAGCGTGTGCCCCCGGCTGCTAACGGGAAATTTTCCGATCATGTGACCGCTGTGACAGCTAATCATAGTGGTCACATGACCTTAAGCCCCTCCCGGCCCCACCTCCCAGCAAGTAAAACCCCTTAAATGGGCTGGCAGGGGGTTAAAAATTGCGTGAAGCTTGTCATCCAAAAAGGAGCAGGAGCTCTGAGCACACAACACTCATTGGGCAGCCCATTGAAGTGAATGGGCTGCCCTATGCATGACATGAAGAATTGCATAAAAATCGCCCACACAAAAATCACAAGCAGGAATGCCAGTTCCCACTACGCAAATGTGCCTTAAAGAGATCGTAGAATCAGAACATGTAGTTAGCCAGCGTGCCCCTTCACACCAGAATGCATTGCGGGAAACCTGTGTTCCGAATCACATTCAAAACGCACTGGGTTTGCGATCTGCTACGGGTATCAATAGATCCCCAACGACACCCCAAAAGCAGTGCGTTTACCTGCATGCGATGTAGTTGCAGTGCATTTATAAAAGTAGTGCATGTGCTATGTGGGTGCGATCCAGTGCAATGTCATATGATTCAAATGAAGGAGCTGAAAATCACATAACACTGAATGGCACTCTGATCCAGAACTGAGGTGATTGTAGTGATTGTATGGTGTATGGCCAGCCTTGTGATGTGCAGGGTGATGGTGCTGACAGGACACTCACCAGCAGGCAGTCGGTGTTGACCTCAGACTTGGGGTCCCGTAACAAGACGTCGATCTTGGTGTAGCGGGAGTCGAAGCTCTCCCCGGTAGACATGATGATGAGTGTTGGTGACCCCGGATACTAGAAGCGGCTCCTCCCGTCCCCCTTCCTCCTCCTCCTCCTAGCGGACGGCTCAGGTGTGCGGCGGAGCTCCGTCTCCCCTCACCGCCTGTACAGCACTGGATTGGGTCCCGGCATCCTCCCCATGGGCCCCCGGACACATAGACACACACAGGCCCGTCCCTCCACTCCCAGCCCCCGGGGTGATGATGGCGGCGCTCCGGAAGACAGGTCCTTCTCCACCTCACAGATAAGCGCCGGACCGCCCCGTCATGTCTTCTCCACACACACACAGCTCTGTCCTCCCTTCCTCCTCCCGGGTTCACACACGGCGGCGAAAACGGACAGACAGCTCAGGCTCCTCCTGCCTCCTCACCAATCCTCAACAAACATGTCCGCCTTCCTGTTCAAACACTGTGCGGGACGGTACGGAGGGGAGACAGTGCGCCTGCGCCGGGAAAGGCGGGAGGGGGCAGGCCGGGTGAAGAGGACCTGTGCGCAACACTGAGGAGCGAAGGAGGGGGCGGGGTCAGGCCGGCGAAGAGAACCTGTGCACAACACTGAGGAGGGAGGGGGCGGAGCAGGCCGGGTGAAGAAAACCCGTTCACAACACTGAGGAGGGGGCGGAGCAGGCCGGGTGAAGAAAACCCGTTCACAACACTGAGGAGGGGGCGGAGCAGGCCGGGTGAAGAGGACCTGTTCACAACACTGAGGGAGGGGGCGGGGTCAGGCTGTGTGAAGAGGACTGGAGTGAGGGGGCGGGGTTAGGCCGGGCGAAGAGGACCTGTGCGCAACTCTGAGGAGGGAGGGGGCGGAGCAGGCCAGGTGAAGAGGACCTGTGCACAACACTGAGGAGGGAGGGGGCAGGGTCAGACCAGGTGAAGAGGACCAGAGGGAGGGGGCAGGCCGGGTGAAGAGGACCTGTGCACAACACTGAGGAGGGAGGCGGTGGAGCAGGCTGGGTGAAGAGGACCGGAGGGAGGGAGGGGGCAGGGTCAGGCCGGGTGAAGAGGACCTGTGCACAACACGCAGGGAGGGGGCACGGTCAGGCCAGGTGAAGAGGACCTGTGCACAACACTGAGGGAGGGGGCGGGGTCAGGCTGGGCGAAGAGGACCTGTGCACAACACTGAGGAGGGAGGCAGTAGAGCAGGCCGGGTGAAGAGGACCGGAGGGAGGGGGCAGGGTCAGGCCGGGTGAAGAGGACCTGTGCACAACACGGAGGGAGGGGGCAGGGTCAGGCCAGGTGAAGAGGACCTGTGCACAACACGGAGGGAGGGGCAGGGTCAGGCCGGGTGAAGAGGACCGGAAGGAGGGGGCGGGGTCAGGCCAGGCAAAGAGGAACTGTGCACAACACTGAGGAGGGAGGGGGCAGAGCAGGCCAGATGAAGAGAACCTGTGCACAACACTGAGGGAGAGGGCAGGGTCAGGCCGGGTGAAGAGGACCTGTGCACAACACTGAGGAGGAAAGGAGGGGGTGGAACAGGCAGGGTGAAGAGGATCTGTGCACAACACTGAGGGGGCAGTGTCAGGCCAGGTGAAGAGGACCTGTGCACAACACTGAGGGAGGGGGGGGCAGGGTCAGGCCAGGTGAAGAGGACCTGTGCACAACACTGAGGGAGGGAGGGGGCAGGGTCAGGCCAGGTGAGGAGGACTGGAGGGAGGGGGCGGGTGAAGAGGACCTGTGCACAACACTGAGGAGGGAGGGGGAGAGGTCAGGCCAGGTGAAGAGGACCTGTGCACAAAACTGAGGAGGGGGCGGGGTCAGGCCAGGTGAAGAGGACCAGAGGGGGGGGGCAAGGCCAGGCCAGGTGAAGAGGACCTGTGCACAACAGTGAGGGAGGGAGGAGGAAGGGTCAGGCCAGTTGAAGAGGACCAGAGGGAGGGGGCGGGGTCAGGCCCGGGTGAAGAGGACCTGTGCAGAACACTGAGGAGGAAGGGGGCGGGGTCAGGCCAGGTGAAGAGGACCTGTGCACAACACTGAGGAGGGAGGGGGCAGGGTCAGGCCGGGTAAAGAGGACCGGAGGGAATGGGCGGGGTCAGGACGGGTGAAGAGGATCTGTGCACAACACTAAGGAGGGGCAGAGCAAACCAGGTGAAGAGGACCTGTGCACAACACTGAGGAGGGAGGGAGGGAGTGGAGCAGGCCGGGTGAAGAAGACCTGTGCACAATACTAAGGAGGGAGGGAGGGGGTGGAGCAGGCCGGCTGAAGAGGACCTGTGCACAACACTGAGGAGGGAGGGAGGGGGTGGAGCAGGCTGGGTGAAGAGGACCTGTGCACAACACTGGGGAGGGAGGGAGGGGGTGGAGCAGGCCGGGTGAAGAGGACCTGTGCACAACACTGAGGGAGGGGGTGGAGTAGGCTGGGTGAAGAAGACCTGTGCACAACACTGAGGAGGGAGGGAGGGGGTAGAGCAGGCCGGGTGAAGAGGACCTGTGCACAACACTGAGGGAGGGAGGGGGCAGGGTCAGGCCAGGTGAAGAGGACCGGAGGGAGGGGGCGGGGTCAGGCCAGGTGAAGAGGACCTGTGCACAACACTGAGGAGGGAGGGGGAGAGGTCAGGCCAGGTGAAGCGGACCTGTGCACAAAACAGAGGAGGGGTGGGGTCAGGCCAGGTGAAGAGGACCAGAGGGAGGGGGCGGGGTCAGGCCGGGTGAAGAGGACCTGTGCACAACACTGAGGAGGGAGGGGGCGAGGTCAGGCCAGGTGAAGAGGACCTGTGCACAACACTGAGGAGGGAGGGGGCGGGGTCAGACTGGGTGAAGAGGACCGGAGGGAAGGGGCGGGGTCAGGCCAGGTGAAGAGGACCTGTGCACAACACTAAGGAGGGGCAGAGCAAACCAGGTGAAGAGGACCTGTGCACAACACTGAGGAGGGAGGGAGGGGGTGGAGCAGGCCGGGTGAAGAGGAACTGTGCACAACACTGAGGAGGGAGGGAGGGGGTGGAGCAGGCTGGGTGAATAGGACCTGCGCACAACACTGAGGAGGGAGGGAGGGGGCGGAGCAGGCCGGTTGAAGAGGACCTACGCACAACACTGAGGAGGTGGCGGGGCAGGCCAGGTGAAGAGGACCGGAGGGAAGGGGCGGGGTCAGGCCGGGTGAAGAGGACCTGTGCACAACACTAAGGAGGGGCAGAGCAAACCAGGTGAAGAGGACCTGTGCACAACACTGAGGAGGGAGGGAGGGGGTGGAGCAGGCCGGGTGAAGAGGACCTGTGCACAACATTGAGGAGGGGGCGGAGCAGGCCGGTTGAAGAGGACCTACGCACAACACTGAGGAGGGGACGGAGCAGGCCAGGTGAAGAGGACCTACGCACAACACTGAGGAGGGGACGGAGCAGGCCAGGTGAAGAGGACCTACGCACAACACTGAGGAGGGGGCGGGGCAGGCCAGGTGAAGAGGACCTACGCACAACACTGAGGAGGGGGCGGGGCAGGCCAGGTGAAGAGGACCTACGCACAACACTGAGGAGGGGGCGGGGCAGGCCAGGTGAAGAGGACCTACGCACAACACTGAGGAGGGGGCGGGGCAGGCCAGGTGAAGAGGACCTGCGCACAACACCCCCCTCTCTCCCTCCTCAGTGTTGTGCACAGGTCCTTTTCACCCGGCCTGCTCCACCCCCTCCTCAGTGTTGTGCACAGGTCCTCTTCACCTGGTTTGCTTCACCTGGTTTGACAACGTGTACCCTCAGCAGGATCAGCTACGTCCATCTTCACCACTAACATCCTATCCATACCCAGATCATCCACACTGAGGAGACTAAACAATAATGTCCACACCATTTTTGTTATCCGACCGACCTGCAACTTATCCAAAATAATGGAATACAGTCATAACTTCCTGTAGCCCTAATTTCGGGGGTTATGAGAAATGGCCCTCCCCAGACAGGACATTGCGCTAAACCTTTAGTTAATGCTCCATTCACACCAATCGCCACAATTTCAAATCACTGCAAAACGCGGGGATGCGTTTGCGATGCCATTGCTTCTAATGGCACCCCAAACATGCTGCAATTTTGCCGTGAATGTTGTGCGGTAAATCACGCTGCAATCGCAAAGCACAACGCTGTCACTCAAAAAGGAACATGAGCTTCTTTTGGGCGAAGTCGTCACACATTGTGATTTGCCGCTATTGCAATGTGATTTACCGCGCAACAATCGTGACGTGATTGGGGTGCCATTAGAAGTAATGGCATCGAAAACGTGTCCTGCATTTTGCAGCGATTTAAAATCACGGCAATTCTGCCTGCGATCAGGTGTGAATGGAGCCTTAATAAGAGAACCAGAACCTTTACTAAGTGGAAGACAGGGTTTGATAATAAAGTTTGCAGTGCCTCCACCCAGGACAGGAACTCTGTGAACAGAGGGGATTCCCCTTCCTGGGAAATTATCCATTAATCTAATCAAAGTAATTGGGAGCAGAAGAACTACTGCAACCAGCATATAACATTAACTATATATATATAGATGCACACCAGGCAGGAGATAATGCAAGTTTTATATAAGAAAATATCAAATATAGAACAAATATCCAATGTACAGACAGGTATTATCAGCAAAGAGGCTGATAAGAGTGGAACTGTGCACATATACAAGGATATATGGTTATTAACCACTTGCCTACAAGGCACTTACACCCCCTTCCTGCCCAGGCCATTTTTCAGCTTTCAGCGCTGTTGTACTTTTAAAGACAATGACAAAAGTTCTACACTGTACCCAAAATGAAACGTTTATCATTTTCTTTACACAAATATAGCTTTCTTTTGGTGGTATTAAATCACTGCTGGGTCTTTTATTTTTTACTAAAAAAAAAAAAGACCAACAAATTTGAAAAATACTTTTTTTTTACTTAGTTTCTGTCAGTAAATTTTTTATTTAAGTAATTTTTCTCCTTCACTGATGTACGCTAATGAGGCGGCACCGATTTGGTGGCACTGATGAGGAGGCACTAATATGCCTCACTTAGGGGCACTGATATGTGGCACTGATGGGCACTCATAGGCGGTACGGATAGGTGGTACTGATGGGCAGCACTGATGGGCATTGATGGACAGCAGTGATAGGCATTGATGGGCAGCACTGATAGGCGGGACTGATAGCCAGCACTGACTGGCATCTCTAATGGGCACTCAGTGTTTCAGAGCTCACTCTTGTGATGATGAACAGTAACAGCTAGGCATCTCTTAGCAATGTCCTTAGCAGAGTCCTGGAGTATTCCAGTCTGGCTTTATGAGGTACGTAGTAATAACCTCCTATGCTTAGGTGTGGTGCTGAGGCTATGTAACACTTTTCTGTTTGTCTGGCTAGTAAATATGATGCAGAAGGTCTTGCTGACCTCACATAACTGGGCGTCCTCAAATGTACTACAAACAACAACAAAAAGGGCACACTGACCTAGTGCATTATAAAAATAACAATTTATTAGGAATATAAAAGAAAATTATTCTACTCACAAACACATGACATGCATTGTCATATAAAACGATGCAGACAAGAATGCCTCCAGGTCCACGGTACTCAGCCAGTGGTGTGGAAAGTCTTCATAGGGTTCTCAAGGTAATCTTTTTGGATCCGAAGAAGAGGGCTCGACCCTCAAAATGTGTAAGCCTTAGGGTGCTATTAGGGCTTCCCACACCACTGGCTGAGTACCGTGGACCTGGAGGCACTCTCGTCTGCTTCCTGTTATATGCCAATACATGCATATACAATGTGTCAGAAGTGATCAATTAAATTGTATCATAAAATGTCCAACATGAAAAACGTCCCACAGAAATAATGGTGAATGATATGTGCTTCCAACTGCCAAGAATTGAAGATGGATAAAGACTCCTGTCAGGGACATGCTGGCCATAGCGCAGCAGATGTGCAGAGGCAATTATGCATGCGTGGGCACAATTCCACAAGTACCCTTCCTAACAGGCATGTTCGCGTGATCGTGCGAACGCCTATGAGCATGCGTGAACGAGCGTGCACGTCCATTAGCACTGGCGCCAAAATGATATATATAAGGATGGCAGATGCAATAGGGCCTTACTGTCTGATCTGCAGCTTCCCCCTGTATCCTGTTCCTGTGCCAATCCTTAAACAGATTTTGACCCGGCTTCCTGACTATCCTGATTCTCTCCTATCCTGACCCTGGTTGGCCTGACCTTGATTTATCTGCATCTGCTTGATTCTCTGTTGCCAAACCTCTGCCTGAACTTGACCATTCCTTGCTTGATGTCTGGTGTATCTGATCTTCTATCTGAGCTACATACCTGTGTCTGCAGTACACCCGCACCTGCAATATACCTGCATCCGCACCATCCCTGCATCCACAGCGTGCCTGCATCCGCAGCCAAACAGCAGCTTCTACTACTGCTGTCATCTGCTTCTACTGCTCCCCTGCTAAACGGAGAACATCGCAGGCATTCCTACCTCACCATGCTCTCGCGGCTGCTGCTGTAACCTCAGCAGTCCTTGAACCCGGGCTGTACGGGAGGCCTTCCTCTGTTTGTCAGGCTCTACCCGAAGGTACGTGACACCTTCCCTCCACCATAGAGGCCAGTCATCAACACCCAGATAAGATGTCCTCTTACCAGAATTCAGGGACCCCCTTGGAACAGGCTGGTCAAACAGGCTTATGGGGACTTTCCCCTATAGTAATGCTGCAGCCAGATACCCACCAGCCACTCCCGACTCCCAATTAAGTGATACATATGGATAAAAAAACATTAAATAGTGTAAAAACTTTAAGACAGATCCTTTAATAAAAGACGAGTACTACTCACAAATATAAAAAGAACATGCACTGTAGCACCCTGTTTAGGCAGGGCTGCTATTAAATTTAGTTGCCAGGCGATAGTTGCCTTGGCCAATTGTTAGGAGATCAATTCATTTCCCCTAATTCTGGAATTGCTGCACTTCTCTCTTCTGTCACTAGGTGGCCTGGTATCTGGTGACATTGGATAAGACAAGGACATGGCAAAGACAGATTATGAATGGATGGGGTGTCTCAGCCAATGAGCAGGGATTTTCTTGGGTCCCTTGGTCTGCTGGGAGTAGGCCTATTTATTTGGGTGGTGATCGGGGTTCTGTTCCACCTGGACAGCTGTTTCAGTGGACGTGTGTTATGTTGCCCCGGGCTGCTAGGCCGTAAGCCTTAGGCCTATCCCGAGGACATCTGGCTGCAAGGCTGTCTGAGGGCCTATTCAGAAGCAGGAGAGCAGTGTAGGGTTGGGACTGCGGGCTTGTAGTCCAAACAGAAGTGACAGTTCCGTTGACCGGGAACCAGTTGTGGTCAGAGGTGGAGAGGAAGCTGTCGTCACTAAGGGACCATCCACCTTGCTACCGGAGACCACTGTGAGTAAGATGAGGCCAGTACAAGACCAGACTTCTCACCAGCCGGGGATGGTGAAGAAGTGGGAAAACTTCAGCAAGTGCCAAGTCAGGGACCCAGCGGGACAGCAGAGGTGACACTTGTGGAGCATCAGTGAGTGCCAAGCCAGGGACCCAGCAGGGAAGCCGGGGTGACGCTTGAGGAAGATACTGAGTGCTAACAGTGTAAGAGCTCAGGTGGCTATTGGATCTGAAGTTTAGTGAGGGAGACTGGGAGCTCATTGATTGAAGACCCACAGTGAGTGATTGAGGAATAAGCTGAGAACTGTTCGTGTTGCAAATAGTTGGATACAATTATAGTTAGTAACTTCTACAAGACTGTTGCCATAGGAGACAGTGTCCTACCTATACAGAAGTGGTGTCCAGCTAGAGGCCTTCACCTGTATAGCTGTCTGCCTATAGAAGTCTCAGAGTCTGCCAAGTAACATTGCATCTACCTAAGGGTGTCCTGGCCCTAACCCTCTCTCCCACAGTTCTGTACAAGAGACAATAAATCTCTTTTTGCATTCTAAAAGTGTCTGGTGCCCCCACTATTTCATCTTGCATTACTCCCACCATGCCTTGTAACCCACTCTACACAGAAGCATGTCAGCTGTCCCTGACTCTGGAGGTCACCATTAGGCCTAAAGGAGCCCGGGACTTTGCTACATCTCCAACAAACAACCCCGGTCGCAAAGTATGGCGTCCGCCTTCACTTATGGGTAGAGCGATGACGTGATCAAGCTCCTCTGTCCTACGCATTTCGTCACTATAAGACTTTCCGGGGCCATAAAATGCATGTCATGCTTTTGTGAGTAGAATACTTTTATATTCCTAATAATTTGTAATTTTGGTAATGCACTAGTTTATGAGGTCCATAAATGGCTTACATCTATATGGTCATTATTCACCTTTAGACAGAGCTGCACAGATTATTTTTATCTATAGTACAGACAAACCTTACCTGCATAGGTAGTTTTTTGGTAATGATGAGCTAACCCTTCAAATCCACAGCCACATGACTTTCGAGTCCCGATCCTTTACTCCTCTTCTCCTTCCTTCTGGAGGGGCCTTCTCTGGGTGTCCAAATTACTGCTTGTGCAATGTGGACACTTCCTATTGGCTGTGCAGAGGCAGGTTCTCTTAGAATCCAGAAGGGCAGTGGTGATATCGGGAGGGGCCAATAGCACACTGGGATGGTAAAGGGGTAAGAGCCCTTTCACACCGGGGCGGTTTGCAGGCGTTATTGCGCTAAAAATAGCGCCTGCAAATCGACCTAAAACTGCCTTTACTGTTTCTTCAGTGTGAAAGTCTGAAAAAAAAAGCCTGAAAAAAACTCCTGCAAACCGCATCTTAGGAGCGGTGTAACCGCTCCTGCCCATTGAAATCAATGGGGCAGCGCGGCTATACTGCGGCTATAGCGGCGCTATACGAGCGCTTTTAACCCTTTTTCGGCCGCCAGCAGGGGGTTAAAACCGCACCGCTAGCGGCTGAATACCGCCGCAAAAACTACGGTAAAGCAGCGCTAAAAATAGCGCTGTTTTACCACCGCCCCAGTGTGAAAGGGGCCTACATGCACGTCTGGATCAGCAGTTCCCACAGCAGGAAATGGCACTGGCGAGGGACCCAGACATAGGCCAATAAATCTTTCTTCACTAGATAAGATTAAAAAAAGGCCATACATGATAGGTTAGAGTCTTTGTTTTTTGTCTAGAATTGGCCTTTATTGTAAGGGCTTATTCACATGGACGTCAAAATCACTGCAAACAGCATATAGCTTTGTACGCATCTGTACGCAGCTGAATAGTGGGCTAAAAATCTGTGTTCATGGTCTGTATTTGGACCATACTTATTTCCTGTCTAGAGGGGGGGTTTATTTTTTTCTTTAAAATCAGCACAAGATATTTACTTACATTAAATGAGCATTAAACCTTGTGCTGGTGCCAGCTGTCCTGACGTCTCCATGTATTTATCTAAGACAGTTTTTAAAAAATGCATATAGGGAAAATTGAATAATCTGTTGGCCAGTCCTTTAATAATGCAGAGAGCTGTGCTGAACTAATGAGATCAGTGTCACTCTCTGCACCTATACCGTGTGCGTTAGGGGGCACCGTAGTTAAGCCCCCCTCAGGAGTTAGATTCATGACCTTTCACTCGCCATATGCCCTCATGCTTCTGGGCATCATTTAATCCAGAAGACTGAGGACATCATGTGATGGATAAGAGGTACTGCAGGGGACAGCACCAGAGAGCACATGAGTACTGCAGCCTGAGCTGTTTTTTTATTTTTTTAATTTGTCGTGGGTTTCTTTCTTTTCCAAAACAGTTGTGCCCAGAGTTTGGAATTTAGCTGATCACATTCATGTATTTATCTAAAAAAGTTAAAAAGAATATAGATTCCCTTATCCTAAAGGTGAAATTATAAACTTTTATTTATCACATAAGCATATTTTCCTTGAACAGTTGTGCAGTTTATTTTAAACTGTGCAGTTTGTAAACTGACCAAAAAGACCCCTTTAATGCCAGAGCACTGGGAAAAGGTAAAGCGTTTGTAAACCCAACACTTCATATTCCTGATATGTGTCTGTACCATGTACTTGTTTAAGAAAGTATCCTGTTCTTTGTATTGCTTTCCTTTGTGTTAAATCCCTGGTGTACCTGCCAGTCCTTCTGCTTTCCTATTAACAGCTCGAACTGTGGAAGATTTAACCCCTGTTCATAAGCAGGCCATTTTTTGCATTATTTTAACAGACAATTGCGCGGTCATGTGATTTCCCCCCCCCCATAAAAAGAGCCTTTTTTTGGTGATATTTGATTACCTCTGGGGGTTTTTTTATTGCTTGCGCTATAAACAAAAAAAAGAGACAATTTTGAAAAAAATGTAACATATTTTACTTTCTGCTATAAATTATATCCAATATTTTTTTTAAGAAAAATTGAATTTCTCCAAAAATTTAGGCCAATATGTATTGTGCAACACAGTTTTGGTAAAAAATCCCAACAAGTGTATATTGATTGGTTTGCGCAAAAGTTGTAGCGTCTACAAACTATGGGATAAATACTGGAATTTTTATTTATTTTATACTAGTAATGGCAGCGATCAGCAACTTATAGCAGGAATTTGATACTGTGGTGGACAATCAGGCACTAAGCCCACGTTCACACCGAGGACGGGCTTGAAATCGTGCAAGTTCAGCTGAACTTGCACGATTTCAAGCCCGCATTTCATTGCGACTTCGGGGGGCAATTTGACAGACATCTGTGTGGGTTCATGCACAGATGTCTATTGAAATTGCCCCAAAGTCACCAAAAGTAGTGCAGGAACAATTTTTGGCAATCGGTACGGTGCCAAAAAAATTGGCATCACACCGATTCGGACAGTGCCGTTGCTGACAATAGGCTACGATTTGGCATGCGTTTTGACATGTGGCATGGCTCAATGTGAACGTAGGCTGGGAAAGAAAATCCATCACATCCCCGCTGACAGGGCGGAGCTCTACCTTGTGTCTCCTCTCCGATCAGGGGTGCTGGCGGATATCCATTGGCTTTTTTTTAACTCACCTCTGAATGGCTGTTGCTAGGGGGTCCCTCGTAGTCTGCCTCCTTTAGTGCCTGGGCTGGTGACATCACTTCCCCTCGGCGCAGGAAGGGCTCAGCTCTGTCCCCTCCCTCTTGTCAATCATGTGGGACACATTACAGGTCCCAGTTGACTGAGCGGCCAATCATGCTTGCTCGCGCATGCGCAGTGGGTACCGGCTGTGAAGCCACAGCCGGGTGCCCGCAGTTGCAATGCCGGCGCCGCCGAACGGAGGGGGAGACGAGCAGGGCTTCTATCCCCCACATCGCTGGACCCTGGGACAGGTAAGTGTCCGATTATTAAAAGTCAGCAGCTGCAGTATTTGTAGCTGCTGACTTTTAATTTTTT
Organism: Lithobates clamitans; assembly: GCA_037952925.1. Classification (NCBI taxonomy): domain Eukaryota; kingdom Metazoa; phylum Chordata; class Amphibia; order Anura; family Ranidae; genus Lithobates; species Lithobates clamitans. Next base: position 140,830 of record JBBGZY010000803.1, on the reverse strand, counting down.
TTTTAAATGGGAACTCCTCTTTAAGTATAAACATTGTAACAATTTGTCAATGGAATAGACTTTGTGTGTAAGTGAGGAAAGTTTAACCACTTAAACACTAAACCTTTTTCTGACATTTGTTGGTTTCAAGTTAAAATTATTTTTTTTTTGCTAGAAAATTACTTAGAACCCCCAAACATTATATATATATTTTTTAGTAGACACCCTAGAGAATAAAATGGTGGTTGTTGCAATATTTTATGTCACACTGTATTTGCGCAGCAGTCTTTCAAATGCAATTTTTTTGGTAATGAATTTTTTTTAAAAAAATAACCAGTAAAGTTACTTTTTTTGTATAATGTGAAAGAGTTTACGTCGCGAGAATCATGAGAGAATCGTGATATTTTTTTTCTAAGCAAAAAAATTGTGATTCTCATTTTGGCCAGAATTGTGCAGCTCTACTGTGCAGGTTAGGTGCACTTTACTGCATGGATCATGTATTATCTTCCACAGTCCAGTTCCTTGCTAAGGTTGCCCAAGACTGAAATATGCCCTGCCTTTCCCTGCCTGAGTAAGCTAGCTATCACTTCTATGCATAGTAGGCATCCATAGCATTTCTGCCTCTGTACTGCAGTACTGTATAGGGTTGTTGCAAAGCAATTTAGGTGATCACTAACTGCTCTGTTATTGTGGTGACACCTGCTGGGCATACCTTGAAAAAGCTTTCTACTCAGAGTAATTGTAGAAGAGTTTTGTACCGAGTTAACCATTGATCAATGCAGAAAGTTTGTCGTTTGCGTGATACCTTTTATTGGCTAACTAAAGTTGGTAAAAATGTATAACTCCTCAGGACCTTTTTTTTTTTTTTTTTTTAATATATATACTGTATATTGGATCCAGAGATTTATAGGAGGCAAGTAGATCTATAATATAAAATCCAGATTACTGTTAGTAAATCATATACAGCCATTATGTTTTCTTAACATGCTTTTTACACCAACTTCTATGCCCTTTGAAACCTTAAAAAAAACAGAAACACAATGGTCTCTAAATAGTAATTCTAAGTGTAGCACCCTGGTCCTAAACAGGGCTGCTAACAAATCTAGTTGTGCTAGGTGGTAACTAGCTTGGCTAATTGGTAGGTTGATCCACTGATTCCTGTCCTATGTCTGAGTTTGGGGTAGTCTCTCTCTTCTATCAATAGGTGGCACTGTTGCTTTTGGCATTAGAATGATGGATTACCATAAATTCAGGTAATGGGTAACTAGGTTGTCTCAGCCAATCAGCAGGAGTTTCTTTAACCTCTGTGTATGCTGGGATAGTCTATTTATTTGGGAGGAGTCATGTGATCAGGGTTCTTCTGGTGGGTCAGGTGATCGGGGTGCTGCGGCCTGGGTGCGTGTGTGTAGAGAAGCTCCTGGTTGCTATGCCTGAAGCCTGAGGCCTATCCAGGAGGCATGCTGGTTGCTAGTTCCACTTAAGGCCTATCCAGCAGTTCAGGGTTCCGCAAAGAAGGAGTAGCCAAGGTTAAGCCTGAAAGCTTGGGCGGAATCGTCATGTGTTAGAGGCTCGGCCTTAGGGGAGCCTGATCGTTGTCTGAGGTAAAGGTGAAGCAGGTGCCACAAAGGGACGATCACTCCTGTTACTGGAGGCAAGTTTGGATAGGATGCAGTTCTGAAGGAGTACCAGAGAAGAAGCTTCACTAGCCAGGGACAGTGAAGTGGTGGAAAAGCTTCAGTAGAGACTCATCCAGGAAAGCAGCGGGTAGCTGTGAGTCAAGCTTGAAGGTGTTCAGTCAAGATATACAAGAAAGCTACACAATTTAAGGCAAAAAATAAAAGAAGGTGAGCACTGTACCGAGTGCCTAATGAGTGAATGAATGCATGAATGAGAACTCTAGGGAGGAGAAGACAATAATGAGGTTAATGGGGCATAAGAGCGAGGTAGATACCCCTGAAAAACGTATTTTTTGTTCCTTAACCTCTTGCCGATCACGTAAGGCTTATATGCAGTAGCAAGAAAGGCTTTAAAACCCAGTCGCCACACATTTGCATCCATGGGGGCAGGCAGCATGCTCCCAGCACATTGACTGAGCTATCACTAACAGCTTTAGGTCAAGGCTACTGATCAGGATCCTGCGGTAAGGGCTCCTGATAATGTGACCACTGTGAGAGCCAATCACTGAAGTCTCATGATACAGAAGCCACACTGCTTCGCAGGCATTGAGGCCCACTTAAAGAGCCTCTAGGAGGTAGTGTTAAAATGGTAATCCAGGCTATTGCTAACCCAGGACAAAGTTGTAATGACGAAATGCATCAGAAAGTGGCTGCACGGCAACAGGAAGTCACGTTTACGTATCACCGAAAGTAACGCTCCGTGTGTACTGACTTGTTGGTCGGGTGAAATATGATGCCCATTCTTATGTCCACCGTGACTAGGATATGCTTGGCGTCTGTTTATCATACCAATGTGCTTTTTATTTTGCCTTTGCTTTTTATTTTGTCGGACAAAAAACGATGCTAGGGCAGCTATTGGCTACTGGCTGTGAACTTCCTTATTTTAGTCCTATCGTACGTCATCACGTACGAATCCGTCAGACTTTGTTGATCGTGTGTAGGCAAGTCCGTTCATTCGAAAGTCCGTCGGACAGTCCGTCGTACAGTCTATCGAAAAGTCCACCGGACCTAGTCCATCGAAAAGTCTGCCCGTGTGTACGTGGCATTAGTGTCACTTTAAGGTTAAAAAATGTTCTGATTTGAGAACCACTTTAACTATGAGATGTCTGTTTCGAAAGTAGAAAACAAAACTGTTCTAGGTTGTGATAAAATAATAATGTATGGGTCAAAATGCTGATTTAAAAGAAATAAAGATTTTTCATTGGATTGTATAATTTTTTGGACAAAATAGTTATTCCATAATTACGCAATAATTTGGAGTGGTTTGAAGAGAAAATTATCATGAGATAAAAAAACAAAAGCAGTTAAAAGAAGTCATGCAGCTCAGTGAATTGACCTTCATATTCTTTAAGACATAACATGTGGCTTTGGTATTAATTTTAATCTCAGTATTCTGTTTCCACAAAGATTACTTTGTTTTGTCGTAGTGGAGTGTATCTCCTGAATGGTTGTGACTAAACATATGGCTGTATGCTGTGGTTGAGATTGCAGAAGTCACATTTCCTGTGATTCAGTTTATGTGGTTTAGAAAATGTTTTGCCTAACAATTGCTGCTAAAGTAGTACAGAATAAAATATATATATACATATATATATCACTATGTAAAAAAAAAAGTCCTCCCTTAATAGCAAAGCGAAGTGTGCCGGAAAGACTGATTTTCCTAGATCAAATATTTAATCAACTCATAATTAGTCAATTTTTGTACAACCAACAAAACAAAATACCTGAATTTATTGATTTTTATATAACATTTCTTTCAATGTTTTCTAGCAGTGACAGTGGCATTGATTTACTAAAGGAGTAGATTATGTTCAATTAGCAAAGTCAATATTTATTTACCGTCGTAAAAAAAAATTTAACCTATGCACCAACATGTGCTAGGCAAAAACCTTTTTTGTAATCCCCCTACACTTAAAGTATAATTAATCTCAGAACTATTTTTGTTTTGGATAGAGTCGATAGGGATTAGAACATCTGTAAGTTTTTATTGCTGTCTGTGACCCCATTAAGGAGATTCACCCTATCTATTTGTCCTATTTACCATTAGCATTGAAAGTGAAAGTAAAAGAAAATCCCAAATTTTGTGTTGTCTCCAGAAAAGTAATAAAGGGGAAATCTTCCAATGGGGACACTAGTTCTGGGAACCCGGGGGGCCCCAAGGAATTCCCTTAATTTGCAGGGATTGCCTCTCGCTTCCTGTTTGGTGATGGGACAGGAAGCCAAGGGAAATCTCCACAATGGGGCACAGATGGTGAAAAAAATCCCTCCCTTACTCTAGCCAAAAAAAAAAAAGTTTTGTCTATATTAAACCCCAATGTGTAACAGCTATTTCATGTATAAATGACCATTGACCATGTACAGTATGTTTAAATCCCATCTCCAACCAAATAAGGTCTCATTTTTTACCCGAAGCACTGAGCTAATCTTTAAAAAAATTATTCTACGCTATGATTACCTAATTCCCTCTATGGTCCCCTTTCGGTGGTAGGGACCGGTGATTTCTTGCTGCTTTCTGCTTGTCTCCACTGTTCTCCTGACCAGTCTGGTTATCTTCCCTGGTAATGTCTTGATGCCAGTCCTAAAGAAGCCTCTGTTGACCCAGATGATGGACAACTTTAGCAACAAATAAGCAGTGCCCATGTCAGAGGACAGAAGAACCCTTCCATGCTGCAGGAAATAAATTAAAAATTTGGAATTAACCTGTCATATGACCAAGTATTTGGGGTCTTTCTTTTAGCCCAACTCCGTTTTTTTTTAACTTTCTCGAATACGTACTTTATTTCCAGGTGTCTGCTCCATTGTCACATGATGCATGAGGTCCTCTTCTCCTGATCTTCCCTCTAGTGGTGGGCATTCCTTAGTCCTGTACTAAACATCACTCATGTAATAACGTGTAAGTGCTGTTCAATACAGCAGTACTGTGGGCTCAGGGCAGCATAAAAAAATGTCCCTAGGGGCTAGACACATGATGCCCCAGGCTAATGAAACAATGCTTTAAGGTACAAAGAGGGTGTATTTACATTATAAAGCAATGCAAAGGTTGCCATTGTTTATCACTGTTCAAAAAAAATAAAAATAAATGAATGACTTGCAAAGCTGAAATTAACCTACCATGAAGAATGCTGACATCCACAACTTTTTTGGCTGCCGCATGCATCCTCTTTCTGGGCAGCCATCGGTTCTGCAATTGCTTCAAGGCGTTGGTGCTCTCCTTTTATTTCTTTTTTTTTTCTCTCTAAAAGTAAATTAAATAACTAAAATATCATAAAAACGTTAACATGATAATGTAATTTCAATATGTACAAACATGTTGGTGCACTCCGGAGCTGGGCTCTGTGCAGCCATAGACACACACAGTATGACTTGGCCCCACCCTGTTCCCTCCTCACAAGATTTGACTGGCAGCAGCCAAAGCCAATGGCCCCCACTGCTCTCAGTGTAGTGCAGTGAGAGCAGAGAGAGAGGAAGGAAAACTGGCAGCTAGGCACAGCGTTGTATCAATGTAGGGCTCAGGTAAGTATTTTAGGGGGGCACAGCAAGATGGTTTTTTTACCTTAATGCAGGAAATATAATAAAATAAAATAAATGTTTTAGCTTTAGAACCACTTTAATTTCCAGTATCAACCATTAGCCAAGGTATGCGAGACATGTGCACACTGAAATATTTTGTTTCAGAATTTCGTTTTCGTCCGAAAAACGGAAAATTGTATACTCACCTTTCCGTAATTTTCCTTTCCTGTCGTATCTTCATGGCAGCATACACTTTGGGTTGTGACTCCGCCCTCACAACCTGATAGGACTACATAGCTATAAGTTGTAGAGATGGCCCCTGCCCAGTATTCTCCGTATATATATATCTCACCTTAGACGGGTGGGAGATTGTATGCTGCCATGAAGATACGACAGGAAAGGAAAATTACGGAAAGGTGAGTATACAATTTTCCGTTTTCCTGTCGCATCATGGCAGCATACACTTTGGGGAGTAACTCGCAAAGACTGGGTGGGAATTCAAACTAAGTTTATTAATCAAATAATAGAGGAATTGGCCTGGATAACGGATCTTCCGAAATCCACCGTGGATAAGCAGGCGGAATCCACCTTGTAATGGGACATGAAGGTGTTCCTGGAGGACCAGGTAGCCGCTCTGCAAATCGTCTCCGCCGAGACTCTACAATATGCCGCCCAGGAGGTTGCCACTGCCCTGGTGGAGTGTGCCCTTAAGCCCTCAGGTACTTGATGGTTACTCAGTGAGTAAGATCTCTTGATGGTCTTTACTAGCCATGAAGCAATGGTGCGTGAGGATGCCGCTTGACCTCTCCTGAAACCGTGTGGGATAATTAGGAGGTTTTCCGACTTTCTAATGGATTTTGTTGCTGAGAGGTATTCTATAACGGTACCCTTAACATCTAGTGGATGAGGGTCTCCCTGATCCGTGCTGAGTGCTGGAAGATTAATCTCCTGATTAAAATGGAATGATGAGGACACCTTGGGGATGAATCGGTCCGAAGGCCTTAGGACTAGCCTGTCTGGAAGAACAACCAAGTATGGTTCGCTAACCATTAGAGCTTGCATCTCTGACACTCGCTTCGCCGATGTTATGGCTATTAAAAATGAAACCTTCAGCGTCAGATCCCAGAGGGATATGCTCTGCATTGGAAAAAAGGGTTCCTTGGATAATGACTCCAGAACAATTGAGAGATCCCAGACCGGGAATGACGGTTTTCTGGGGGGCCTCAGTTTTAGACAGGCCCTCTGAAACTGAACCACCAGAGGCTCTTGCGCCCATTTAACTCCTGTCAAGGCGGACAGGGCCGATACCTGGACCTTCAGGGTGCTTGACCTAAGGCCTTTCTCTAGGCCTGATTGAAGGAACTCCAAGATGTGAGACACCGACGGGGAGGACGAGTCCCAACCTTGCTGGTGGGAGAAGGAGACAAATTTTTCCCAAACTCTCCTGTACGTGATGTTGGTAGTAGGCTTTCTGGCCTGGAGCAAGGTATCCACCACCTTCTGGGAACAGCCCTGCTCTAGGTACCTAGCCCTTTCAGTCTCCAGGCCATCAAGTGTAGCTTCCCCGGGTTCGGGTGAAGAAGATGTCCCTGGGAGAGTAGGTCTGACGTCAATGGGAGAGGCAGAGGCTCTGCCGTGTTCAGCTGCATGAGGGTAGTAAACCATGGCCTCCTCGGCCAGAAAGGGATCACTGCTAGCACCAATGCTGTTGACTTCTTGAGCCTCAAGAGGAATCTCGCTATGAGAGGCGTCGGGGGGAAAATGTACCCCAGGTGAAAGTTCCAGGGGTGTTGGAGGCAGTCCGTCCCCTCTGCCGAAGGAAACGGTGTCCTTGATAGGAATCTCTGGCACTTTGTGTTCTCCGGAGTTGCTGCTAGGTCTATCTCTGGAGGACCCCAGGTTCGGGATATGAGAGCATAGGCTTGTGGACTCAGAGACCATTCGTTGTTGGAGTGGAAATTTCTGCTTAGTGAGTCGGCTAAGGTGTTCTGGACTCCCGGGACATAAACCGCCTTCAGGTCCAGTAGATTCAGCTGCGCCCATTCCAGAACAGGACGGACCTCCTGTAACATGGACCTGCTTCTGGTGCCCCCCTGCCTGTTGATGTAGGCAACGGCCACCTTGTTGTCCATCCTTAGGAGGACATGCTTCCTCCTCAAGTGAGAACTGAAGGTCAGGAGAGCCTGGAACGCTGCTCTCATCTCCAGAACGTTCGACACTGTATCCTGTGCCCTGAAAGGCCAACGACCCTGAGCCGCAAGGTCCTGATAGTGGGCTCCCCATCCCTGTAGACTGGCATCTGAGGTCACGGTTTCTTGATAGGGAGTGACTATCTGCCTGCATCTTCCCAAGTTGTGAGGACGTACCCACCACATCAATGATTGCTTTACCTCCTGAGAGATGAGGATTGGTTGGGACATTGATGTGCCCTTCCACTGACGTAGGAAGGAGATCTGGAGAGGCCTCGAATTCCATTGCGCCCATTGGACCATTGGAATGGTGGAAGCTAGGGAGCCCAGGATACTGAGACAGGTCCTGGCCGGGAGCATTGTAGCGGAGATCGCCCTTTTCACCTTTTGGATTAGAGGAGGGATTTTTTCCCCCGGAAGTTCCACCGTATTCTCCCTTGTGTCCAGTTCGGCCCCCAGAAAGACCATTCTTTGTGTTGGATGGATGTTGCTCTTCCTCCAATTTATCAGCCACCCTAGGGACTGTAATGTGGAGACCAGGATTTCCCTGTGAAGGACAAGAGAGTCCTGGCTGTCTGAGAGAAGTAGGATGTCGTCCAGGTAATGGTGGACCCTCAGCCCGTTTTCTCTCAGGTGGGCTATTACAGGTAATAGGACTTTTGTAAACGTCCTGGGTGCGGTAGAGATCCCGAACGGAAGGCTTCGGAATTGGAAGTGCCGATGATTTAGGGTAAACCGGAGGAATTTTTGGAACTCGGAATGGATAGGGATATGCAAATACGCGTCCTGGAGGTCGATCGACAGCATCCAATCTCCCAAGTTTATTGCTTGGAGGATTGATTGAAGGCTTTCCATCTTGAATGATTCCAACCGTATTGACCGGTTGAGGTTTTTTAGGTCCAAGACTGGACGAAGGTCCCCTGATTTCTTTTTTACTAAGAAAAGTGGGGAGTAGAAACCTTTGCCTCTTTGGGATGGTGGTACCTCCACTATTGCTTGTTTCTGGAGCAACTCTTGGACATACTGGACTAGGGATAGCCTTTTCTCTTGAGAGGGAGGAAGTCTGGTTGAACAGAATTGGTCTCTTGGAGGACGACCTCTGAATGCCCACCTGTGTCCGAAATGAATGGTGGACACCGTCCATGGGTCCTTTATCATTCCCGCCCAGACCAACTTGAACTTTGTGAGTCTGGCCCCCACTACCGCTGGTTGGGCGGGCGAACCTTCAAAAGGACTTCTGGTCATTGGAGGCAGGGGTCTTGGGTTTCTGGAACTTAAGGAAGGACGTCTGGGGGTTCTTCCAGCTCCTTCTGTATTCCTTCCCGGGTCTATAGGATTTCGCATCCCTATATCTTTCCGGAAGGTTACGTTTAAAGGGAGGTGGCCTTTGTTGCTTCGGCCTTCTGTCCGATGGTATGAGACCCGACTTCCCGCCTGTTACTTTAGAGATTGCGGTATCCAGCTTTGCTCCAAAGAGGTTCACCCCATCATATGGAATCCTGCACCAGTTTGACTTTGAGGCGGGGTCAGCCGACCAAGGTTTCAGCCATAGCGCCCTTCTGGCCATTACAGAGGCTAACATGGACCTTGATGTGGATCTGATGGTATCTACGGAAGCCTCCGCCACGAAATCTCCCGCAAGGCTAAGTTCTTGTAAGGCCTTAGTGATCTGTTCCTGATCTGCGCCCTCAGTGACGAGCCTCGCTGTAGCTGAGGACCAGCTGGAGATAGCTTTTCCAACCGCCGCTAATGCCACCGCTGGCCTGCAGGCGCCTCCTGCGAACAGGTAAGCTCTCTTAAGGTCTGTATCCACCTTCCTGTCAAGCACGTCTCTGAACGTTACTGCATCTTCAATGGGGAGCGTCACATGCCTGGCTAGACGCATCAAAGATGCATCCACTACTGGAGGAGAAAGTAAAGGAGAAACTTTGGGTTCCTTGAGAGGGTACAGTTTGGTGAGTCTGTTGGACAGACTGAACTTCTTTTCCGGATTCTGCCACTCCTCCTTAATGAGCTCTTCTAACTCGTCGATGAATGGGAAGGCCTCCGGAACCTTCTTGAGGTTTGGGAAATATTTCCTCTGTTTAGGCTGTGTCTCCTCAAGCTCCTCCCAGTTAATCGCTTCCTTAACCGATCTGATGAACGGTTCTATGAGCGCGAAATCAAAGCCAGCTGAAGCTTCCGGCTCCTCATCATCCGACGGTAGGTCTTGCTCTCTTGAAGCACTGGGAATGGTGGGTGAGGTGCTATAGGTCGTAAACTCCACATCAGGAGTTGAGACCTGGGGAGTAGAGACTCCAGTGGGTTCTATGGCATCCGGCTCTTTCTGCCTGGTGGCTTCATCTATGCACTTGCGGCAGGCTAGTTTGTCTGGGAGGGCCGTGGCCCCACATACCCAGCAAGCGTTCCCGGCTGGACGGGAAGGGTGCGTAGAGGATTGGTGTCCTCGTGCAGGGGATCTTCTGCGGTGGGAACGGCTATGCCTTGAGTGGGATCGACTCCGTCTGCGACTCCCCTTGCGGCCTGAGCGGCTTCTTCCGCGTGAGCGGCTGCGTCTATGGCCGGAGCGGCTTCTCCTGTGCGAAGATTCTCTTCGTGATTTAGATGATCTTGCGGACCTGACAGGGCTGACCAATTAGGTAGCATTAGTACGGTCCTGCTCTCTTTTTCAATCTTCTCTACTTACCGCTGGAATCCCCCCCCCTTACCTATTAGGCTGGTGGTGATCTGCTGGGGCAGCGGCCTCCATAGGAGAAGAAGGTGAATACCTGAGAAAGGTATAGGAAGGTAAGAGCATGCAGCCAGGTCCCAAAAAACAGTGTATAAGTATTAGACACTTACCCAGAGGGAGAGGGTAGCTTAGGAATGCAGAAGTTCAAAACAGCAGCAGTCAAAAGTCTTCCAGGGAGCAAGGAGAGCTCAGAAATGACAAACAGGGCTTTTAAATCTGCCGCCATGGCCGCCGAGGTCACGACCCGCTCGCACATGCGCAGTAGCGGCGCGAAGCGCCCGGCGCCATCTTGGAAACTGGCAAAAACGAAAGTACGCCCTGACGGCGCGCACTGCGCATGCGCGGAAGTGCCGAGACGCTCGGGAAGCCTGTAGGGAGCACAGAGGGACCACAGAGCCCAGCATAGAGGGAAAAAGACCAGAAAAGTGAGGAAAGGAGGCATGGCGACCGCTGCACAACAACTAAGCCTGTTTAAGGCTTATATCAGACCGCAACATACCCCCGAGATCACCAGAGCGGGGCTCCTTCCATCTAGCTCGTTTAGAGGCTGTACAGGTAAGGACTTCCACCCAGGAGAGGCTAGAACCTGGCTGGGGCGAATTCGGTAAGGGGGTGCTTCTGATATGTTCAGTCCTTCAGGTGAGGAAAAATAAGAGAATACTGGGCAGGGGCCATCTCTACAACTTATAGCTATGTAGTCCTATCAGGTTGTGAGGGCGGAGTCACAACCCAAAGTGTATGCTGCCATGATGCGACAGGAAAATACATTTATTTAGTTACTCCCGAAATTCTTTTTTATTTCTTTGATTTTTCGTTAAAAATTGCATTCGTCCGAAAATCCAAATTAAGGTTGAATCTGTCATTGAAGGCTTATGGTGTCTGTCGAATGTTCAAAGAAGATTCGATGGAGCAGCTAAACTGTACGACTTCGTATAGTTTACCTGCCCCGTCGAATCTTCTTAGAACTTTCAACAGACACCATAAGCCAAAGTACGTGTGTACTTAGTTCTAGCTATTTTACTGCTCCTCCTCTTTGGTTACAATCAGCCAATAACATTCATCATCATCATTATCTATCTATCTATCTATCTATCTATCTATCTATCTATCTATCTATCTATCTATCTATCTATCTATCTATCTATCTATCTATCTATCTATCTATCTATCTATCTATCTATCTATCTTTGCAGCCATTTGCTAAAATCATTTAAGTTCATTTTTTTCCTCATTAATGTACACACAGCACCCCATATTGACAGAAAAACACAGAGTTGTTGACATTTTTGCAGATTTATTAAAAAAGAAAAACTGAAATATCACATGATCCTAAGTATTCAGACCCTTTGCTGTGACACTCATATATGTAACTCAGGTGCTGTCCATTTCTTCTGATCATCATTGAGATGGTTCTACGCCTTCATTTGAGTCCAGCTGTGTTTGATTATACTGATTGGACTTGATTAGGAAAGCCACACACCTGTCTATATAAGACCTTACAGCTCACAGTGCATGTCAGAGCAAATGAGAATCATGAGGTCAAAGGAACTGCCTGAAGAGCTCAGAGACAGAATTGTGGCAAGGCACAAATCTGGCCAAGGTTACAAAAAAAATTCTGCTGCACCTAAGGTTCCTAAGAGCACAGTGGCCTCCATAATCCTTAAATGGAAGATGTTTGGACGACCTGAACCCTTCCTAGAGCTGGCCGTCCAGCCAAACTGAGCTATTGGGGGAGAAGAGCCTTGGTGAGAGAGGTAAAGAAGAACCCAAAGATCACTGTGGCTGAGCTCCAGAGATGCAGTCGGGAGATGGGAGAAAGTTGTAGAAAGTCAACCATCACTGCAGCCCTCCACCAGTCGGGTCTTTATGGCAGAGCGGCCCGACGGAAGCCTCTCCTCAGTGCAAGACACATGAAAGTCTGCATGGAGTTTGCTAAAAAACACCTGAAGGACTCCAAGATGGTGAGAAATAAGATTCTTTGGTCTGATGAGACCAAGATAGAACTTTTTGGCCTTAATTCTAAACGGTATGTGTGGAGAAAACCAGGCACTGCTCATCCCCTGTCCAATACAGTCCCAACAGTGAAGCATGGTGGTGGCAGCATCATGCTGTGGGGGTGTTTTTCAGCTGCAGGGACATGACGACTGGTTGCAATGAAGGGAAAGATGAATGCAGCCAAGTACAGGGATATCCTGGACGAAAACCTTTTCCAGAGTGCTCAGGACCTCAGACTGGGCCAAAGGTTTACCTTCCAACAAGACAATGACCCTAAGCACACAGCTAAAATAACGATGGAGTGGCTTAACAACAACTCTGACTGTTCTTGAATGGCCCAGCCAGAGCCCTGACTTAAAGCCAATTGAGCATCTCTGGAGAGACCTAAAAATGGCTGTCCACCAACATTAACCATCCAACCTGACAGAACTGGAGAGGATCTGCAAGGAGGAATGGCAGAGGATCCCCAAATCCAGGTGTGAAAAACTTGTTGCATCTTTCCCAAAAAGACTCATGGCTGTATTAGATCAAAAGGGTGCTTCTACTAAATACTGAGCAAAGGGTCTGAATACTTAGGACCATGTGATATTTCAGTTTTTCTTTTTTAATAAATCTGCAAAAATGTCAACAATTACTTAACATTAATGAGGAAAAAATGAACCTAAATGATTTTAGCAAATGGCTGCAATATAACAAAGAGTGAAAAATTTAAGGGGGTCTGAATACTTTCCGTCCCCACTGTATATATATTTTTAGGGTTACAAATTCTTTAAAGTGTTACTAAATCCAGGACCCTGCATTCACTATATCTAGTCTCCCACAGTACACAGAACATGGAAATGCAATTATTTTAGAAACAATATAAACCGCTAAAGACCTTTTCTCATCAGAAGTTATACATAGCTCCCAACTGTCCCTGATTTCGAGGGACTGTCCCTGATTTGGAACAAAGTCCCTCTGTCCCTCTTTCCTCCTCATTTGTCCCCCATTTTGGTCTGATCTATATAGTTGTATATAAAATGCACTTTTTTTCTTTCAAAAAGTGTTTCCCAGTGCTAAATCTTTCATCCAATTTCTAAGTTGCTGCATTTGTAGATTTCAAAAGCCAGTATAAAGGAATGGTAATGGTAATAAAAAGGACTTGTATATTTTTCCTAATCATTTTTTTTTTTTTTATAATTCCTCTTTAACCATTTAAAAACCACCCCACATACATTTACTACGACATGGCGGCCCAAAGGCGCAAAATCATATACCTGTACGTGATTCTCATGCACGGCTCTGGGGCGTGCATGCATGCCGCCGGAGCCGCGCTCCCTCTGGGTTTGAACATAGCGGGAGCAAATCAGCAGGTCCCACGATCGCTCGCTGGAGAAAAAGAAGGAAAGTCTGCCTAAAGCTGGCCATACACTATACAATTTTCCTGTTCAACTTTCCTTTAGATTTACCAAAACCATATAATATGAGGTCAAACCTAAACCCTTTCAATTTGTATGCAATCAGACAGGCCCTTGCACTACATAGTTGAAGGTAAATCTAAAGGAAATTGAATCAGAAAATTGTATAGTGTATGGCCAGCCTTAGTAAACAAGGTAGATCATCCTTCTGTCAGACAGCAAGAGAGACATCTGTGATTTCTGCTAATCAGCAACATAGATGTCTCTCTTCCTCGAGTGCATCCGTCCCCCACACAGTAGGAAAATGCTCATAGGGAATACAGTTAACCCTTTGATTGCCCCTGATGTTAACCCCTTCCCTGCCAGTGTCATTTATACAGTGTCTGTGCATTGTTTTAGCACTGATCACTGTATTGGTGTCACTGGTCCCCAAAAAGTGTCACTTAGGGTCAGATTTGTCCACTGCAATGTCGCATTCCTGCTAAAAATCACTGACCGCCACCATTACTAGTAAGAACATTTAAAAAAAAAAAAGTCCCTATATCTGTCCAATAGTTTGTAGATACTATAACTTTTGTGCAAACCAATAAATACCGTATTTATCGGCGTATAACACGCACTTTTTTCCCCTTAAAATCAGGGGAAATTCGTGGGTGCGTGTTATACGCCGATCCCCGCTAATTGTGAGCTATCGGCGGTGATCGCCGCCGAGATTCACATAGCGAGTAGTTTTAAATATGGCGCCGCGGAGTTCGGAGGGACTCGGCGGTGCTGAACGAGCGCCGCCGAAATCACAGAGCCGAGATACATATAGTCGAGTGTATTCGGCTCTTTCCGGCGCCGCTCACAGTCCCGCCCAGTCCCGCCATTGGACCTGTGTTATGTCCATCATAGGGCGGGACTGGGCAGGACTGTGAGCGGCGCCGGAAAGAGCCGATTACACTCGACTATGTGTATCTCGGCGGCGTTCATTCAGTTCCTCCGGCGCCGAGTCCCTCCGAACTCCGCGGCGCCATATTTAAAACTACTAGCATGTGTATGTCGGCGGCGGCAGGCAGTAGGCATGGACACTGGGGACAAGGCTGCACTGGGGACAAGGCTGCACTGAGGCAAGGCTGCACTGACAAGGCTGCACTGAGGCAAGGCTGCACTGACAAGGCTGCACTGAGGCAAGGCTGCACTAGGGCAAGGCTACACTGACAAGACTGCACTGACAAGGCTGCACTGACAAGACTGCACTGACAAGACTGCACTGACAAGACTGCACTGACAAGGCTGCACTGACAAGACTGCACTGACAAGGCTGCACTGACAAGGCTGCACTGACAAGACTGCACTGGGGCAAAGCTGCACTGACAAGGCTGCACTGGGGCAAAGCTGCACTGACAAGGCTGCACTGGGGCAAAGCTGCACTGACAAGGCTGCACTGGGGCAAAGCTGCACTGACAAGGCTGCACTGGGGCAAAGCTGCACTGACAAGGCTGTACTGACACTGAAAAGGCTGCAATGACACTAACAAGGCTGCAGATGAACACTGATGAGGCTGCATTGATGGGCATTTTAATGTAAGTTTCTTTTCCTTAAACTTCCCTCCTAAAAGTTTTTTTCCTTAAAATTCTCTCCTAAACTTGGGGTGCATGTTATACGCCGGCGTGTGTTATACGCCGATAAATACGGTATATGCTTTTTTGGATTTTTTTTTTTACCAAAAATATGTAGCACAATACAAATTGGCCTAAATTGATAAAGAAATTCAAATTTTTTTTACATTTTTTATTGAGAATGTTTTAAAGCAGAAAGTAAAAAATATTGTTATTTTTTCAAAATAGTCAGTCTTTTTTTGTTTATAGCGGAAAAAATAAAAACCGCAATAGGTGATCAAATACCACCAAAAGAAAGCTCTATTTGTGGGAAAAAAGGACATTAATTTTATTTGGGTACAGAGTTGCACGACCGCGCAATTGTCAGTTAAAGCAATGCAGTGCCGTATTGTAAAAAATGGCCTATTCAGGAAGTGTACTTCCTTCCGGAGCTGAAGTGGTTAAGGGGGCGTGGCAGGGTGTGTGTCCTATGCCTACATACTTTTGCTACACACCAAACTGAGCATGCACAGAGTGCCTCCTAGGGCTCTGTACTATCGGGAGATGGATTGGGATAGTGGAAGAATGGGAGGATCAGAGAGGACAGGATCAAACAGCCTTTTTACACAATGCATGGTATTAACCCCTTAGGTTCCACAGTGAGTATAACAAGCATGCTTTACTGCACATACAGACTGATTTTACTGTTGTGGGTTTAGTAACACTTTAAATGCAGCCTGCTGACTACTTGTAAAAAAAATGCAGCATGCAAAAATCTCCAACATGTCTGCATTTTTCCATCCCGCACTGCAGCTCCTTTCTGTCTGCTCAGCTGCAATGCATAAAAGTGAATGAAATGTCACACTCTGGCATTTCAATAAAGTTAAAAAAAAGGGAAATAGTGCTCTGCACTTTAAAAGCACAAGGTACTGCCGTCCAGAGCCAACACTTCTTGCACGGTAAAAGCAGTGTTACACAAAAAGTGTAAATAAGCCCAAAATTATACATTAATGCCCCGTACACACAGTCAGATTTTCCAATGGAAAATGTGTGATAGGACCTTGTTGTCGGAAATTCCGACCGTGTGTGGGCTCCATCACACATTTTCCATCGGATTTTCCGACACACAAAGTTTGAGAGCAGGCTATAAAATTTTCCGACCACAAAATCCGTTGTCAGAATTTCCGATCGTGTGTACACAAATCCGACGCACAAAGTGCCACGCATGCTCAGAATAAATAAAGAGATGAAAGATATTGGCTGCTGCCCCGTTTATAGTCCCGACGTACTTATTTTACGTCACCGCGTTCAGGATGAATGGATTTTCCGACAACTTTGTCTGACCGTGTGTATGCAAGACAAGTTTGAGCCAACATCCGTTGGAAAAAATCCTAGGATTTTGATGTCGGAATGTCCGATCAATGTCTGACCGTGTGTACAGGGCATTAGAATGTAAACAAACAGATTATCATTTCCTGTGTTGGTCACATTGTGATCTCTCATAAATGAAAACTTCTACTTAGTCACATAGCCGATCAGAGAAGAAGCTAATGGAGAGAACTCCTTAAAGTGACATTAAAGCCTCGTTTTTTTATATATATATACATATATATTAAAATAACAAACATGTTATACTTACTGTACCTGCTCTGTGCAATGGTTTTGCACAAAGCAGCCCCAATCCTCTTCTGGGGTCCCCCGTCGGCGCTCCAGGCCCCTCCTCTTTGGCAAGTGCCCACGCGGAAAGCAGATTTCCATGGGGGCATCTGTGCGTGTTTGCACCCGAGCCCCGACTCGACCTCGGTCCCCGCTCCTGGGTCACAGCATTTGATTGACGGGAGCCAACAACACCCGCTGCGATCAATCTGCCCAATGAGGAGGGAAATAGCGTCAGGAGTCGCTGCTCTTGTGCACGTCGCTGGATTGAATTGGGCCTAGGTAAGAAAAGGGGGGGGGTCTGGGGGGAGCTGCAGCACCTTAATGCATAGAATGCATTATAGTGTATGTAAACCCAGTTCATAAAATTTGAGCTGAGCACATATATCTGCAGTGTTTTCTTATCTCTGTTCAAAGCTCTAAGTCCCGTGGCTTTCTCCTGCTCCGTTATTCTGTTATCAGCATGGTAACTTCTGACAAGTTCTCAGACAACTGTGGTAAAACCAGGCTGAATTATGTGTCAGGGTGGGTGCTATAAATAGATTAGCAGAGAGCTGGTCTATTCACAGCATAGCTCTGAAAGTATCTGCCTATGTAGAGGGGGGGGGGGGGGGTGTGCCTTTCCTCCAAACAGCTGTCTTGCAGTGTAAGCAAAGAATCCACACCCACAGGTGAATAAGGAAGAGAAAATTATAACAGGACGTGCACTTTCTAAACAGTGTATAAAGATGAAGAAAGCAGATATACATGTAAAATGTATGTAGGGAGATTTGTTTCATCCCTGTGTATCATCATTATTATTATTACACATGGTTTATATAACGCCAAAAGTTTGCGCAGCGCTTAACAAAATTAAGTCTGAGGTTGTTCACTTCACTGGGTATATGTGAGGATTTAAATCCACTTTAAGGTGAAAAACCATGAGGTTTTAGAACCACTTTAAATAGCAGCATTCTAGAAGAGGTTTATCCAAAATGAAGGTATATTTATTTTACTATTTTCTTTTTTATTCGATTCTTTATTTAGGTCTAGCATGCAGAAATACAGAAACCATCACAATGGTGTGCATGAAAATAAATAATTCCAAAACCTAACCAATGGTACATACACCACAGTGTAGGAAAAGATGATCAAATATCTGAAGAGAAGAACACTGAACTTCAAGGGACTAGGACGTCTCTGTACCCCGCACAACCAGTTTTAACGGCAATTGCCTTTTTTATAATTAGGAGTAAAGAAAGAGCCGAACTGACCCGTAGGTCTTAGCAACCAGAGAAAAGCAGTAGGGGAGTAGCAAAAGAAAGAGGATGGGTGAGAAGATAGAGAGGGGGAGAAAGATTAAATGAAAAAGGGGTGGGCAGATTTGATACCACCGACCAGTCACGCCATCTCTGTCCGGGTAGCCTCAAGAGTAGTCACACCTCAGGGGAGCTAAACCACCAGCTCCACAAATTCCTCAGAGTAGACAAATTCATGCCAGTAAAACCATTCTTTGAGAAATTTCTCACGTAGGCCTTTCTCTGTGGCCACCAAGTTCTCCATATCGTTAATTTCTGCTACTTTCTTCAACCAGGTGGCGACTGACGGCTGCTGTGTCTGCTTCCAGAATAGGGGGATGCAGCTTTTCGCAGCTATGCAAAATGGATCTCCTATTGATCTTACTAGGAATCCCGTCATGATGTAGAAGGAAGAATTCAGGGGTCCAAGGTAACTCCTGATCAGTGAACTTTTAAACTCTGTCCAAAAGGACGGATGCGGCAAGGCCAGAAGATGTGAAGAAGTGATCCAGGTGCCTCCCCACATCTCCAGTTTACTATTATCTTAATGGTATTACCCTAATAAAAATACAAATATCCATTTTTATGCATCTTGCCTTGCATTTATATGCATTATGTGTGTTGCAATGTAAATGAGGCACATAGAAAGCCATTGTTTTCTTTGGGCCCATGCAGTGACCTGCATTTATCCAGCGTAGAAAAATGCAGGTCACTGGACATTGTGTAAATGAGCCCTTATGGGTGCCTTTACATTGGACTTTTACTCTTTTCTATTGACTTTCACCAGCAGTTGTACGCTCACAGGATCCCGAAAGTCAGCAAACCAGAAATGCCCATATTCTGTTCACAGACAGCCTTCGATGTTAGTGCAGGAGAGAACATGAAGATCTGAGATATTCACCTGCTTCCCTCTGCTGATTCTGGACTGTACATAAGGACACCCAAAGGGTTGGTCTCTCGAAACAGAAAACAGGGAATGAAAACTGTCATTTAGTGTAGTTGTGACTAGTAACCACTAGAGTGCGCTAAATGACTGATCTACATTGTACCTCTATCACAAACATACAGTATCTCAGTGCAGTAGTCCCCTATAGTCCCATTATCCATATCATTCAAGTCAAACAATCTATACTCCCTGTGCTATCTGCCACTGGAGGCTGGTGATAGAGTAAATATACTCAGCCACAAGAAAGCCTTGCAGAGCAATCCTGAGCCCTCCATTATTCTTTCTACACTGACTGTGAATGTTACCAGTAACGTTTGTCAGACATTTTGGGAAATACTAATAATAAAAAGGTGCTATTTTGGTACAATGTGCTCTGATTAACAGCAACATGATTTAGGAACACAATCTGGCATATATAGTATCCTACAAAAGTGAGTACACCCCTCACATTTTTGTAAATATTTTATTATATCTTTTCATGTGACAACACTGAAGAAATGACACTTTTCTACAATGTAGTGAGTGTACAGTTTGTATAACAGTGTAAATTTGCTGTCCCCTCAAAATAACTCAACACACAGCCAGGGGCGGACTGATAACTCATGGGGCCCCCGGGCAATAGGAGATTATGGGGCCACACAGTATACACACACACAGTATACAATCACACAGTATATACATACATGTACACACAGTATACACAGACAGATGTAAAAAAAACACAGATTTATACATACTGTCCCTGGTTTTACTGAGGCTGGCAACCCTGATGGGGCCCCCTAGTGGCCCAGGGCCCCCGGGCAGTGCCCAAGTGGCTCAATGGTCAGTCCGCCCCTGCACACAGCCATTAATGTCTAAACTGCTGGCAACAAAAGTGAGTACACCACTAAGTGAAAATGTCCAAATTGGGCCCAAAGTGTCAATACTTTGTATGGCCACCATTATTTTCCAGCACTGCCTTAACCCTCTTGGACATGGAGTTCACTAGAGCTTCACAGGTTACCACTGGAGTCCTCTTCCACTCCTCCATGATGACATCACAGAGCTGGTGGATGTTAGAGACCTTGCGCTCCTCCACCTTCCGTTTGAGGATGCCCCACAGATGCTCAATGGGGTTTAGGTCTGGACACATGCTTGGCCAGTCCATCACTTTTTCCCTCAGCTTCTTTAGCAAGACAGTGGTTGTCTTGGAGGTGTGTTTGGGGTTGTTATCATGTTGGAATAATGCGGCCCAGTCTCCAAAGGGAGGGGATCATGCTCTGCTTCAGTATGTCACAGTACATGTTGGCGTTCATGGCTCCCTCAATAAACTGTAGCTCCCCAGTGCCGGCAGTACTCATGCAGCCCCAGACCATGACACTCCCATCACCATGTTTGACTGTAGGCAAGACACACTTGTCTTTGTACTCCTCACCTGGTTGCCACCACACACGCTTGACACAATCTGAACCAAATAAGTTTATCTTGGTCTCATCAGACCACAGGACATGGTTCCACTAATCCATGTCCTTAGACTGCTTGTCTTCAGAAAACTGTTTGCAGTCTTTCTTCTGCATCATCTTTAGAAAAGGCTTCCTTCTTGGACTACAGCCATGCAGACCAATTTGATGCAATGAGCAGTTTATGGTCTGAACACTGACAGGCTGACCTCCCACTCCTTCAACCTCTGCAGCAATGCTGGCAGCATCATACATCTATTTCCCAAAGACAACCTCTGGATATTACACTGAGCACGTGCACTCAACTTCTACTCAAAGGCGGTGCAGGCTCGCTCGGGTTTGCTGTATTATATCTTCTCTATAGCGAGTGAGTGAGCGAACAAGTGGAGGGGCGGGGGGTTGGTGAAAGGAGGCAAAAGATTCTTTCTCCTTCTCTATAGCGGGCGCAGACTAGCAGTGGCACAGGTGACAGTTATATTTCATGTGCTGCTGTAGGGGGAGAGGCCGCCCTGGCCAGGCAAGCCCCTTGGGACGCTCTGGCCCCTTACATGAGTAATGCCTGTACCTCCCTGATGGCGGCCCTGCTCCAATCACCATGTTTGACTGTAGGCAAGACACACTTGTCTTTGTACTCCTCACCTGGTTGCCGTGACACACGCTTGTCACGATCTGAACCAAATGAGTCTATCTTGGTCTCATCAGGCCACAGGACATGGTTCCAGTAATCCATGTCCTTAGTCTGCTTGTCTTCAGCAAACAGTTTGCTGGCTTACTTGTGCATCATCTTTAGAAGAGGCTTCCTTCTGGGACAACAGCCATGCAGACCAATTTAATGCAGTGTGCGTCGTATGGTCTGAGCACTGACAGGCTGACTCCCCACCCCTTCAACCAATGCTGGCAGCACTCATATGTCTATTTCCCAAAGACAACCTCTGGATATGATGCTGAGCACATGCACTTAACTTCTTTTTTCAACCATGGCGAAGCCTGTTCTAAGTGGAACCTGTCCTGTTAAACCGCTGTATGCAGGGGCGTAACTACCACCATAGCGACCCATGCGGGCAATATGGGGCCCGCAGCCGAGTGGGGCCCAGTGAGGATAAGAGCACCGCTGGCACAGTCTTCCAGCCAGGGGAAGAGAGAGGAAAGGAAGAGGCGAGCTGTCTGTATCCGCAGAGAGCTGAAATGCCCGATGGAAGAGCTTTCATTAGAACTTCCAGTGTTCCCGGGGCTCACGTCACATAGCTCCACCTTTTGGCCCGGTGCCTTTGATAGACAGAACGCCGATCCAATGTGGGACATGTGACGTCATCAAAGGTGTCGGGCCAAGAGGTGGGGCTATGTGACGATGAGTCCCGGGAATAAAGTGAATCTGCTTGTAATTTGGAACAGGTACATTTTTTAATGTGTAGCTCCAGCCCAAAAATCTATTTTTAAGATTTTTGGATAATATAGGGCAGGGATATCACCCCTGTACCATTTTTTTTTTTTTGCTGTCTGTGCCCCTGTTCAGAAGATATCACCTCACTTTCTGTCCCAATGACAATTGGATTTTGAAAATTTTGGGTTATTAGGTAAACAAGGATTGGTGATAAAGCATTAATGGAGACACCTTTTTCCCCATATTAACTCTACCTGGAGAGAATTTCCCTTCCTAGGCATAGATTTCCTTTCACTTCCTGTTGTCTCCCTCCGTTTGTAAGTAGGAGTCGTTTGTAAGTCAGATGTTTGAAAATAGGGGACCGCCTGTATATACTATACGGCCTGCCCTATACACACTGTGGAAAATTGGGCCTTAGGTGTTGGTGTTACCAGAACACTGTAAGCCCTCACAGTTACTCTTGGTGGGCCCTGGAACAGGCAATGCTGTGAAACATTATATCAAGAATTGTAATTACATGTCCCTGTTAAACAGGGGCATAAAAATTGGGCCTTAGGCAGTGGTGGTGGTGGCATAACACTGTAAAGCCTCACAGATACTTTTGTTGAGCGCAGGAACAGGCCCTGATATGAAATATTAGATCAAAAATTGTAACTACGCGACCCTGTTAAACAGGGGCAGAAAAATTGGGTCTTAGGTAGTGGTGGTGGTGCCACAACACTGCAACCCCTCACAGATACTCTTGTTGAGCGCAGGAACGAGCCCTGCTGTTAAATATTTGATCAAAAATTGTAATTACCCGCCCCTGTTAAACAGGGGCAGAAAAATTGGGCCTTAGGTAGTGGTGCCCTGAACCGAAAATATTCTTAGAAGCTATTATCATGAAAATTGAGGAGGAATAGGATAGTCGCTCAGCATAACAGGATAGTCACTCAGCATATACAGTCTTCAAGGGATCCCACATCCATAGAAAAATCAATCGGTTACATCAGCATCAGGTGCTTGCTAGCTGGTGATCCAAGACTGATTCATTTTTATGAATGTGAGCCGATCAACAGAGTCTCTGTGATCGGTTACAAAGCCTCCAGCAGCACTGAATGTGCGTTCAGAAAGAATGCTGGATGTAGAACAGGCCAGTAGCTCAATTGCATATTGAGCAAGCACTGGCCAGTGGTCCATCCTCAAGACCCAGTAACCCAGTGGATGTTCTGGTGGAAAGGTCTCCAATTCTGATCTTGCCCCTAGATATTCCTGCGCCATGTAATTCAGACGCTGGCGATGGTTGCTGGAACCGATCAGACCTGGGCGCTGAGGACTGAAGAATTGCCTGAAGGCTTTGGTCAGCCACCTTCTCCACCGCTCTTTCTGTGACTGAACGAAGCCTCAGCAGCACATTGTCCAGCACCAGGAAATTGTAACCTCCCAGGCTCTGGAAGTGCATTGCACAAACCTTTCTGCAAAGCCTCCCGAAGATGTTTCATCCTCTGCTCCCTCTGCGAAGGCTGAATAAGTTCTGCAACCTTACCCTTATAAGATCAAGAAGGGTTGCCAGCTAGTAATGATCCCTCTCCTTGATACCATGAATCCTAGGGTCCTTTTGCAGGCTTTGCAGGATCAGGGAGGCCATGCAGCGTAGGTTTGCAAAGGCATTCGATCCTGAGTCCTCTGGGTCACTAAGGATCACATGATCCTCAACCACCTCCTCCCCGCCTGGTACAACTCCATGGGTTTCTGGGGACTGAAAACAATCCCTTGAAGACTGCTGCTGATGCTGAGTGTTATCCTCCACCTCTATGATGACACAATCCTCCTCCTCCTCCGCCTATTCTTCTTCCTGTGTGATCGGCGGGCCTGCAGGAATACTAGTATCTGGATAAAGGGGGCCTTGAGAGGTAAGGAAGTCCTCCTATTCCTCCCGCTGTTCTGCCTTAAGTGCCCTGTCCATTATTCCACGAAGCGTGTACTCCAACAAGAAGACAAGAGGGACAGTATTACTGATGCATGCACTGTCACTGCTCACCATCCTCGTGGCCTCCTCAAATGGTGACAGGACAGTGCATGCATCCTTCATCAGTAGCCACTGGCGTGGCCAACAAAAGCCAAGCTCCCCTGACCCTGTCCTGGTGCCATACTCACACAGGTACTCATTGATGGCCCTCTGCTGCATGTGCAGCCGCTGCAGCATTGCCAATGTTGAGTTCCACCTGGTGGGCATGTCACAAATGAGGCGGTTCTTGGGAAGGTTTTTGAATGTCAGCCAGCCGAGTACTGGCATTATATGACCAGCGGAAATGACCACAGACTTTCCTGGCCTGCCTCAAGAGATCCTGTAAGCCCGGGTACCTGCTCAAGAACCGCTGCACCACCAAATTCAGGACGTGAGCCAAACAGGGAACATGGGTCAAGTGTCCCTGTCTAAGGGCGGAGAGGAGGTTGGTGCCATTGTTGCATACAACCATTCCTGGCTGAAGCTGGCATGACGTCAACCACCTCTGAGCCTGCCCCTGCAGAGCTGACAGAATCTCTGCCCCAGTGTGGCTCCTGTCCCCTAAGCAGACCAACTCAAGCACCGCATGGCATCTTTTGGCCTGAGTGCTTGCATAGCCCCTTGAATGCCTATGGAGCATCGCTGGTTAAGAGGAAAAATCTGTAGAGAAAGAGGCCATAGAGGAAGAAGAAGAGGAGGGGGTGGAGGAAAGAGCTGTGGCAGAATCACCACTAGCATTTTGGAGGCGTGGTGGCGGAACAAACTCCAACAATACTGAACCCTGTCCTGCATCGTACCCAGCTGACAGCAGAGTTACCCAGTGCGCCGTGAAAGAAAGGTAACATCCCTGTCCATGCCTGCTGTACCATGAGTCAGCAGTAATGTGCACCTTACTGCTGACTGCCCTGTCCAACGAGGCCAAGACATTGCCTTCCACATGCTGGTAGAGAGCCAGAATGGCCTTCTGTGAAAAGAAATGGCGTTTGGGAACCTGCCAATGAGGTACTGCACATTCCACAAATTCACTAAAGGGGGCAGAGTCTACCAGCTGAAAAGGCAGCAGTTGCAGTACTAGCAATTTGGCCAAGCTAGCATTCAGACGCTGAGCATGTGGATGGCTGGGACCGAATTTCTTTCGATGGTTTAGCAACTGGGGAAGGGAAATTTGCCTGCTAAAATCAGATGGAGGTGTACTGATAGCAGGCTGGCTGCAAGTACCTGGGACACCTATTGCTATACCTTCATTCCTCTCAGTGCAGGTTTCTGAGAGGACTGGAGGTATAGTGGGGATGGAGAACCCAGCTGATGAGGAGCAAGAACTTTTCAAAATATGTGGGGAGTCAGCAGTGCCCTGCACCTGCTTAGCTCTGCGGTGTGATACAATAGAGTGGTTGCCCTTAGGCTGCCCCCTGGAGCAACCTTGTTGGAGATGTGTCTCCTCCTCCTCTCTTCTATCAGGCACCCAAGTTGAGTCAGTAATCTCATCATCCCCTCCCTCCTTGTCACTGGAGCAAACTTGGCAGTATGCTGCAGCTGGGGGAACATGACTGCCAGTTTCTTGACCTTCTTGGGCATTCCTCTCTCTAGGCTGACGTTACTCCCTTCCTCAACCTGGGTACCATCATCGGAGCCTTCAATTAGCTGCGCATCCTCCTGCAGCATGTACAGTGTTGACGGAAAGTATTCAGACCACCTTAAATTTTTCACACTTTGTTATATTGCAGCCATTTGCTAAAATCATTTAAGTTCATTTTTTTCCTCATTAATGTACACACAGCACCCCATATTGACAGAAAAACACAGAATTATTTAGACCCTTTGCTCAGTATTTAGTAGAAGCACCCTTTTGATCTAATACAGCCATGACTCTTTTTGGGAGAGATGCAACAAGTTTTTCACACCTGGATTTGGGGATCCTCTGCCATTCCTCCTTGCAGATCCTCTCCAGTTCATGTTGGATGGTAAACGTTGGTGAACAGCCATTTTTAGGTCTCTCCAGAGATGCTCAATTGAGTTTAAGTCAGGGCTCTGGCTGGGCCATTCAAGAACAGTCACGGAGTTGTTGTGAAGCCACTCCTTCGTTATTTTAGCTGTGTGCTTAGGTTCATTGTCTTGTTGGAAGGTAAAACTTCGGCCCAGTCTGAGGTCCTGAGCACTCTGGAGAAGGTTTTCGTCCAGGATATCCCTGTACTTGGCCGCATTCATCTTTTCCCTTGGTTGCAACTAGGGTTGTCCCAATACCGATACTAGTCCGTTCTGCTGTCCCTCTCTCTTCCTCTGTCCCTCTCCGTTCTGCTGTCCCCCTCCGTTGTGCTGTCTCTCTCTCCATGTCCTCCTTTGTGAATGGACAGAGTCAGCTGACTCTGTCCACTCACATAACTGAAACATTGTAATCTCCTGTGATTACGATGTCTTCTCTCCATTCATTCTAAGTGCAGCTGAGGCTGCAGAGAAAGGGACTGGGCAATCTCTATCCTCGGTCTCTTTCTCTGTCTCAAGGGGGAGATATCAGGGGTCTGTTAAGACCCCTGATATCTCACCAAAGCCCCCCAACAGGGCTGATTAAAAAAAAAAAAACACATATTGCAATAAATAAAAAAAAAAAATATTATTGTAAAAAATAATAAAAATGTAAATAAAAAAAAACACACAGACACCATTCACCCCCTCCCCCCCCCTAAAAAAAAGAAAAAAAAGAAAGCATGGTTAAAAAAAAACAAAACACTGTCACGTGACATTAAAAAAAAGTATCGGTATCGGCGAGTACTTGAAAAAAAGTATCGGTACTTGTACTCTGTCCCAAAAAAGTGGTATCGGGACAACCCCAATTGCAACCAGTCGTCCTGTCCCTGCAGCTGAAAAACACCCCCACAGCATGATGCTGCCACCACCATGCTTCACTGTTGAGACTGTATTGGACAGGTGATAAGCAGTGCCTGGTTTCCTCCACAAATACCGTTTAGAATTAAGGCCAAAAAGTTCTATCTTGGTCTCATCAGACCAGAGAATCTTATTTCTCACCATCTTGGAGTCCTTCAGGTGTTTTTTAGCAAACTGCATGCGGGCTTTCATGTGTCTTGCACCGAGGAGAGGCTTCTGTCGGGCCACTCTGCCATAAAGCCCCAACTGGTGGAGGGCTGCAGTGATGGTTGACTTTCTACAACTTTCTCCCATCTCCATCTCTGGAGCTCACCCACAGTGATCTTTGGGTTCTTCTTTACCTCTCTCACCAAGGCTCTTCTCCCCCGATAGCTCAGTTTGGCCGGACGGCCAGCTCTAGGAAGGGTTCTGGTCGTCCCAAACGTCTTCCATTTAAGGATTATGGAGGACACTGTGCTCTTAGGAACCTTAAGTGCAGCAGAAATTTTTTTGTAACCTTGGCCAGATTTGTGCCTTGCCACAATTCTGTCTCTGAGCTCTTCAGGCAGTTCCTTTGACCTCATGATTCTTATGTAGACAGGTGTGTGGCTTTCCTAATCAAGTCCAATCAGTATAATCAAACACAGCTAGACTCAAATGAAGGTGTAGAACAGGGGTATGCAATTAGCGGACCTCCAGCTGTTCCAAAACTACAAGTCCCATTGTGCCTCTGCCTCTGGGTGTCATGCTTGTGGCTGTCAGAGTCTTGCTAAGCCTCGTGGGACTTGTAGTTCTGCAACAGCTGGAGGTCTGCTAATTGCATATCCCTGGTGTAGAACCATCTCAAGGATGATCAGAAGAAATGGACAGCACCTGAGTTAAATATATGAGTGTCACAGCAAAGGGTCTGAATACTTAGGACCATGTGATATTTCAGTTTTTCTTTTTTAATAAATCTGCAAAAAATGTCAAAAATTCTGTGTTTTTCTGTCAATATGGGGTGCTGTGTGTACATTAATGAGGGAAAAAAATGAACCCAAATGATTTTAGCAAATGGCTGCAATATAACAAAGAGTAAAAAATTTAAGGGGGTCTGAATACTTTCAAGTCCTCACTGTATATATACGGGACTGTCTGTATATATATAAATATTAAATACACTGCAGCTAACTGAATAATCTGGCTGCCTGCTCAATCTAAATGACACTCTCTCTCCGTCCACACCAACGACACACTACACGAGGCCGACGTGCAGGCGGCCTTATATAGTGTGGGGCGTGGACTTAGTCCCCCTGAGCCATGATTGGCAAAAGGCACCCTGCCTTTGGCCAATTATGGCTCTGTTAGCTGAGGACGCTGTGATTGGCCAAAGCATGCAGGTCATGGTGCATGCTCTGGCCAATCATCATACAGGAATGCACTGCGCTCCCACAGGGCATTATGGCCGCTACGTGCCGCTCAAATTTGGCGTGAACGGCCCGTAATGTTCGGTTTTCGACGAACGGGCGAACAGCCAATGTTCGAGTCAAACTCATGTTCGACCCGAACAGAAAGCTCATCCCTAATACACACTACATAAACATACATACACATTACATAGACATACATATGCAATAAAAACACTTACTTATAGTTGGTATAGCCAGCTGCTGAGCTACAACATAGAGAAGAAGACATTGCTCGTTATTTTCCTCTCTCCCTCTACTGTGCTATTAATGTTATGCTGCACTTTTTTTGATATGCTTCTCAATTCAGAGGAACACACCCCTTCATGCATAATAGATCCTCCGGGTGTTTTGCAATTAGCTTCATATGTATACAGATGCTGTTAGGGTACTTCCCTCACCTGTTACTATTTATATTGAATTAAGCAAAGTCCTCTGGATCATAAGTTCTCCTTGTTTAGGGGAAGAGCTGAAGCCAAGCAAGCCCATAAACCTCTATGCAGAGCGCTGAGAAAGATGGGAGTTGTAGTCTGAAACGGTAGCCATGTAATGGCTACACTATAATGGTTACACTAGAGATCCCAATGTGCAATGTGCAGTAGAAGGAGGGGAAAGAGGATTTGTGTTAAACTGCCTGGTAGAGTTCCTTCTTCTTAGAGTTAGACAGAAAGCATCTCTGTCCAGATATTCGCTTGTCAGCAGGAGACCATACCAGCAGAGATCCAAGCCTAAGACTGGAGTGTCCACTAACCCTCCGCTTCTCACTGATGATCATTGGAGGCTTTTGAAGAGAAACTGAGGGGACCCCCTTTCACAGTGAGAGGTCACAGCAGCATCCCGGGGACTGGTGAGAGGGATATTCACCGATTGCTGATACTGCTAGCAGGGACTGAGCCACTGAGAGCAGGACACCAAGTGTACCCAATCCATACCATACCCATACTTCACTCTGTACTGCACTTATTCCAAACCTAGACTGCTCCGGTACCGCGTTATTTTTAACCTTTACCGCATCTGAACCACATCTACCTTGCACCTGTGCAGAGACTGTACCGTACCTATACTGCATGCAGGCAAACTGGGACTGTCTTTAAGTGCAAGGATGCTCTTAAGGGGCCCCAATGATAGCCGGCAGAAGAACATCTCAAGGGACTGCCCCTCCCATAATAATTATTCTGCAAGCTGCCTTTGTTCCCCTGCCCCCTTTGCTACTAACCTCCTTTTTTGTTGTATAGCGCATACTCAGTCAGACTAGGACTAGCATTGCCCCCATAAATGTGCTCTGGCAGTATAGTTCCAGCACTTGGTAGATTAAGCGTTACTACTGCTCACTGCTGCATTGAGGTGGCCTTACTACTGTTTATGCTGATCTGGATGCCAAATGTCATCTTATGCCTAATCCTTACTGTTAATCACTTTGTATGCTAAATTGTGTTATTACCATTGTTAATCCATTTTATGCTTACTTAGTGTCAGGTCACCTGAGACCAAGTGACAGATACACTCTGTGGGAGTCAGGAGTGCACCGCTAAGGTAGTGGACCCTAGGACTGACTGCAGCAGATTGAACCCTTGGAGGTTCAGGAAGCAGGTCTACTGGATCACTAACACAGATCCCACTGGGAGCTAGAGCATAGATTCCCCAGGGCGCGGAGTCTAAGAGCCAGCAGGTGTTCACCAGAGCCTCTAGTGGTGAGGATGGACTGCGCTGCAGTCTGGCTCCAGGTCGCGGCCCCAGGGTCTCACAGCTCACGCTCACGGTAGACTACAGGAGAAGAAGGAGACAGCAGGCTGGAACAACAAGGATAGTAAAGGGATAAGCCAAATGTCAGGGTGACTAGCAAACAAGGATATAACACGCCAAAGGTCAGGGTCACAAGCAGACAGGGATAGTCGAGAACAGGCTAAGGTCGGTAATTGCAATCAGACATAGGAAACACAGCAGGTACACACGAAAGCTAACACACAATGGTTGATTAGCAAGGTTGGCTTGCAATGCCCAGGTTAATATAGTGCTCCTAATTAGAGGCCGGGGTGGAGCTATGCTGAGGGAAGATTATTTAAACAGTCAGGTGAGGGTGGCTGGCCTCTAAAGGTGAACACAGGAGGAAAGGTGAGCTGACAGACAGACATTACTGCATAACCATGACACTTGGTTACCAACCATATTGGGTGATAATATATTACGTTTGCTTTTACTACTTGGTTTGGTGCCTGTTTTCTTAGATATAACACTACTACTGGGTAAGTAATACTAAGTGGTACCTAAGTAATACTTTCAGTGGTTTCCTCTGATATTGTATGTTTATACACTCAACCTGGCGTGTCAGAGGGGCTGAGGTTCTTGAGAAGGTTGAGGCAAAGAACAGAGGACCCATCCTATACCGCGGCTCCTATGGGGGTAACGCTACACTGACTTTTCCTTTAGCCTCTTAAATTCCCCATGCCCCCATTCCCTTCCTGCAGTAAATTCTAAGACATCAATGATGTACATGCTTACTGCTATGCTGGGGGCAGATCAGTAGTACCATTTTACGCTGCACAGCTCCTCCACTTCGCCCTTCACTCTCAACAGTTAGTCAGTGCAGTGCGAAATTACGTCACTTACGATGTTCCACATTGATTAGATATAATAATCTTGAGGTCCTTCTAACAGAGCTCTTAAAAAAAGGTGCTATTCTACCCACAATAGATTATATATTATTGATAAAGCTTATCTAAACCCAAGAACGAACTGATGTAGTGGGTGCATTAGTTTTCTTTTTTTCTGGCCTTTTCCATTATTTTCACCCGGTAATCCTGCCGTTAATACACTTTCAGTCCTATGGTGACAACATTCATCCAGAGTACTATGATTATGGAGAAGCAGGGTTGTCACCATAGGATATCACTTACCTTCCTCACTCCTGTACTGCCAGACTTCTTCGGTCGCTCTGTCAGTGGTGCTTTTTTAGTTCCATCTGAGGCTTTGCAGTCTACGACGTCATCAGCTGCTAAACCTCAACCAAGCGGGAAAGGAAGCCTAGCAGCTTAGGAGCAAGAAAGGTAAGTGACATAGGAAGGGACTATAAACACCTTTACCTCTCCTCTTCTCAATGACAAACAGGGAAGGGGTTCTTTAGGCTGGGTTCACACCTAAATCGGAAGTGGGTCACAGCAGGGGTCCTGTGCATCCCTGTTCTCCGTTTCAGGGATGACTTTTTGCCTAAATTCGGCCCTGAAACGAAGCCAAAGACGCACAGTGTTCCTGTGCAAGCCGCAGCCACAATGGAGATATGTGAACCGGCTCCATAGAGAGCCAGTCACAATCTCCTCTCATGCAAATTGGATGCGGGGAAACCACGGAGGAGTGGAAGAGGACTCCAGTGGCAACCTGTGAAGCTCTGTTGAACTCCATGCCCAAGAGGGTTAAGGCAGTGCTGGAAAATAATGGTGGCCACACAAAATATTGACACTTTGGGCCCAATTTGGACATTTTCACTTAGGGGTGTACTCACTTTTGTTGCCAGCGGTTTAGACATTAATGGCTGTGTGTTGAGTTATTTTGAGGGGACAGCAAATTTACACTGTTATACAAGCTGTACACTCACTACTTTACATTGTAGCAGAGTGTAATTTCTTCAGTGTTGTCACATGAAAAAATAGAATTAAAGATAGAATAGAAAAAGATAGAATAAAATATATACAAAAATGTTAGGGGTGTACTCACTTTTGTGAGATACTGCATATCCAATACTTACTATGTAATGTAAAGCATAAACTCACAGCTAAAAGCACCACAAACAGAATGCAGGGCGGCTGCTGGAGGGTCAGGTAATCCCATCATCAAAGTAGAAAAATCTATAGTAGATAATATTAAATAAGTCAAAGAATCAAAATGATTTTATCTAGATATACCACAGTTCCAGAAAAGCTCACCCATTATTAAAGACAGGCACTTGCTGATGGGAGGAAGTATGTAGCCAGCAATAAGTGAAACAAGTGGCAAAAAATAGTAAATACAAGGTTATCCCTTTATAATAGTATTCGCCACAAGTTCATAAAGGACCAATGATATAGCCCCCCCCCCCCCCAAAAAAAAAAAAAAAATGAGAAAGCTGCCAAGGGTGATACCAGATAATCTATAAAAAAATAGAAAGAAAGTTTTTTAAAAAGATTTAATTAAAGATTTATAGAGGTAAATCCAAGTTTGCTAGGAAACAGAAAGATTCAGTTTAGCTAGATCCGTTCCTGTTACTCTCTTCCTACTGACAGGCAGGCAGAAAGATATAGTGCCTTACCCAGGGAATCCCTCAGGATCGTGAAGCCGCCGCTGCAGTGGCACACCAGATGCGTGTGGCCAAATGAAACACCAACCTAGCATACATGAAGTATGCATGTCCCGCCTGTAATCAACCATCCAGCAGAATGCCGAGGTGACGTCATCCAGACCGGCCGTAACCGTCATTGCGCATGCACCCGACCCATGCAATGTGCCTGCGCAGTCAATGGCAACACAGGCGAGGGCGCGAGTGGCCGGCAGGCAGTGACATAGCGAGGGCCAGGAGTGAAAACAACACTCCCCAACTGGTCCTTCTATGCGCCATACGCTATGCACAAATTCTACAGGATGCGGCGCTGGGCAGCCGCATAGTGCTGAGATGGCGCTAGTATTTGCCAATGAAGAGTACTGAGGAGCAACCACCAGGGGGATGAGAGAAATGGAAGACCGATTCAAATATATAAAAAAATCACACATTTGATTATTAACAATGATAGCTACAAATAAACATAGCAAAGAAAAAAGTACAAAACATGAGTGAGAGTCTAATGTCTACTTTCTTGTAGTTAGTGACGAGGTTTGCACACATCTCAGGAGGGATTTTGGTCCACTCTTCTTTACAGATCTTCTCTAAATCCTTTAGGTATCTTGGCTCTCGCTTGGCAACTCGAAGTTTGAGCACCCTCTATAAATTTTCTATAGGATTAAGGTCTGGAGACTGGCTAGGCCACTCCATGACCTTAATGTACTTCTTATTGAGCCACACCTTTGTTGCCTTGGCGGTATGTTTTGGGTCATTGTCGTGCTGGAAGACCCATCCATGACCCATCTTCAGTGTTCTGCCTGAGGGAAGAAGGTTCTGTACTTTTAGTAGAAAAACAGCCCCAAAGCATGTTTCCACCTCCATGCTTGACTGTAGGGATGGTGTTCTTAGGGTCATAGTCAGCATTTTTCCACTCCACTTCCACTGTACACACAAATTTGATGGCAGAAGTACTCAAAACAACAATTTTACTTTTGTTTAATTTTCCACTGGCTTTTGTGCTTTGTGACATAAGAGTATAGGGTATTTTGTTTGCAGCTATATAGGGGATTTTGTTTGCAGCTTCTACATGTAAGTATATTCTGGAAAGTGTAACAAAAAGGCAGCCAAACTCCAGGAAGATAAAAAAAACAGCAAACAATAAAGTTGTGAATTAATTTAAAAATCGGTAAGTGCCCATTCACACCTTTGTATGCATTAGCACCAGTGTTAATTTAGTCGACTAAAACGACTAAAACATTTTAGTCGACTAAATGAATATTATTTTAGTCGACTAAAATACGACTAAAACTAAAACAACTGAGATGACTAAAATACAACTAAAACTAAAATGGCATTTTAGTCAAAAGACTAAAATGGGACTAAAATTAAAATGCCATTTTAGTCAAAAGACTTATGCCCTGTGCACACGATCGGACATTGATCGGACATTCCAACAACAAAATCCATCGGATTTTTTCCGACGGATTTTGGGTCAAACTTGTCTTGCATACACATGGTCGCACAAAGTTGTCGGAAAATCCGATCGTTCTGAATGCAGTGACGTAAAACACGTACGTCGGGACTATAAACGGGGCAGTAGCCAATAGCTTTCGTCTCTTAATTTATTGTGAGCATGCGTGGCACTTTGTGCTTCGGATTTGTGTACACACCATCGGAATTTAAACGATCGGATTTTGTTGTCGGAAAATTTTATATCCTGCTCTCAAACTTTGTGTGTCGGAAATTCCGACTGAAAAAGTCCGATGGAGCCCACACACGATCGGAATTTCCGACAATACAATCCGGTTGCACTTTTTCCATTGGAAAATCCGACCTTGTGTACAGGGCATAAGACTAAAACTAAATTGAAATTTGACTTCAAGATTAACACTGGTCTGTAGGGCATGTTCATACCTCAATACCATAATAAATAACATTTTCTATTTTTCACTCCAGCAGTTACATAGTTACATAGTTACATAGTAGGTGAGGTTGAAAAAAGACACACGTCCATCAAGTCCAACCTATGTGTGTGATTATGTGTCAGTATTACATTACATATCCCTGTATGTTGCGGTCATTCAGGTGATTATCTAATAGTTTCTTGAAGCTATCAATTCTCCCCCGCTGAGACCACCGCCTGTGGAAGGGAATTCCACTTCCTTGCCGCTCTTACAGTAAAGAACCCTCTACGTAGTTTAAGGTTAAACCTCTTTTCTTCTAATTGTAATGAGTGGCCCCGAGTCTTATTAAACTCTCTTCTGCGAAAAAGTTTTATCCCTATTGTGGGCTCACCAGTACAGTATTTGTAAATTGAAATCATATCTCCTCTCAAGTGTCTCTTCTCCAGAGAGAATAAGTTCAGCGCTCGCAACCTTTCCTCATAACTAAGATCCTCCAGACCCTTTATTAGCTTTGTTGCCCTTCTTTGTACTCGCTCCATTTCCAGTACATCCTTCCTACAATACAATACATGACATTGCTTCTGAATTTTTATTCTGTCATACAATAACTTTCGTAACTTTAGTAACCTCTTCATTTTCGATGAGACTAGCATGCAAAAAAAAAACAAAAAAAAACGGATGATCATTTGTCTGATAATCTCATTGTGTGTACTAGGCTTTAAGCTGACTGGGAGATCCCACTGTAGGAGGTCACTGGCTTATCTGAGATGAAGAATGGGACCTGCCACCCCAGTGAAGAGCTGCCATCCCAGTAAATGGGACCTGCCACCCCAGTGAAGAGCTACTCCAGAAATAATAGATCTGGTTTAGAAAGTAGTAAAGCCAAAGAGCCACCAAAAAAGTCAGGCACCTAACATTTTCATTAGAAGGTCAGCAAGGGCCTTATTTCTCCCAGGAGGTTTACTTTAAACCAGTGGCAGGTCTATGCAAGCTCTTTCTCTTTTTTTTTTTTCTGAATGCACTAGCAGATGAATGTCCTCCTTTGCAACCCAAGAAGTATTGTATCAAGCTGCATCAAATGAAATTTTTGGGAAAAGTTAAATACATTGTTGAAAAACATACAGGTAAACTTATGTACTAGGTATATAGGAGTCAATTTACTAAATTAAACTGGGTGGTCACTCTATTAATATAGAAACATAAAAAGGTGATGGCTGTTGTTTTGTGTGTGTGTTTTTTGTTTTTTGCAAAGTAAATTATTACCACATTCTAACTAATGGAAAAATATCTTGTAAAGTGAAAATTCTCCAACAAAGCAAACAGCCTATTTGCCCAATCAACCTTCTGATTTGTAATTCTCTCGTCAGTGGGATTCACTCAAAATGTGTTGATTTAGCTTTGCAGACTCCTATGTCGTTCATCCACTTCTGTTCTCACTGGACAATGTATTTGCATTATCACCTTTGTCCAATGATCAAGACTAGGGATGAGCTTTGAGTTCGAGTCGAACCCATGTTCGACCGTTTGTAGAATTTCGAACGTTATGGGCCGTTCGTGCCAAATTCGAGTGGCGAGTCACGGCACCATCGCAGTGCATTGCTGGCTGATGATTGGCCAAGCATGCATTATGACCCGCATGCTTAGCCAATCACAGCGCCGTCTGTACAGAGAGCCGTAATTGGCCAAAGCCAGGGTGGCCTTGGCCAATTATGGCTCAGGGGGTTTAGTACACGCCCCACACTATATAAGGCCCCCTGCATGGCGGCATTGTGTAGTGTGTTGTGGCGGAAAGATAGACAGAGAGACAGTGTCATCATTTGATTTAAGTTAGATAGAGTAGGCAGGCGAGTCAGTTAGCTGCACTTACAGTGTATTGTGTATATATATGCATCCTAGGTGTTGTGTATATATATATATATATATATATATATATATATATACACTGTATTCAGTTTAGCTAGATCCGTTCTCCGTTCCTGTTACAGTATTTACAGCTACCTGAAGAAAATTGCTGTTGCTCTTCTGATCCTATTAGTTCTATTAGCTACAGTATTTACAGTTAGTGTGGTGCGTTCTCTGCACAGTGTGCACCTAAAGCTACCTGAAGAAAATTGGTGTTGTTCTGATCCTATTAGTACCACAGGCAGGCAGCTGCAGTATTTACAGTTAGTGTAGTGCATCCTCTGCACAGTGTGCACCTAAAGCTACCTGAAGAAAATTGGTGGTGTTCTTCTGATCCTATTAGTACCGCAGGCAGCTGCAGTATTTACAGTTAGTGTAGTGCGTCCTCTGCACAGTGTGCACCTAAAGCTACCTGAAGACAATTGGTGGTGTTCTTTTGATCCTATTAGTACCGCAGGCAGCTGCAGTATTTATAGTTAGTGTACTGCATCCTCTGCACAGTGTGCACCCAAAGCTACCTGAAGAGAATTGCTGTTGTTCTGATCCTATTAATACCACAGGCAGGCAGCTGCAATATTTACAGTTAGTGTAGTGCGTCCTCTGCACAGTGTGCACCTAAAGCTACCTGAAGAAAATTGGTGGTGTTCTTCTGATCCTATTAGTACCACAGGCAGCTGCAGTATGTTAGTGTAGTGCGTCCTCTGCACAGTGTGCACCTAAAGCTACCTGAAGAAAATTGGTGGTGTTCTTCTGATCCTATTAGTACCGAAGGCAGCTGCAGTATTTACAGTTAGTGTAGTGCATCCTCTGCACAGTGTGCACCTAAAGCTACCTGAAGAAAATTGGTGGAGTTCTTCTGATCCTATTAGTACCGCAGGCAGCTGCAGTATTTACAGTTAGTGTACTGCATCCCCTGCACAGTGTGCACCTAAAGCTACCTGAAGACAATTGCTGTTGTTCTGATCCTATTAATACCACAGGCAGGCAGCTGCAGTATTTACAGTTAGTGTACTGTGTCCTCTGCACAGTGTGCACCTAAAGCTACCCGGAGAAAATTGGCGGTGTTCTTCTGATCCTATTAGTACCACAGGCAAGCAGCTGCAGTATTTACTGTTAGTGTACTTCATCCTCTGAACAGTATGCACCTAAAGCTACCTGAAGACATTTGCTGATGTTCTGATCCTATTAGTACCACAGGCAGGCAGCTGCAGTATTTATAGTTAGTGTACTGCATCCTCTGCACAGTGTGCACCTAAAGCTACCTGAAGACAATTGCTGTTGTTCTGATCCTATTAATGCCACAGGCAGGCAGCTACAGTATTTACAGTTAGTGTATTGTGTCCTCTGCACAGTGTGCACCTAAAGCTACCTGAAAATTGGTGGTGTTTATCTGATCCTATTAGTACCACAGGCAGGTAGCTGCAATATTTACAGTTAGTGCACTGTGTCCTCTGCACAGTGTGCACTTAAAGCTACCTGAAGACAATTGCTGTTGTTCTGATCCTATTAGTACCACAGGAAGGCAGCTGCAGTATTTACAGTTAGTATACTGTGTCCTCTGCACAGCGTGCACCTAAAGCTACCTGAAGAAAATTGGTGGTGTTCTTCTGATCCTATTAGTACCGCAGACAGCTGCAGTATTAACAGTTAGTGTAGTGCGTCCTCTGCACAGTGTGCACCTAAAGCTACCTGAAGACAATTGCTGTTGTTCTGATCCTATTAGTACCACAGGCAAGCAGCTGCAGTATTTACAGTTAGTGTAGTGCATCCTCTGCACAGTGTGCACCTAAAGCTACCTGAAGACAATTTCTGTTGTTCTGATCCTATTAATACCACAGGCAGGCAGTTGCAGTATTTACAGTTAGTGTAGTGCATCCTCTGCACAGTGTACACCTAAAGCTACCTGAAGAAAATTGGTGGTGTTCTTCTGATCCTATTAGTACCGCAGACAGCTGCAGTATTAACAGTTAGTGTAGTGCGTCCTCTGCACAGTGTGCACCTAAAGCTACCTGAAGACAATTGCTGTTGTTCTGATCCTATTAGTACCACAGGCAAGCAGCTGCAGTATTTACAGTTAGTGTAGTATGTCCTCTGCACTGTGTGCACCTAAAGCTACCTGAAGACAACCCCCCGACAGGGACAACTGACCCATGTGCCCTGTTTGGCTCACGTCCTTAACTTGGTGGTGTAGCAGTTCTTGGGCAGGTACCCGGGCTTACAGGATGTCCTGAGGCTGGCCAGGAAAGTCTGTGTGCATTTCCGCAGGTCATATAATGCCAGTGCTTGGCTGGCTGACCTCCAAAAGGAATTTAACCTGCCCAAGAACCGCCTAATCTGTGACATGCCCACCAGGGGGAACTCAACGTTGGCCATACTGCAGCAGCTGCACACGCAGCAGAGGACCATCAATGAGTACCTATGCGACTATGGCACCAGGACAGGTTCAGGGGACCGTGTTTTTTTTCCCCACGCTAGTGGGCTATGATCAGGGATGCATGCACTGTCCTGTCACCATTTGGGGAGGTCACAAGGATGGTGAGCAGTGACAGTGCATGCATCAGTGACACTGTCCCTCTTTTCCACCTGTTGGAGCACACACTACGTGGAATAATGGACAGGGCACTTGAGGCAGAACAGAGGGAGGAAGAGGAGGACTTCCTTACCTCTCAAGGCCCCCTTTATCCAGACAGTGTTCCTACGTGCCCGCCAATCGCACAGGAAGAGGACGAGGAGGAGGAGGATTGTGTCAGCATGGAGGTGGAGCCTAGCACTCAGCATCAGCAGCAGTCTTCAAGCGATCATTTACAGTCTGAAGAAACCCATTGACTTGTACGTGGCTGGGAGGTGGCTGCGGATCATATTGTCCTTATTGACCCAGAGGACTGAATGCCTCAGCAGACCTATGCTGCATGGCCTGCCTGATCCTGCAAAGCCTGTGGAAAGATCCTTGTATTCGTGGTATCAAGGGGAGGGATGATTACTGGCTGGCAATCCTCCTTGATCCACATTACAAGGGTAAGGTTGCGGACCTTATCTTGCTGTCGCAGAGGGAGCAGAGGATGAAACATCTTTGGGAGGCCTTGCAGAAAGGTTTGTGCAACACGTTTCCAGAGCCAGGGAGGTTACAATTTCCTAGTCCTCCTGGACAACGTGTTGATGAGGCTTCGGTCAGTCACAGAAGGAGCGGTGGAGAAGGTGTCCATCTGACCAATGCGTTCAGACAATTTTTTAGTTCACAGCCCCAAGGTCTGATCGGTTCCAGCAACCATCGCCAGCGTTTGATTCACATGGTACAGGATTACCTAGGGGCAAGATCAGACTTGGACACCTTTCCCACCGATAATCCTCTGGGTTACTGGGTCTTGAGGATGGATCATTGGCCAGAGCTTGCACAGTATGCAATTGAGCTACTGGCCTGTCCTGCATCCAGCGTTCTTTTGGAACACATATTCAGTGCTGCTGGAGGCTTTGTAACCAATCACAGGATGCGCCTGTCCACAAAATTGGTCGATCGGCTGACCTTCATAAAAATGAATCAGTCTTGGATCACCAGCTACCAAGCACCTGATGCTGATGTAACCGATTGATTTCTTTTTTAATGTGAGATCCCTTCAAGACTGCCTATGCTGATGCTGAGTGACTATCCTGTTATGCTGAGTCACAATCCTCCTCCTCCTCAATTTTCATGCCAATAGCTTGTAAGAACATTTTTGGTTCTGGGCACAGACACCAGTGGCCAAAGCCCAATTTTTCTGCCCCTGTTTAACAGGGGTGTGTAATTACAATTTTTTATGCAATACTTTGCAGCAGGGCTCATTCCTGCGCTCCAACTATAGTATCTGTGAGGGGTTGCAGTGTTGTGGCCCCAGCACCAGTGCCCAAGGCCCAATTTTACAGCCCCTATTTAACAGGCGCGTATAATTACAATTTTTGATGCAATACTTTGCAGCAGGGCTCATTCCTGCGCTCCAACTATAGCATCTGTGAGGGGTTGCAGTATTGTGGCAATTTTTCTGCCCCGTTTAACAGGGGCGTGTAATTACAATTTTTGATGCAATACTTTGCAGCAGGGCTCATTCCTGCGCTCCAACTAGAGTATCTGTGAGGGGTCGCAGTGTTGTGGCACCAGCACCACTGCCCAAGGCCCAGTTTTTCAGCCCCTGTTTAACAGGGCCGTGTAATTACAATTTTTGATGCAATACTTTTCAGCAGGGCTCATTTCTGCGCTCCAACTAGAGTATCTGTGAGGGGTTGCAGTGTTGTGGCACCAGCACCAGTGCCCAAGGCCCAAATTTTCAGCCCCTGTTTAACAGGGGCATATAATGACAATTTTTTGATGCAATACTTTTCAGCAGGGCTCATTTCTGCACTCCAACTATAGCATCTGTGAGGGGTTGCAGTGTTGTGGCCCCAGCGCCTAAGGCCCAATCTTTCTGCCCCTGTTCAACAGGGACATGTAATTACAATTCTTGATCTAATATTTCACAGCAGGGCCCATTCCTGTGCCCACCAAGAGTAATTGTGAGGGCTTACAGTGTTGTGGCAACATCACCACCACCACCACCACCAAAGGCCCAATTTTTCTGCCCCTGTTCAACAGATGCATGTAATTACAATTCTTGATATAATATTTCACAGCAGGGCCCGTTCCAGTACCCACCAAGAGTAACTGTGAGGACTTACAGTGTTGTGGCACCAGCACCACCACCACCACCACCAAAGGCCCAATTTTTCTACCACTGTTCAACAATGGCATGTAGTTACAATTCTTGATCTAATATTTCACAGCACGGCCCGTTCCTGCGCCCACCAAGAGTAACTGTGAGGGCTTACAGTGTTGTGGCAACACCAACACCTAAGGCCCCAATTTTTGCAGAGTATATTTGGCAGGCCCCTACTTTTAAACATCCAACTTACAAACGACTCCTACCTGCAAACGGAAGGAGACAACAGGAAGTGAGATGAAATCTACCCCTAGGAAGGGAAATTTTCTCCTGTAAGAGTTAATATGGGAAAAACGTGTCTCCTCTTCACTGATGCTTTATCACCAATCCTTGTTCCACTAAAAACCCCACATTTTCAAAAAACATTTGTCATTGGGACAGAAAGTGAGGTGAAATCTTCTGAAGAGGTGCACAGACAGCAAAACAAACGTTACAGGGGTGATAACCCTTCCCTATAGTTTCCAAAAAGCTTAAAAATAGATTTTTTGGCTGGAGCTACACTTTAAAAATGTACCAGTTCAAAATTACAAACAGATTCTACTTAACAACAAACCTACAGTCCCTGTCTTGTTTGCACCGCCTGTATACTGCTGTTCAGAGTATATAGGGCCTGGGGGCCCCACGCCTTTCCTTTTTTTAATCTGGGTGCGAGGTTCCCCTTAATATCCATACAAGACCCAAGGGGCCTGGTAATGGACTGGGGGTGGGGGGTACCCATGCCGTATGTCTCACTGATTTTCATCCATATTGCCGGGACCCGACATTACATTAAAGCCGCAAGCCGTTTTAAATGACTTTTATTCCTTTAAAAATGTCATTTTGTGCAGGGACTGTTCTAAGCACGGGAAACACACGTCACTTTACAGGCATACTATAGACACCCCCCAGGTACGATATTTAAAGGAATATTTCCCTTTTTTGTTTTCACTTTAATAAAGCGGAGTTCCACTCAAATTTTTAACTTAATCTTACCTCCTTCAGTTAATTGCATAGATGTTCAAATGCCACACGAAAAATTTTTTTATCGCTGTAATTACCTTTATATTGTACTTTATTGTAGCACTTCCTGTCTCTCCTCCCATGGGAGTAGGCGTGTTTATTGCCTTTCCCCGGGGCCGCACTGTCTCCTGGGAGCTTAGTGTCAGGCTTCCCAAGATTCAGTCTGGAAACAATGATCATGCACGTGAACAAGCTGTGAATGAACAGTATTCACCGCATCCAGGAAATCAATGCTTGTGGGCTTCACATGCCCACAAGCAAGATGGAAACAGCCAGCATCACATTTTTTAAGTTATTCTTCAGTACGAAAACAGACAGAGGCAGAAATATTACACCCAAACTGTGAGTATTATTTTGGGATTAGCAAAGTGTCTCAATGACCTAAAAAAAAAAAAAAAAGATTGGTCGCCGGCCTTCCGCTTTAAGGATCATTAAAATCACTGCTCCCGAAAAAACGTCCGTTTTTAAAACTTTTTTTTTGCATTGATACATGTCCCCTGGGGCAGGACCCAGGTCCCCAAACCCTTTTTATGACAATAACTTGCATATTAGCCTTTAAAATTAGCACTTTTGATTTTGAACGTTCGAGTCCATAGACTTTAATGGGGTTCTAAAGTTCGCGCAAACTTTCGGTCCGTTCGCAGGTTCTAATGCGAACCGAACCGGGGGGTGTTCGGCTCATCCCTAATCAAGACGATGACCCAGGAACTTGGAAATAGCAGAGTTTTATTGGTAGCCATGCAGTATTAGATGAAGTGTGAGTCAAAAAAGTGGCTGCACAGAATTCTTTGGTATGGAAAAGGATTTATTTTTTTTGGACGGACTATTTACTGCTTTTTCCCAAAATTCCTCCTTAAAAAATGAGAGCAATACACAGTATTGTGGCAACTCTGTGCCATATATTTTATATATCATTATGCCATAATAAAAAACAAAATTAGGCTACTATCAAGAATTATTTGGCTAATTCAGGAAAGACCCTGATTCTGGAATAACAAGTATTCTGCTTTATGAAGACTGAGTGTTTGCCTGAATCTTAGTTAGCTTAGTGTGACCTTGGGAAGGAGCTATGTCTCTTACATCCTCAACATTCTAAGCAAAGCAGCCTTGCCTATAAATACTAAGCATTGTAGTGTGAAACACTAAGAGGAAATGCTTTGTTCTAAATATAAGGCTCCACCAGTGAACGATTTATAAGAGTGGACAGAAAGAACCGTGGTCTGCCTATAAGTAAAGTGGACAAATAAAATGCAGTCTTTCCAAAGTGGAATCTTTAGAGTTAAAAAAAAAGTAACATGGCAACAAAGAAATCCCTTTGTGTTGTCAGATTATATTGAGTTCTTTCTTTGCACCCGCTTTAATGGTGGTAATTGCCCTTGAC
This sequence comes from Lithobates clamitans, assembly GCA_037952925.1. Classification (NCBI taxonomy): domain Eukaryota; kingdom Metazoa; phylum Chordata; class Amphibia; order Anura; family Ranidae; genus Lithobates; species Lithobates clamitans. Next base: position 97,588 of record JBBGZY010000803.1, on the reverse strand, counting down.
CCAACTTTATGCCCATGTTTCTCACTAGTGACCTTGGGTCAGTAAACAATTAGTAAGATGCTTTATCCATAAACACTCTTTGTATCACTGTTGTCCAGTGCGGTTAACATCACTGGTCCTCTCTGGCAATATGGTTTTCTTTTGTTTTTCTTTTTAGCATTCAGAAGATAAAAAAATAATACAGCAAACAATGTGCACTTATTCTTTTGGCCCCCTACAATAATGATCAAGTTGGGTTGAGGAGAGCAAAAATTAGCACGACAGGTTTGCTATCACAAAAATTTTGAATGACATTCTGTTCAATTTCATAAGCATTTTGATGCTTACACAGTGAATATAAATATCATTAAGATCATCCAACAACATTGTTGGAACATGGGGATTAATCTGGAAAGAGAACGAAGCTGGACAGAGCTGAGACAGATACAGTATGTCCCTGTGCCAAGATACTGAGTGCTGGTATCAGGCAACAGCAGGGATGTCCAGGTCTGTGTGTTGCATTTAAAAAGGAGCTCTGGGCGTTTTTGTGTTTATTAAAAGTCAACAGCTGCAAAAACTGTAGCTGCTAACTTTTAATAAACACACACTGACCTGTTGCAGGATCCAGTGATGTGTTCGCCCGAGCCGTCTCTTCTCCCCCTCTTTTCTCCCTGGCGTCGGCATCTCAACTGTGGGCACCCGGCTTTAAAGCTGCAGGCTGACCCACTGCACCTACGCAGGCGCTCTGCGCCTCCTGAATGATCTGGCAGTCTTCTGGGACCTGTGACGTGTCCCAGAAGACTTCAAGGAGGAAGCGGGAGAGGAGAACTTCCACTCAGATCGCCTAGGCAAGTGGGAGCGGGTACCTCTCAAAACTAGGTACCTGCTCCCCCCCAAAAAAATTGCATTTAAAATGTTGCAGGAGAGGAGGGGAGAGGTACTTAAAGCAGAGCCTCCCCCTTTTGGGTGAAGCTCCACTTTAAGGAAGCTGGGACCAGATTGTGTATGATTAAAGTAGGATTATTAATGAAGCAAAAACCCATCCGACATCACTAAGCAGTATACAAGGCAAAAGTTTGATAAAAGCGTAAGAGAGGTCTATCCCGGGGTGGGTTCTTCTGGGCTACACTAGCCACCTTGTACAGGATCACTGTGTTACACATAGGGTATCTTTACTTGGGCAGAGGACTGAACTCTAATAAACTCTCTTGATGCAATATACACCACCACAGTAACTAATGCATTTAGGAGGGATGCACAGAGCCCTTGCCCTCTCTACCTGTCCAGCATATTACCCCCATCTCACTCCCAGTAACTGTATGGAGCCCTGCTGTGCACCTAAGGCATAGTTGCCAACATTACCAAAATATTTTTAGGGACACTTTTTTGCAGAAAGCCAGTGTAGGTGGAGCAGTATGTTAATTAGGGGTGTGGTCAATGTAAAAAAATTGCCTCTTGAAGTGAAATGGGTGTGGTTTAAATTACGCTTAAATTTTGGGTGTGGCTTAAAAGGGGTGTGGTTAAATAGAGTCTGATTACATCCACCTGTCCATAGGAATGCATGGACTTTCTGGGCTGTGCTGGGTATCTAGTGTGCCCCTGTGCCTTTAAGGAGGACTGGGCTACCTCCAGGCTCATCTGCCCTCTATCTATCCATTAGAATGCATGTGCTTCCAATGTGGAGAATCTCATAAATTTACAAAAGTTAATACTGTGGATATATTGTGATGCCTTGGAGCGGCTCTGCAGCTTACGCATGTATTTGCAAATGTGTGCTAACTAAACCCATGTTTTTAACCCAAACTGTTAGACAGGATAATTCAGTTGGTAGCAGGCTGGCTGGCGAGTTGAGTTTGGAAATTTCCTTGGTTTTGTTTTGCATGCATGGACCTTCCCATCAAGTCCGCCTGAAAAACTGACAGGCAGACCTGATCGGACCTGCTGTGTAAAGGGGCATTAGTGATGGTGTCAGCAAGGAGTGACTGTGAGCAACTGGGTTTAAAACTGCACTGCCCAATTTCTCACAGTCAGGACAGTGATACATGAAAAAAGTAGATACCGTCTTTGTCAACTAAAAGCATGTTTTTTACTTCTATCTAAAAGTCTAAATGATAGAAGTAAAAGAGTGCTATTAGCTGACAAGTAGCACTGTCCTGATGGTTAGAAATTGGGCAGTGCAGTTTTAAACCCAACTTCTCACAGTCCAGTGACTGCTGGGAAAAAAAAAAACCTTTACATTTAAAGTCCCCCTGTAACATTGGAGCCCTTATTTACCATCAGAGCCCCCCTTTACCATCAGAGCCCTCCTTGACCATCATTGCAGTCTCATCAGTGACGCCTCATCAGTGCAGTGCAGTCTCATCAGTGCCCATCAGTGCAGCCTATCAGTGCAACCTCATCAGTGCCCATCAGTGCAGTCTCATCAATGCAGCCTGTCAGGAAGTGCCCTGTGGAAGAAACAATGCTGCTGGCCGAGCTGGTGCACGTCTGTGTGCACAAGTGCGCGTGCACACTCGCACATGATTCTCTGCACCAAACGGCCTATTTAAACAGGATGCGCAGACAGGACCAGTGCTGTCTGATCTGCAGCTTCCTGTAACCCCTGCTCCTTGTTAATCTGCTTCTGTGATCAACTTCCTGAACTACCCAGCCTGCTTTTGGACTCTCCTTGCTTTCTGCCTGCCCCTGACCCTGGCTTGTCTCTGACCTTAATTCTGCCTACTTCTTTAAGTACCACGCTGCCCGCAAGTTACTGGCCCGGCCTGTGACCCGACCTGCTTGTCTACTGCACCTGCTCCAGCATCTCCTGTCTGGTGAAGATCCTATCTGCCTGCATTTGTTTGTGATCCATATCCCTCTGGGCTGATCCACTGCCTGTCAGCCCCTACATCTGTGTGTGTGCCTGGATATCGGGTGGTCCAGTTTCCAGCCTGTCTGCTGTTCTGATACTTCTCATTGCTGGTCCTCAAGCCTGCAGCATCGGGAACCTCGGAGCGGCCACTCTGACAGCTTCCCGGCCACTCACTCATACCATTCTGCACTCCCGAGCCATCTGTCTGCTCTATCAGGGGCAGAGAGTCAGATACGTAAGGGAGGCCTTCCTCTGCACTATCCGTCTCATCCGTCAGGTATGTAGGAACTTGACAGTATCAGACAGCCATGTCTGAACCCGAGCAAGGAACCTCCCCATGGAAGAACTGTGCCGACACCTGGCGGGTTTGACGCAAGCTGTCAAGAAATTTTAAGAGGGGTACACCCGGCTGGAAGAACGGATCCAAGTCTTGTCATCTCCCACCAATCCTCAAGGCGCTACTTCAGCCGGTACTTCATCTGCACCTGTGATGCTACCACCAGAGCCAAGGGTACCCACACCAGAAAGGTTTGCGGGTGAACACAGAAATATAGAGCATTTCGCAATGCCTGTGAACTCTATTTCACTTTACAACCACGTACCTTCTCTCTGGAAGCAACCAAGGTGGGCTTCATCATTTCACTGTTGGTAGATGAGCCTCAAGCTTGGGCACACTGCCTCTTGGACCAGAAAGCTGAATCCTTAACAAACCTCATCACGTTCTTTGACGCCATGTCTCAGGTCTATGAGGACCCCCAGCAAACTGCCACTGCTGAGGCAGCATTACATTCCCTCCAACAAGGCCGCAGAGCGGCAGAGGACTATGTGGCCAAATTTAGGCATTGGCGTTCCGACACCAATTGGAACGATGCGGCCCTCTGTTACCAATTTCGGATCCTCTAAAAGATGAACTGTCACGGGTAGGAATACTCTAATCCTTGGATACCCTTATCAACTTATCGATACAGATCGACCTACACCTAATAGAACGTCGATCCGAGAGATCCTCAGGACAATATTGTCCTTCGGGAGGATCTTCCTTTTAACTGAACTTGAACTGGGCAGGCTGAAAGAATACATTGATGACAATCTCTGGCAGGTGCAGGCATTTTCTTTGTTGAAAAGAAGGATCACTCTCTACGCCCCTGCGTGAATTACAGAGAATTAAACAAAATTACTATTAAATATCGCTACCCACTTTCCCATGTGCCTGAACTGTTTCAAAGGCTGGGAGCTGCGGTCATCTTCACTAAGCTGGAACTCCAGGGAGCCTACAACTTGATTCGCATCCGAGAAGGAAATTAATGAAAAACAGCTTTTTGTACCTGATTCGGGCATTTCGAGTACCTGGTCATGCCTTTTGGTTTATGCAACGCCCAGGCCAATTTTCAGCACTTTGTCACCAACATCTTTTGAGATTATCTAGACCTGACGTCATTGTATACCTGGATGACATCCTGATTTTGTCCTCCTCCAAGGATGACCACCGCAGGCATGTCAGAAATGTTTTAACCTGGCTCCAGCAACATGGCCTCTATGCCAAACCGGAAAAATGTGAATTCGAACTACAGAGCATTCAGTTTTTGGGATTGATCATCTCAATTGAGGGCATTAAGATGGACCTCCAGAAAGTCACCACCATCTTAGGCTGGCCAGCACCTGCAGACAAGAAAGGAGTCCAACGTTTCATCGGGTTTGCCAACTTCTATTGGAAATTTATTAGGGGTTTTCTGCCATTATCGCTCCCATTACAGAACTAACCAGGCAGGGAATCTGATTTCTCTGGTCTTCCAAAGCACAGACTGCCTTTGAAACTCTTAAGAAGTTGTTCACTTCAGCATCCATCTTGAAGCACCCTGACCCTGCCCTACCATTTGTTCTTGAAGTTGATGCTTCTGAGACAGCAGTTGGAGCAGTGCTTTCTCAGCGACAAAGGGTCCAAGGCCCTACTCTATCCAGTTGCATTCTTTTCTCGCAAACTATCGACAGCAGAAAGGAACTATGATGTGGGAGATCATGGGCTCCTGGCTATCAAGACTGCATTGGAAGAGTGGCGATACTTACTGGAAGGTGCGGCACATCTAATTCTGGTCTATATGGACCATAAAAATTTGGAATATCTGAGGACGGCGAAGAGATTAAAACCACGGCAGGCAAGGTGGGCACTATTTTTCTCTAGATTTTCATTCCACATAACTTACAGGCCAGGGTCGAAGAATACAAAGCCTGATGCATTATCCCGCATGTTCAATTATTCTGAAAGAATCACACCTCCAGACACTATCTTGCCCTCAGAAAACTTCCTTGTGCTACAGGAAAACCTACTATCACCTGAAACCAATCCTACTACCCCTGAAGCCAACTTACAGGCACAGGATGGCCTACTATGGCACAAAGGTAAAATCTTTGTACCTAGAGACTTAAGGATTGCAGTATTGGAGCTCTGCCATGATCACAAGCTGGCCAGACATTTCGGTGCCCTGAAGACAACCGAACTTGTGCAATGCAGGTTCTGGTGGCCCCTAGGTAGTAGGCGACTGTAAAAAGTATGTGGAGTCCTGCACCATCTTTACCCGAAGTAAAAATAATAAGGTCAAGGCTTGGGGTTTGCTGAAGCCATTGCCCATTCCAGAGAGACCCTGGAGAATGATCTCAATGGATTTCATCGTGCAACTTCCCCCGGCATAGCATAGGGCTTTACTACCATCTTCGTGGTGGTAGACAGACTGTCAATAATGGCCCATTTTCTGCCAATGAAAGGGACACCCTCGGCTGTGGAAACAGCACAAATCTTCATTAAAGAAATAGTAAGGCTCCATGGAGTTCCAGCCAGCAACGCGTCCGACTGGGGAGTACAGTTCACTTCCAGGTTCTGGAAAGCCTTGTACAGATCTCTAGAGATTGAACTGTCCTTTTCCTCCACATACCATCCCCAGACGAATGGGCAAACGGAGAGAACTAACCAGACCCTGGAACAGTACCTGTGCTGCTTCCTTCTCGCAGGATAACTAGGTCTCTTTCCTTCCTATAGCTGAGTTTGCCTATAACAACTCTTCCTTTTCTGCCATCAAACAAACTCCATTCTTTGTCAATTACGGCTTCCACCCATCCTTTCTGCCCAGCACCATACCAGAATGATCAATTCCTGCGGTCTCAGAAACAATGGACTTCTTCTGTAGAAACAACAAAATGTTACAAGAGACCATGACCAAGACGCAGGAATACAATAAAAAGATCTTCGATAGAAAGAAACGAGGAGAACTAACCCTGGAACCAGACAACCAGGTATGGCTATCCACAGTAAATCTAAAGCTGGCTTGCCCCTCAAGAAAATTGGGCCCTAAATTTGTGGGACCCTTTCCTGTAAAAAGGAGAATCAATGATGTAGCCTACAAGCCGGACCTACCTGACTTGTTTAAAGTCCACCCTGTCTTCCTTGTGACCTTGTTGAAACCTGCTATCCCAGATTCTTTCCCTGAGCAAGTACTGGTCCACCGGAGCCTGTAATAATCAATGGCGAGGAGGAATTTGAAGTAGAAACAATTCTGGACTGCAGAAAAAGGTATAATCAAATATTGTGTACTCAATATTTGATTAAATGGATGGGTTATGGGCCGGAAGAAAGCTCTTGGGAGCCTGAAAGCAATATTCATGCCAAGAAATTGATGCAATCCTTTAAGAAATCCCATGCTGTGAAGTTAGCCCAGTTGGGCATCCGGAGGCTGCCCTTAAGCAGGGGGCAATGTCAGGAAGTGCCCTGTGGAAGAAACAATGCTGCTGGCCGAGCTGGTGCACGTCTGTGTGTGCCGGTGCACGTGCACGCGATTCTCGTTGCCAAACGGCCTATTTAAACAGGATGTGCAGACAGGACCAGTGCTGTCTGATCTGCAGCTTCCTGTGACTCCTGCTCCTTGTTAATCTGTTTCTGTGATCAACTTCCTGAACTACCCAGAACTGCCTTTGGACTCTCCTTGCTTTCTGTCTGCACCTAACCCCGGCTCGTCTCTGAACTTGATTATGCCTGCTCCTTTAAGTACCCCGCTGCCCGCCAGTTACTGACCCGGCCTGTGATCCGACCTGCTTGTCTACTTCACCTGATCCAGCACTTACTGTCTGGTGAAGATCATGTCTGCCTGCACCTGCTTGTGATCCATATCCCCCTGGGCTGATCCACTCCATGGGCTCATCCGTCAGGTACGTAGGAATTAGACACAGCCTCATCAGTGCCTATCAGTGCAGTCTCATCAATGCAGTCCCATCAGTGCAGCCTATCAGTGCAGTCTCATCAATGCAGCCTCATCAATACAGCCTCATCAGTGCAGTCTCATCAGTGCCGTCTCATTAGTGCCAATCAGTGCAGTCTCATTAGTGCCCATCAGTGCAGTCTCATCGGTGCAGTCTCATCAGTGCAGCCTCATCAGTGCAGCCTCATCAGTGCCCAGTTCAGAGTTTCTCTATTACCTTGAAAGTCTACTACCTATAATGAGGAGAAGGACCTACCTGGTCCTGGCCAGCCGAGCTCCGCTCACCATCCAAGGGCTCACCAGTGCTGCTGGCTCTCATTTCAACATCAGCTCCTACCGCGTGGCCTCCCGATTCCCGATGTACAGGCGGCATGGCATGGGGTGTTTCCCAATTTGTGGGCAGTGTGGGCTCAAGGGGTCCTGAATATACACCAATGTGCACTGGACAGGGACCCAGCTGCCGCAGCAATGAAGTCCCCCGATGTCTGGGGAGAGGTGGTGGCCGGTGTCCGTGAGCGGGTTTGATTTCTGGGACTCTGGTCGGGACCAGTAGTGTATTTAGGTTTTGTGCTGCCCTAGGCCTGACTAAACTTGTGTACCTCTAATTTAAATATGACCCACCCCTTCCTGTCAAGGCCACACCCCTTGCTGTTTAAGACCTGCCCTGAAATTTTCGAGTGAGGACACTACTTCTGAGGGCCGGGGAGGGGGGCAATGGATTCCCCTAATTTGCATAGATTTCTACTCACTTCCTGTTTGGCTATGGGGCAGGAAGTGAAGAGAAATCTCTGCAATGGGACAGGGATGGTAAAAAATAAACTGACAGGGGCTATAACCCTCCCTTACTCTATCCAAAATTGAAAAAAAAAGTTTTTCCTATAGTTCTACTTTAAAGTGGAGGGCTACCCAAAAAAAAAATTGCATCAACAATTTTTAAAAAATCCCAAAAAAAAAATGTGGAAAAAAAAAAAATTACCTGAAACCGTTGTTGCTAGGCAGTCTTCCTAATCTGCCTCTTCCTATTCCGTGGCGTGTAATGCTCCTCGGTGAACAGCCCCGTTGCCTTCTGGGAACTGTGTGTGTTCCCAGAAAACCACGGGGCCATTCCTAGAGCAACGCTCGCGTGTGCACAGTAGGAAACTGGCAGTGAAGCCAAAAGGCTCCACTGCCGGTTTTCCTTACTTAGGATGGCGGTGCCGGGACCCGAGAGCCGAGGGACAGCCTCGGGCGGCCGACATCGTGGGCACCTAAGACAGGTAAGTCTACTTATTTAAAAAAAAAATTTTGCTGGCCGGAATCCCGCTTTAAGCACAAATTTCTGATAATTTTATGGAGAGGACTAAGAAGATATAACCATGCCAATAGTGAAGCAGAAAACATAGCACAGTGAGGAAGGTTTGTGGTCCAGGATGATAAGACAGTCAAAATTAGAAGTGCCCCCCCCCACAGTTGCGGAATGCCGGCCGCCCGCATACCGGAAGTAGTGCAGCCGCTTTTTGGGGGCGCTAGACTAATTTGCCTCTCAGCCCAGTATGCCCCATAAGACTGGCGCTACACTAACAGTGTGTGTAGCGCAAGCCAGCGGGGACTCTTTCCGTGCTGCCCCCCTGCAAAGTGCTGCCCTAGGCCTGGGCCTTGTCGGCCTAGACCAGGATACAGCATTAGCCGGGACAAGGACATGCCTGTACATTTGACTAAAATCCATGAGTGTCCCGGCTAATCAGTGCTGTTGGCAACTATGCTAATGCTGATTCCATGTGTGTACTTCACTTAACTCTTCTTCTTCCGTACCTGTGTACAGGTTGGAGACCTCTGCGGTGCTGATCTGCTCTCATTTCTATGGGAAACAGACCTGCTCACGGAGAGTGTGCCGACAACAACTCTTCCTGTTAGAAGCTGTCCCACCTGCCACATGTAAACCCTTATGGCTGGCTGCTGGAGAAACCTTTGTTACCCTTAGTAACCACTTGCTTGAACTTTACACTGTGTTACCTCTCACACTGACTGACCCGCACTGTAGACTGTGTGCCGGTTACTTGCATTACGCCCCTTTAGTAACTTCAGACCAGGCAAAGAAAACGTTTCAAAGCTTTACTGAAGAATTTAACACAACAGTTTGACATAAAGTGCAGTCTTTTCCTGACATCCCTAGTCCCTAACTTCAGGCCATGGACCGTATCTTAAGGGAAGACTGCAAGTCCCAGAAATCTCCCTTAATAGCGGGAACTCAGAAATGGTACTGGAGATCCAGACTCCGGCAACAGCAATGAGCAATTCTCACACATTTCTCTCTCTGGGTCCGGGCCCCTGTCCCTTTATATAGCACACAGGACCAGAAGGTCAGACCCAAGAAAACCCGCCAAGAAAAAACGGGAACGTAATTAACACTAGCCTTCCCAGCTGGGGAAGCATTACACTTCACCTGCCTTCAAGTTGAAATATAGGTGAACAGTGAACCAAGTGGCAGAATAAATAGCAAGCAACATAATTATAATACAATATATACAAACAAAGGGGGAACATGGGAAAACAAGGAAAGACAAAAGATGTGACGGACAAACAGGGAGATGTATTTTTAGCAAGGCGACCAGAACTGAGATCAGGAGCAAGGGAGGCAGATATGGGGTAGCAGGGCACAGGATGCAGGTACTGGAAATGGAATAGGAAGAGGATAATGGTTGGAATCCAAATCAAAGTCAAGAGCAGGATTGGGATCAGAGCATCAATAACCAGGTACATGGCACACAGGCAAACCTCTGAAGCACTAAAGAACCTAGAGGAAGAGTTATATACAGAAGATAGAGGAGGGGTTACATATATGATGTGGAAGCATGGTAGTCTGCTACAGGCGCTCCATTGCGCAGCATTGTGTTTAAAGATCCCAAGCCTACGATGTGATCTTTTCAGTTCCTGGGCTTAACACTGGAACCACTGAGACCAGAATATCCTAATGAAGTTCTTCTTTAAAGTGTTTGTAAAGTCTCATTTTTTTTCTATTAACCACTTGCTTACTGGGCACCTAAACCCCCCTCCTATCCAGACCAATTTTCAGCTTTCAGCACTGTCGCATTTTGAATGACAATTGCGCAGTCATACAACACTGTACCCAAATGAAATTTTTATCATTTTTTCCCCACAAATAGAGCTTTCTTTTGGTGGTATTTGATCACCTCTGCGGTTTTATTTTTTGTTAAAAAAATGTAAAAAGACTGAATTTAAAAAAAAATAAAAAATTTTTTTTATATTTTGTTATAAAAAAATTAAAACAGGTAATTTTTCTCCTTCATTGATGTACGCTGATGAGGTGGCACTGATGGGCACTGATAAGGCGGCAGTGATGGGCACTGATAGGTGGCAGTGATGGGCACTGATGGGTGGCAATAATGGGCACTGATCTGTTATACTGATAGGCAGCACTGCTAGGTGGCACTGATTTTCACTACTGGTGGCCATTGATAGCTGGCACTTGTGGGCACTGTTAGGTGGCACCTGTGGGCACTGTTCGGTGGCACTTGTGGGCACTGTTAGGTAGCACTTTGGGCACTGTTACGTGGCACTGTGGGCACTGTTACGTGGCACTGTGGGTACTGTTAGGTGGCACTGTTAGCTGGCAAAGATGAGGCAGATGTGCCTCTTCCACTTCGGTACCTCTGTCCCTCTCATCTGAGCCGGTGATCGGCTTTTTTTTCTACTCGCGCTATCAGCGATCTTTTGTTTACATCATGTGATCAGCTGTCAGCGTGAGTAGAAAAAAAAAACGATTACCGATCTTTTGTTTACATCATGTGATCAGCTGTCATTGGCTGACAGCTGATCACATGGTAAGAGGCCGGGACCGGCCCCTTGCTCGGATCGGTGATCAGCCGAGTCCCAGTGACTCGGTGATCACAGCGCGCTCGGCGCGCGCCCTGTAGTGCGCGCGCAGAGCGCATGCACAGGGGAGGCTGTCATATGACGGCCTCCTGGGAATTCAGGTCCGCGCTGTGGCCGTCATTCGGCCATAGCGTGGATGGCAAGTGGTTAAAATAACAAATAGGTTATACTTGCAGTGCCTTGAAAAAGTATTCATACCCCTTGACATTTTTCACATTTTGTCATGTTACAACCAAAATTGTAAATGTATTTAATTGGGATTGTATGTGCACATATTTGTGAAGTGGAAGGAAAATGATAAATGGTTTTCAATTTTTTTTACAAATAAATATTTGAAAAGTGTAGCATGCATTTGTATTTAGCCCCCTTTGCTCTGATACCCCTAACTAAAATCTAGTGGAACCAATTGCTTTCAGAAATCACCTAGTTAGTCCACCTGTGTGTAATTTAATCCTATTATAAATAAAGCTGTCCTGGGAATCCCTTGGAGGTTTGTTAAAGAACCTTAGTGAGCAAACAGCATCATGAAGGCCAAGGGACACACACCAAACAGGTCAGGGATAACGTTGTGAAGAAGTTTAAAGCAGGGTTAGGTTATAACAAAATATCCCAAACTTTTAACATCTCACAGAACACGGTTCAATCCATCATCCAAAAATGTAAAGAGTATGGCACAACTGCAGACCTACCAACACATGACCATCCACTTAAACTGACAGGCGGGGCAAGGAAAGCAATAATCAGAGAAGCAGCAAAGAGGCCCATGGTAACTCTGGAGGAGCAGCAGAGATCTACAGCTCAGGTAGGAGAATCTGACCACAGGACAAATATTAGTTGTGTACTCCACAAATCTGGCCTTTATGAGTGGCAACAAGAAATCCATGCTGAAAGGAAAACCATAAAAAGTCCCTTTCTTAGAAGAAAACCTGTTAGAGTCTGCAAAAGACTTGAGACTGGGGCAGAGGTTCACCTTCCTGCAGGACAACGACCCTAAACATACAGCCAGAGCTGCTATGGAATAGTTTAGAGCAAAGCATATTCATGTGTTAGAATGGCCCAGTCATAGTCCAGACCTAAATCCAACTGAGAATCTGTGGCAAGATTTGAAAATTGCTGTTCACAGACACTTCATTCAATCTGACAGAGCTTGAGCTATTTTGCAAATAAGAATGGGGAAAAATGTCACTCTCTAGATGTGCAAAGCTGGAAGAAACATCCCCAAAAAGATCTGCAGAATTTGCAGCTATAATTGCAGCGAAAGGTGGTTCTACAAAGTATTGACTCAGGGGGGCTGAATACAAATGCATGCCACACTTCTCACATATTTATTTGTAAAAAAATTGGAAAGCCATTTATCATTTTCCTTCCACTTCACAATTATGTGCCACTTTGTGTTAGTCTATCACATAAAATCCCAATAAAATACATTTACATTTTTGGTTGAAACATGACAAAATGTGGAAAATTTCAAGGGGTATGAATACTTTTTCAAGGCACTGTACCTGTTCTGTGCAGGGGTTTTGCACAGGGCAGCCCCGATCCTCCACTTCTCGGGTCCCTGACTGCAGCTCCTGGCCCCTCCCTCCTGTCGAGTGCCCCCACAGCTATGGGAACACCCGAGCCGAGCTGCAGCTCTGTCTATCCAAGCAGATATTTGTTTGTTTCGGTCCCCTCTCTCTCCTGATTGGCTAACTGAGTTGATCGACAGCAGTAGGCGATGGCGCCGCTGCTGGGTCTTAGCCAATCAGGAGGGAGAATTCTGGGCAGCCAATTCACTCGTGGACATCACTGGATAGATGTGGGTCTCAGGTAAGTATTGGGGGGGGGGGGCAGCTGCTATACACAGAAGGATTTTTATCTTAATGCAAATGCATTAAGATAAAAAAAAAATCTGACTTTACAATTACTTTAAGGTTGGCTCAGACAAAGTGTTAGCTCTCTTTAGCTGTTTATTTTTAGTGTGCACAAAAGTATACGTAATTGAAGTGTTTTATGATTTTTTTAATGATTGTGCTTAGGTTTATATTTGTCTGTGAGACTCTTGCTTATAGCACAGCAATCAAAGCATATTTTTTAGGTACAAGGAAGCTTGAGTTTAACTGAACCATATACCCCTAAAACCAGTGCGCTGCCAGATGAAAATGAATAATGACGTCTCAGGCGTGGACCCCTCCCAAACGTGTTTTGCGTCTGAGTGCATCGTCAGGGATCAGGAGCATGACACCCAGGATGCCAGACTGTAAATTTAAATTGAATCATACCTCTTAAGCCCCTCTCACTGATAACAGTATGGGCACACCCACTGTTTGTCACCCTGTGGTGCATGCACTGCATCACTATTATGCCTGTGTGGGGTTCAAAGGCATACTTTGTTCTTTACAATCCCGCATGCCCCAGGCACTGAGGAAGATTGTCCCTTCCTGCCCACCATAATTTAACCACACCCAATGTTTTCTGCGGCATGCTATGCACTGCAGGTCACTATCTCCTGAAGAGTCCCTCATTCCCAAGTTATAAAGTTAAGAGGTATTTGCAACCTGTTGTGGCCATCTGCCAGATATTAGTTGTCTAGATAAAGTGCATGACAAGAGACTCTAGCTCCATCTCAACGGATCACTCAGTTCACCACCACCTAAAGCATTTACCTGTGGCCTTATGCTATTGCGTGATCTACTTGGATACATGTAAGCAGGACCAACCATGACAGTGTCACTCACTCCAGTGTGGAGCATGGAACATGACTGACTATGGCCTGACACACTGGCCCCTCATAGCCAACAGCCCATGTAAAACTCCATTTCTGCAACACATGTGCATACATGGTGGGTCCTAGATACATCACTCACCATACTCCTGGTCACTTATAACAATGACCCTCCACAGCTGGGGACACTTCTATCAAAGCGCTGCGTAAACTGTTGGCGCTATATAAATCCTGTATAATAATAATCAAGCCACGTGGTTGCAGAATAGAGATCAGACCGTCTACAGAACACATGAGGCCTATGGGACATGGGGGCCAAGGTCACTTACCGCATGCTACATAGAGAGGTTCAACTCTTCACCAAAAGAGGGATACCCCTTCCTATGTCTACCACTTACCTGTCCCAGCCCAGCTAGGTTTGCACTAGAGTTGTTTCTATGGGATCCTAAAAGCCCACTGTTTGTTACTCTATGAGGTGCATCAGTCACTGTGGTCTAACGATGTGCTACCCCAACTCACATCCCCAATGGTAACAGACATTCACTTCAGTCACTTCAAAATAGCCAGAGACTGAATACAACTCCATTTTAGTGTAGTGAGTCAACAGAAACAGTCCATAACAAATTCATTCTCTTTCCTTTAGCAATAAGTCAGTGTACCTCTCAGGACCTGGTATCAAGGGTGCCCATCCTAGGGGTTAGCAGAATAAGTCCTTAGTCCATCTCTACAAACAGGCTCCTCTAATCCCATCAGCCTCTCAACACTGGCTGAGCTCCACACAGAGTTTTTATATGATCCTGCCAGAAAGAATGTTAGCTCACCTCACTCCCTGGGAGGACTTTAAGAAGAACGTCTATCTTGAAGGGGCAGCAGATTAACCCCTGCTTACATACACTACAGATCTCCAGGGTGGGCCTCCCCCTTGTCCATATGCGTAGGATCCTTTGAGACTAATGCTGGCCAGCTGACCTACCGTAACTTGCAAGAAACTCCTCAATCAGCTGCCCCTTGTGGGAGAATGCCTGTTTGGTCCCTACGTGGATAAGTACATCAAGGAGATCATGAAGCTTAAGAGTTCTCTCCTCCACCAGGAAAAGAAGGCTTGGGTTTCTGCAGGTAGACCAGTTACTTCTCATATCAGGCCCTTTGAGGCTTCTAGTTCCATTTCTAAGTCACACTTTCATTGGAAGATGTGGACCTCCAAGCCAGCCAAGTCTGACTCCAAGCACTCTTCTCAGTGATGGGGCACAATTTATATTTGAATAAAGTGTTTTAGTTTGAGCACACAATGCACTATGAGGTTCGGTTCTTTCTTGTGTTTCTTTACCATATGAGCTGGAAACAACCCCTCTTTTGGCATAATTAGGATAAATACCACAATCGCTTATGGCCACTCACTAAGTAGGAGGGCCATGGATGTCTGGTAAGCACTGTGTGTTTTTATTGCTTTCTGTCTTCACTGGATGCTTTGGGAAACCCAGGAAAACAATATTATCGACTAAGGTGTCCATTTATGAAGCAGTGAAAAAATGTCACTGCTTCATTCTCTGGTATTCTCAGAGGAGATCGTTCTTCTCTGTGTGCCAGTTTATGAAGCTTTGTAGATCTCTTCTCCTTTAGAGGAATGAAGTGATCTACAAACGCTTCAAACAGTGGAGAACAGCCCCTGATACTGGAATCTCGTGAGACTTTATGATTACAGTACCAGAAATTCACTAAAACACTGAGATGTCAGTTTATTAACCACTTCAATACCGGGCTATAGTCATATGATGTCTGCAGATGGGATCTCTGAGTACCCGAGTACCTGTCACAGCCCATCTAAGTACCCAAGTACATGAGTACCTGTCACAGCCCATCAGAGTACCCGAGTACCTGTCACCAGCCCATCAGAGTAACAGAGTACCTGTCACCAGCCCATCAGAGTAACAGAGTACCTGTCACCAGCCCATCAGAGTAACCGAGTACCTGTCACCAGCCCATCAGAGTAACCGAGTACCTGTCTCGTGCCCATCAGAGTACCCAAGTACCTATCTGCAGCCCATGCCTCATAGAATATACGTTGGGGTGTTTGCTTTCCAAAATGGGGTCATTTTGTGGGTAATTAAACCTTCTTGTTTCCCCCTCTAGGACATTAATGGCCAGTACTGCTTAATAAATAGGTGGGATCCTATATGATTGAATCAGGCTTCCAATATCTCAACCCAATCACCCAAGTCCTGACCTAGCCCTGTGTACTAAAGGGCGCCACTGTTGTGCCACTCCTATCATCATTGTCTACATGATCCTGTTTGGAAACTTAGGTAATCGGCTGAAAAATCAGACAGGGAGTAACTGTAATTTGCAGTATAATAAAAAGGTGCACAGTTAGAAGCAAAACTGGTTCAGGATGGCAAAAACATACACTGTTGAATAATAGAAGCTACACAAACATATGAAAGCTGCATAAACCTAGGCCCCTACCCACAGGGCAGCCATTAGAAATTTTTGGGACCTTTGCACAGCCTTAGGCCTGGACCCCCCCCCATGAGCTGAACCACCTACATTCCCCAGGGCTTGCCCACTGGCCATCCCACCAGATTCACACACCGGCCACCTCACCTGCACACACTCAGACCCCTTTAATCCTGTATATATGCCAGCCCCCCTTCATACCTGTATATATGTCAGCCCCACCCCATCCCACCTGTGTATATATATATATATATATATATATATATATATATATATATATATATATATATATATATATATATATATATATATATATATATGTCAGCCCCACACATACACAAATCTATAAACACACAAGCCTCTGGCCCCTCCCTTTAGACAAACAGCCCCCCTCCCTTTTCTTCACATCCCCTACTTGTAAAGGAAATCTCCCTACCTAGTCTGAGCTCGCTTTCACAAAGCTGACGTGTTGCTGACACAGAGGAGCACAGTGCAGGCAGCTCACAAGAGGGGTGCACATGCACATAGTAGCCAGAGGTGGCAGTAAAAAGCTTGATGTCTGAACTCAATGACACAGAGAGCAGCATAAGCTGTGAGATTCTTTCTATAGTGCACAACATGGCTCCCCTTCACCCGTCCTGCCTTCTTCTGACCCAGTCGGGCCCCTGGGGCCCCTTACAGTTGTATCGGCTGTACTCCCCTGATGGCGGCCCTGGCTACCCACCCGAGTACCTGTCACAGCCCATCTAAGTACCCAAGTACATGAGTACCTGTCACAGCCCATCAGAGTACCCGAGTACCTGTCACCAGCCCATCAGAGTAACAGAGTACCTGTCACCAGCCCATCAGAGTAACAGAGTACCTGTCACCAGCCCATCAGAGTAACCGAGTACCTGTCACCAGCCCATCAGAGTAACCGAGTACCTGTCTCGTGCCCATCAGAGTACCCAAGTACCTATCTGCAGCCCATGCCTCATAGAATATACGTTGGGGTGTTTGCTTTCCAAAATGGGGTCATTTTGTGGGTAATTCCATTGTCCTGGTGCTCAAGAACCTTCAAAAGTGTGATAGGTAGGAATGAAATGAGATGTGTAACTTATGCTCCTAGAAGGCCTGAAGATACTACTTCAATGTTGGGCCTCTGTATGTGGCCAGGCTGTGTAAAAGTCTCACACATGTGGTATCGACATGACACTCTCAGGAGGAGTAGCAGAATGTGTTTTGGGGTATAATTTTTGCTACATACATGCTATGTGTTAGAAATATCTTATAAATTGACAACTTTGTGTAAAAAAAAAAATAAAAAAATTTTCATTTTCTTTCCCAGTTTTCTGAAGACTTGTGTAAAAAAATTAACCATTAAAAAGACTTATAATGCCTCATAGAATACACATTGGGGTGTTTTTTTTTCCAAAATGGGGTCATTTTGTGGGTAATTCCATTGTCCTGGTGCTTCAGGGCCTTCAAAAGTGTAATAGGTCGTTAGGAAATTAGAGGTGTAATTTATGCTCCAAGAACGCCTGACGGTGCTCCCTGCATGTTGGGCCTCTGTATGTGGCCAGGCTGTGTAAAAGTCTCACACATGTGGTATTGTCATATGCAGGAGGAGTAGCAGAATGTGTTTTGAGGTGTAATTTTTGCTATATACATGCTTTGAGTTAGAAATATCTTATAAACTGACCACTTTGTGTAAAAAAAATACGGTTTAAATTTCTTTCCACGTTTTCCGAAGACTTGTGGAAAAAAATAAACCGTTCAAAAGACTCATCATGCCTCATAGAATAGACGTTGTGGTGTTTCCTTTCCAAAATGGGGTCATTTTGTGGGTAATTCCATTGTCCTGTGTAATTAGATGTGTAATTTATGCTCCTAGAACCCCTGATGGTGCTCCCTGCATGTTGGACCTCTCTGTGTAGCCAGGCTGTGTAAAAGTCACACACATGTGGTATCACCATACTGGGGAGGAGTAGCAGAATGTATTTTGGGGTGTAATTGGAAGTATGCATCTGCTGTGTGTGAGAAATAACTTGTTATTATGACAATTTTGTGAAAAAAAATTCTTAATTTTCCCAAGAATTGCAGGAAAAAATTACAACTTCAAAAACTCACCATGCCTCTTACTAGATTCCTTTGACTGTCTAGTTTTCAAAAAGGGGTCATTTGGGGGGTATTTGTACTTTCCTGACATTTCAGGGCCTCAAGAAATGAGATAGGCCGTCAGTATTTCAGTTGTGATCAATTTTCAATAATTTGCACCATAGCTTGTAAACTCTATAACATTCACAGAGACCAAATAATATCCACTAATTTGGGTTATTTTTACCAAAGAGATGTAGCAGTATAGATTTTGGCCCACATTTATGAACAAAAATGACTTAATTACAAAATTTTATCATAGAAACTAAAAAAAAGTGTTTTTTTCCAAAATTTTCGCTCTTTTTTCACTTATATCGCAAAAAATAAAAAACCTAGTGGTGATTAAATACCACCAAAAGAAAGCTCTATTTGTATGAAAAAATTATAAAAATTTTGTTTGGGTACAGTGTTGCATGACTGAGTAATTGACATTCAAAGTGTGAGAGCGCTGACAGCTAAAAATTGGTCTGGGCAGGAAGGGTGTATAAATGTCCTGTATTGAAGTAGTTAAGCAGTGATAAATTATCACTACTCAGTACACAGACGGCGTGGTTAATGCTAATAAAATAAAGAGTCCCCCTACATTATATATATATATATATATATATATATATATATATATATATATATATATATATATATATATATACACACACACGTTATATATACATATATATACACACACACACACATATATATATAATACACACATTATATATATATATATATATATATATATATATATATATATATATATATACACATAAATATGACAGGGGGGCATTTTTACTGTCTTGGGGGGTCTGATTAAGGTAGTAGGAAGTTAATAATCGTCCTCTTTCCTCCTCATATCCCCCAGAATTCTCTCTTCACTCCCCGATTCTCTACCTCTGAGCTGGTGAATCTGGGAGTGTGAATTCTGACTCAGATTGCCAGTGAAGCGCTGAGATCGCAGCTTCATAAACTGTCCGTTTCAGTGTCAGTCAATGAGGATTCTCAGTGTGCGGAGATCATCGGTGGGAGAACATGTTCAAACTTGTTCTGCTCGATGATCTCTGTTTCATAAACCGTCTACGGACTGTGATCGGTGATGATCCTCTGGATCACTGCTGTTCACTGCTTCATAAACGGACATACTAACGAATTTTTAGTATTTGTGTTCACCAAAAAATACACGTTTGCTGGACTTTATTCACTTGGAGATCTACCTCAAATTATATTGTTTATAGATGATCACTGTTATATATTTATAATAATGTTTTAAACTATATGATGTATATTTGATGTATAGCATATTAAATAGCACTGCACTTACTGGGTTGGAATTTTGTACATATTCTGGTATCTAAAACTTTGTACTAGCTGCTTTTTTATGATCAAATAATCTGAGCGTGGATCTTTCTTTTTATGTTTTATATCATTTCCGGGGCTACCTAGCATTTCAGACTTTGCCTCTTTCCTGCAAAGGCGGGAAGATCTTGCTGTTTAGCAGCTTCTCTTTCCTTTGCCCCAGTCCTGAATGAGGAACACTTTTAGGATTTTTGCTTGAACCTGTCCCCAAATCAAGGAATTCTTCTAACAGTTTGCTGGTTTTCTTTTATGTTTCTTTTATGCACAGTTTCTCTGACCTTTTTGGACAACAGTCCGGCTCTTAAATTCTGGCCCTGTTGTCCCTTAATGTTGCTGCTTTGTCATACACCGCTGTAAAGGTTATCATTTTGGTTACATGGTTTCAAGGGAATCCTGGTATTCTGCCACGAGGTGCAGGATTAAAGTGGTTGTTAAGCCACTCTAACCTGTATACACCATCATCACTGCCTCCGATTTTACTATCCCCCTCTGTGTGTGATTTATAAATAATAAATCCTGCAAATACCTAATTTCACTGCCGAGATTGCGATCACATGACTGGCCAGCTTTCTCCTTTTCTCCTCAGGGATGCAGCGGGCGGGGCTAAGATTACTCTGCTGATGTCAATCTCGAGGGGAGGAGGAGAGGAGGAAAGAGCTGGCTGGTCATGTGATTGCAATCTCGGCTCTTAAATGAGATATTTACAGCATTTATATTTATAAATCATTCACAGAGGGGGACACTGCAATAGAAAGCAGTGCTGATGGTGTATACAGGGTAGAGTTATGAGAGCAGCAGGAGGGGGAGGGGCGGCTCACACACAGACAGAGAAGGGAGGGGGGAGGAGGACCCAGGAGCAGAGAGGAGAGCAGATAGCAGGCTGCTGATGACAGAGGCATGTAAACTGACCACGGTACGGTGTCTGGTCTCAGCAGCCATGATACACCGTGGTCAGTTTACAGTGGGGTGGGGAGAAACTGGCTCTGTGAGCCAGGTTTTTTAGGTTCTACAAGGGTCCAAATGACACAGGACAAACACTGAGTCAGATAACACGCTTTAAAGGAGCAGGATCCATTTTTTTTTTTGGAATGAACAAATGCTTTAACCTTCTTGTTTCCCCCTCTAGGACATTAATGGCCAGTACTGCTTAATAAATAGGTGGGATCCTATATGATTGAATCAGGCTTCCAATATCTCAACCCAATCACCCAAGTCCTGACCTAGCCCTGTGTACTAAAGGGCGCCACTGTTGTGCCACTCCTATCATCATTGTCTACATGATCCTGTTTGGAAACTTAGGTAATCGGCTGAAAAATCAGACAGGGAGTAACTGTAATTTGCAGTATAATAAAAAGGTGCACAGTTAGAAGCAAAACTGGTTCAGGATGGCAAAAACATACACTGTTGAATAATAGAAGCTACACAAACATATGAAAGCTGCATAAACCTAGGCCCCTACCCACAGGGCAGCCATTAGAAATTTTTGGGACCTTTACACAGCCTTAGGCCTGGACCCCCCCCCATGAGCTGAACCACCTACATTCCCCAGGGCTTGCCCACTGGCCATCCCACCAGATTCACACACCGGCCACCTCACCTGCACACACTCAGACCCCTTTAATCCTGTATATATGCCAGCCCCCCTTCATACCTGTATATATGTCAGCCCCACCCCATCCCACCTGTGTATATATATATATATATATATATATATATATATATATATATATATATATATATATATATATATATATATGTCAGCCCCACACATACACAAATCTATAAACACACAAGCCTCTGGCCCCTCCCTTTAGACAAACAGCCCCCCTCCCTTTTCTTCACATCCCCTACTTGTAAAGGAAATCTCCCTACCTAGTCTGAGCTCGCTTTCACAAAGCTGACGTGTTGCTGACACAGAGGAGCACAGTGCAGGCAGCTCACAAGAGGGGTGCACATGCACATAGTAGCCAGAGGTGGCAGTAAAAAGCTTGATGTCTGAACTCAATGACACAGAGAGCAGCATAAGCTGTGAGATTCTTTCTATAGTGCACAACATGGCTCCCCTTCACCCGTCCTGCCTTCTTCTGACCCAGTCGGGCCCCTGGGGCCCCTTACAGTTGTATCGGCTGTACTCCCCTGATGGCGGCCCTGGCTACCCACAAGACGGGCTCCGTTGCAGTCCGCCTACTCAGCTGGGAATTTGTCCACTGATCCCCACTGAGCAGGCAGATGGCTGGCCTATGTCTGCTCTACTTATGCAGAGTAAACACAGACAAAGCCTGCTCTCGGTCAGATGTAAACGGACCACCATATCCATTTACACCCGAATGCCATCCGATACGATTTACCAGACGGATTGGGAACAGATTCCCGTCTGTCTGTTTTTTGGAGACAGGATCAGATTGGATATCGGCGGGTGTCAACGGACACATGCCTGTTGAAACCCCCCCCGCTCCATATAAGAGACTGGAGGGTCCGATCGGGTCCACCTAAAACTAATAGGCGGACCCGATCGGTCCTCCCTTGTGAAAGGGTCCTTAGACTTCACAGCAATGGCTATGTAATTTAGTCATAGTCATGTGGCCATGTGGTCAATGATGTAATGAGCAATCCTGCCCCCCTGTGTATGTGCAGCCACAGGGCAAGAAAATGGCCTCACTGAAGCTGTTT
This sequence comes from Lithobates clamitans, assembly GCA_037952925.1. Classification (NCBI taxonomy): domain Eukaryota; kingdom Metazoa; phylum Chordata; class Amphibia; order Anura; family Ranidae; genus Lithobates; species Lithobates clamitans. Next base: position 75,327 of record JBBGZY010000803.1, on the reverse strand, counting down.
GGGCTGGCATTGCCAGCTTCCTTCCAGGCTCAGCGGAACATGACTTATCATACACAAACTGAATGTCAGCCAGAGTTTAAATCTACTTTAAATTGTAAGATGTATGACTCATAAAATATCCTTAGCCTCCAAATCGCAAGAAAAGGGATTCAAATTACTGACCCGTTGGTATAGATGCCCCTCGACATTACGCTGCATAAACCCGGCGCTCCCAGATACCTGCTGGCGTTGTTTGTCATCAAAGGGAACCTTACTCCACATTTGGTGGGAGTGCCACCCTGTGCGGAGGTTCTGGCAAAAGATCCTCGACTTGTACTGCAGACTCATGGCGACCTCGGTTGCATCCTCTCCTGAGGTAGCCTTGCTATCTATGCTCCCTGGCCCGCCTAAATCGGTCAAAAAAGACGTTCTGCGTCACTTTCTGGCGGCAGCTAGAACGGTTCTGCCCAGACATTGGAAGTCGACAAGCATGCCTTCCCTGGGGGATTGGGCAATTGAAGTGGACCAAATTAATAGACTGGAACGGATGTTGTCGCAGGAAACGGGTAAGGAGGAACAATTTTCCAAGACCTGGACCTCGTGGTCTATCTTCCGCTATTCTGCGGAATTTATTTCATGGGCTACAGAGGATTCCACCAAGGCAACTGTGTGACCAGAGTGGAATCTCTTTCTCTTAATCTCTGTATTCCTTACTCCCTTGTCCCCTCTACTCTTACTCTTCCTTTTCCCTTTCTCCCCTTATATGTTACAGCGCTACACGATCACCTAAATCATACTCTCTAACCTCATCAGACCAATAATGTCACACACATAGAGCTTCCCCATCAGAGAAAACACATTTAGCACAGCAACAATAGCCCTAGCGTGTTTGCAATAGGTGGACGCCACTCGTTGAGTGGATAGTGGTGCTCACCTGCACTTTAATCAGCTTAGACGGTATAATTACGCAGGCTTAAATATCAAACTAAATCAATAAGAGCTCACAAATTGTTTAAAACATGAGATGATATGTTACCAGTATCGCAATGATGTCTATTTCTATTTTTTATGTTTTTGTATGACATAAATGTATACTGTACATTTTTCCTTTCTCAATAAAATAAGATTGAATTAAATTGTAAGATGTATAGAGGTATTACAGCCTACATGCCCATAGTCCAGTTATCTGATGTAGTGATGGTACTGATGTAGTGCACCAATCCATCTGTGTATCTTTTGTCTCTGATGTGATCGAAGAAGCACACTCCTGGTGACCCAGATAAATAAATAGGTAAATTGAGTAAACTAATTTTAACATAATTGTTGTGTTTGCTGTCTTCCATAGCGCATCGATGGCTTAATTTGTTGCTTGAAATAGCTCCTTAAAAGGTTATATTTTATATAATAGCAAGTATGAAACCTCTTTATAGTGTTCTCTTTCCTGATTGCTGACTGCAAGCCACAAAGTAGATGATGAACTATTGACCTCCATCTCACATTAAACTCTCAAAGTATGCATTTAAAAAAAAAAAAAGAGTTTTTATTGAACAATGTTTAAGTCATTTTGTAAAATGCAAATTTACATAAAAGTTTCATACATCACAATGGGGATGTTTTACTAAAGTAAAGCATGTTAATTTGGGAAACTTCATTTTCACCTAGTTTGGTAAATGACTTGTAGCTGTACTGACTTCAACCATCCAATCATGTGAAAGCAAAAATCTATTTTTTTCTTTAACTTTGCTTGCTTCTGTTTGGTTATTATTTGCAAAGTGAATTTTTACTACTTTCACTACATGAAAGCGTTTTTGGTGCGTTCCAGTGCGTTTTAATGTGTTTTTTGCACATTTTTGATGCAGTTCGGCCCCCTCCACTGCCGCCAGGCCATTTAGAAAGCACAGCGCGATTCTCACATGCGCAGTAGAGATCCGGCTGTGAAGTCGAAAGGCTTCTCTGCTGGTTTCCCTTACCAGGAATGGCACCCGGGTGTCAATCCAAAAATCGACTGGGTTGCTGACATCGTGGGCTCCCTGGACAGGTAAGTGTCCATATATTAAATGTCAGCAGCTACAGTATTTGTAGCTGCTGACTTTTCATTTTTTTTCCCCAGGCAGAATTCCTCTTTAACCTTAAATAAGGACATGTGTGTTACAGGGCGTTTTTGTTGCGTTTAGGTGCGTTCCAGTACATTTTTAATGCGGTTTACCATGTTCCAGTACAGTCCAGTGCAGAAAAAAATGCAGCATGTTCTACTTTGTTTTCTGGAACTGGGATGCACTGGAATTGACCTCACTGGTGTGAACTATGCTATTGAAAACCTTATAACCTACTATCTATGCGTTTTTGATGCAGAAAAAAATGTACTGGACTGCATGTGGTGTGAACTGGCTCTTAGTAAATCGTCCACATAGTAATTTACGGAGACATACATTTGTATCAGTTAAATGTGGTGGTTGAACTTTTTTTGTCAGTCTAACTTGAAACTATGTAACCTTTGGCAGTGCTCCTAGTCTTAGGAAATAACTATTGGCTTGGATGGCTTTTCTAGATATTTGTCAGCTGCGCATTTCTCCTAAACTCTTTTGGTGCCCATATACATCCTTATTGTTGGTCATGGTCTACTGGTATACGAAGGATAAATTCACAATAATCTAAAGTTTCTATGCATTATTACACAACATAATATTAAAGCCTTGATGACACAGTAGAAGACTTGTGTTAGAAGGCTTGTGTCCCTTTCAGATACATACAGTATATATATCTGGAAGGGATTCACATGCTTTATCTGTTTATGTTGGCAAATAATGCCTTGAAATGTGTGTGAGTCCTGGGAAAACAGAGCTTCTGGTTTGTCAGGTGTGGATTTCTACAGATAAGAAAACACATTCCAGGGCTGACAAAGCTTGTGATCAAAACATTGCCGTAGATGACCCTTTTGTCCTGGTATACGAGCGCAGAGTTCAAGGGTGAGAGCTGCATTGTAAGTGTTCTTAGGATTAGGGGTCATACACTCTACTCGCCCTGAGTTTACATTTTACAGCATCAGCCCTATTTCATTCTTCTCACTTTCTTTTCATTACAAATGGGTTCCCACAATTCCAACCGCGGTATATATTTACGATTCTGTGTGGTGTTATGCTGACCAATTAGGATTGCTTGGTTATTTATTTCAACACACTGTGCATGAACTTTAGAATTTTAAGGTTTTGATTCCTACTTATATATGAAAATCTGTTACATAAAAAAAAAACAACTAAAATCTCAGCATAGATATAGGTCCAAATGTATTAAAAAAAAAAACAAGCTCAGTGCTCCAGGGTCTTGCAATACTGTTTTTTTTATATAGTTATTTTGACCCTAAATTTCTTTCTATAAAACTATACACAGTCTTATCTGGATATTTAATACTGAAAAAGGCAACTTAGTATTTTCCAATACAACATTCAAAATTAGAACTATTTGGAAAACCTTCCAGAATGTATGTACAGTAAGAAGGATCCAAGACTTTTTGAAGTGATTCATCTTAGATTACAGATGACACTTTCACCTTCCCTGGAGTTGGCACTTCTAGGGATTCATGAGGAGGAGCAGCGGCCTTATCATAATAAATTGCTAATCTCCTACCTCCTATATTATGCAACAAAAGAAATCCTCCTTAAGTGAACCTCCTCCATTCCCCCTGCGTTGTCCTCCTGGGAAGCGATGGTGGATGCTGCTTTTCCTATGTATAGATTTACATATATCAGTCGGGGTTGTTCCTGGAAGTATGCGAAAGTTTGGTCTTCTTGGACCTCAAGTTGAAATGCTTTTGACCATTTCCGTCTCACTTCTTGTTGCTAGACAGTTGGACAGATGGTTTACCAGCTATTGTTCTGTGCCCCATGTAATGCCCTGTACACACGGTCGGACTTTGTTCAGACATTCCAACAACAAAATCCTAGGATTTTTTCCGACAGATGTTGGCTCAAACTTGTCTTGCATACACAGGGTCACACAAAGTTGTCGAAAATCCGATCGTTCTGAACGCGGTGACGTAAAACACGTACGTCAGGACTATAAACGGGGCAGTGGCCAATAGCTTTCATCTCTTTATTTATTCTGAGCATGCGTGGCACTTTGTCTGTCGGATTTGTGTACACACGATCGGAATTTCCGACAACGGATTTTGTTGTCGGAAAATTTTATATCCTGCTCTCAAACTTTGTGTGTCGGAAAATCTGATGGAAAATGTGTGATGGAGCCTACACACGATCGGAATTTCCGACAACAAGGTCCTATCACACATTTTCCGTCGGAAAATCCGACCGTGTGTACAGGGCATAAGAGTGTCGGATCTCATTTTTTATGCTGCATTGTTGCTTTTGTCATTGTAAGTGGTATATGCATTATGTATCAAAAAAATATGTTAAAAAAACAGTCTTTTAAACATTAGCAGCGCTTAAAGTGGTGTTCCACCAAAAAAAAAAAAAGCATGAATGTTCCTAAAAAAAAAAAAAAAAAAAAAAAAATTGGAAATTTTTTTTTTTTACTCACCTCTAAATGGCTGTTGCTAGGGGGTCCCTCATAGTCTGCCTCCTTCAGTGCCTGGGCTGGTGACATCACTTTCTCTCGGCGCAGGAAGGGCTCAGCTCTGCCCCCTCCCTCTTGTCAATCATCTGGGATACATTACAGGTCCCAGATAACTGAGCGGCCAATCACAGCGCACGGCTTGCGCATGCACAGTGGGTGCCCGGCTGTGAAGCCATAGCCTGGGCGCCCACAGTTGCAATGCCGGCTCCGCCGAACAGAGGGGGAGACGAGCGGAGCTTCTATCCCCCGCATCGCTGGACTGTGGGACAGGTAAATGTCCGATTATTAAAGGTCAGCAGCTGCAGTATTTGTAGCTGCTGACTTTAATTTTTTTTTTTAAAAATGGGAACTCCTCTTTAAGAAGTTCATATGTAAAATAAGATGCAAATAAAGATGAAAAGTTCCACTTGTGTCTTAATTGTGTACAGCAGGGTGTGGGGTGGTAGCTGATCCATTTATAAAGAATGTTGAACACCAACTCTCTGCTGATCAAAATCCCAGATAAATCCTTCACCACATTGCTTTTATGGGAATCCCCTATAGGTAATTCACTTACCAGAAGATGATGGGTTAACAGCGTGCCTTTCACTGGTTTAATATTGACAGACTTAGTTCACTCAAATAGGACTGGATCCGTGATGGATATTTGGATAGCTGTCAGCGCACTCTGCATACTTCCATCCAAATTAAGCTCATAACGAGCGAAGAAATAGAAGTCAAAAAAGAGGAAAGAAATAAAACTAGGCTCACTTATCTCCTTCCAACCTAGCGCAATGAGTTTCCAAACAGATTAACACATGCTGGCACTGTGATTAATCACAATAAGCCCTCATGCACACAGGCTGTTAAAAAAACGTTATGAAAACGTCAGTATCTTTGCAGTGAATTTTTTAAACTTTTTTCAGCTTTTTTCAGCGTTTTTGCAATAGCGTTTTTTAGCGTTTTTGAGCGTTTTTCCGCGTTAGCGGTTTGAGCGTTTTTGAGCGTTTTTGAGCGTTTTAAGCGTTTTTGAGCGTTTTTGAGCGTTTTTCAGTGTTAGAACGTTTTTACAGCTGAAAAACGTCTTTCAGAACGCACTGGTCCTGGGTTTTTTTTACAGCTTAAAAACGCTTATGCCACTTGCAGCTCAAAAACGCCTAGGTGGGCATGAAGCCATAGACTAACATAGACAGGCCTTTTTAAGCTGCAAAAAAAGCTCAAAAAAGCAGCTGTAAAAACGTCCATGTGCATGAGGACTAAGAGAGAAATATATAATCTGGCTGCCACTTAAACTAAAAAATAAGTAAATATGAGATACAACAGTCTATCACATTAAACAAACAAATGTGAAAAGACACATAATATCAAAGCGGCGCTCCTGTCAAATTGTTGAGAAATGAAACAATTGCATATAGGGTAAATGCACATAAAGTCGCTAAACATTAAAACGCAGATCTGACAAGTGTTGAGAATTGACACATATGGGGTAAATGCACATAAAGTCGCTAAACATTAAATCGCAGATCTGACAGGTGGATATATGTGAAGGAAAAGTTCATGGCTAGCTTCATAAGTGAATAAAGAAGTGGAGATGGTCGGATAGTGCACCAATCACCATATTCAAACCCGTGCTCCACACGCCCCTCTGGGGTTCAAACTCAATACAAAGTTGCAGATAATAAGCATTCACGATCTCCCACTGATTTACTGCTGGGCCGGCTTGGAAATCCACATCATCAGTGCATATAAGGAAAAAAAAAAGGATAGGCTCCACATAGAGTAGTACTATTTTCCAAAGGTTTTATTAAAGATGTGTATTGTGCAAGTTGTATGTAAAAAAAAGCCTTGCTGTTTCACATAACTGCCGTCAATGTCCTCTCATCCAGTGACTTAGTGTCAGGTTTCCAAGCTGACAGTGTTCAGCCAAAGGAACAGAAATGGATCGGAAATGCCAGAAAGCCGTGCGGGAGACACTGTGAACCAGTGAGCCGCTCAGTAAAAATCCTTCCCAAAAACTATGCTGGACATTAGAGCGCAGTATATGTAGATCTATTCAATACGCCATGAGATCGTTCCCTGATCGATTTCGTCTTTCCGACTTTATCAAAGGGGTTGAAAACCCCTATATATATATATATATATATGTAGCACCCTCTAGTGTAGAGTGCTAGGTGTACATGGTTAGTTTTGTAGTGTAGGACAATTTAGCCTGGCTAAGAGCCAGGCTGAGTTGAATCTGGGTCAGGGTGAATGACTCAGGGAGGCTGGATACCTCCCCCTAATTGCTGGAACCTTGGAGAAGCTTCCCGAAGAATGGGTGGGAGGTTAGGAGGAGCTGCCTGGAGTATTGAGGAGGCCCCCAGCCAATTCCCAGCAAGTAGGCTGGCAGGCGGAGGGCACCTCTTAAATACTCTGAGTCATGCCAGCAGGGGGCAGTCGGGTGGAAGCTGGAGATGGAGTGCAGAGGAGGCTGTCGATGGCCCTTGAGGATACCCCCTAGTCTGGGGGGGGTGACCTTGGGTCTGGGACTTGGGTGCTGGAAGAATCCTCTTACAACACATGGAGGAGTCCTGTCCTGGATGCATGGGAGCAGGTGTGCCTGGCTGTGCAGGGTGGGGGGTCTCTATTCACCAGTGGCTCCTACATGGGGTGCAATATACAGTTCTGCTCAAAAGTTTACATACCCTGGCAGAATTTATGATTTCTTGGCCATTTTTCAGAGAATATGAATGATAACACAAAAACATTTCTTTCACTCATGGTTAGTGTTTGGCTGAAGCCATTTATTATCAATCAACTGTGTTTACTCTTTAAATCATAATGACAACAGAAACTACCCTAACGACCCTGATCAGAAGTTTACATACTGTCATGAATTGGCATGACAAGACTGTGTGGATTGCACAGAGAGAACCAAAAATGCATGTAAGTAAATAATTAAGTTTATTTAAAGATAAGTGATAACAATATATAAACACTTCCAATATAAACTTTGAACAACCAACCAAACAGTGACCCACAAACAACAATAACTATATACAATATAAGGGAAGTACCGCAATCTTAAATATAGCCAGGCCCATTCACAGGAGATCAGCAGATAAACAAGGGCAGTTCCAGAATCACAAACGTAAGGCAGACCGGGGTCATACACAGGGAATCAGCAGATGGGGGAAGGTGCAAAGGGATCAGGCTACAGGGTAGTGATGCAAGGTAACAGAAGGGACAGGATCATGATCAGATGCACAGGGTAACAGGATCAGGTACACAGGTTACAGGTTGCAGAATCAGGTTCACAGGTCGCAGGTATGGATCAGGGCACAAGGAACATACTATGCGATGAGAGCAATCATCAGCTGGGTATTTAAATGAATGCCTGTAATTAGCCTCAAGTGACACCTGAACGCAGGTGGTGCTGTCTGCTACACAGTCCCGTAAAACACCCGCTGGTGGACACCGGTATTACAACAAAAGATCCAACAGTGCCATCAACAGGTGAATCCCTCCACTACAGATCCAGAGTGTTGGAAGACACCCGCTGATGGACACTGGTGCTGCCATCCAAGAGTACGACAGCGCCACCAACGGGCAAACCCTTTCCTGACACATACCCTGGAATGTTTGGCCTTGGTACAGGCACAGAAGGTGGCACACACAGGTTAAATGGCAATTAAAGGTTAATTTCCCACATTTGTGGCTTTTTAAATCACAATTAGTGTCTGTGTCAGGAGGAGCAGGTCGCCTCCGTCCGCCGGGCTTCGGGGCGCATGCGTGGTGGACTCGCACTGCGACGTACACCCGTTCACGGGCCAATGGTGCGGCGCGCGCGGGTGCACGGCGGTTCCCGTGTGCGCGGCGTGGCCCGTGCGGGTACCCGGTAGCGCGTCACGCTGACGCGCTCGCCGGAAAGGCTACATCTGACGGCTCCAGCAGCCAGTCGGGTTGCTGGTTTGTCGTCAGCTGTGTCCTGTCCCCTGTACTACTGAAGTCTCTTAAGTTTCTGTTAACCCTGTGTTGAACCTCTGCCTGTACAACGGATTACTCTGCTCTGCCTGATACCCCTGACCTCTGCCTGTACAATGGATTACTCTGCTCTGCCTGATACCCCTGACCTCTGCCTGTACAACGGATTACTCTGCTCTGCCTGATAACCCTGACCTCTGCCTGTACAACGGATTACTCTGCCTGCCTGATACCCCGGTTCTGACCTCTGCTTGCTTAACGGACTCTGCTCTGCCTGATACCCCGGTTCTGATCTCTGCTTGCTTAACGGACTCTGCTCTGCCTGATACCCCGGTTCTGATCTCTGCTTGCTTAACGGACTCTGCTCTGCCTGATACCCCGGTTCTGACCCCTGCTTGCTTAACGGACTCTGCTCTGCCTGATACCCCGGTTCTGACCTCTGCTTGCCTAACGGACTTCCTGTTCTACAGTTCCCCGGTACCAAACGGCAACCAGGACTTCCATCAGGCCTTCCAGGAATTCTGCAGTTACCAGAAGCCCGTGCCTCCACGTGCCCCCAACTCCCTGTATCACTTCCAGGCGCTCGGGTGCGCGTGGTCGTAAGGGCGAGCCGCTCTCGGCATCTTGGTCTCGGTGAGTATTAGTCATGACAGTCTGTTTATAAATAGTCAATGAGTTTGTTAGCTCTCACATGGATGCACTAAGCAGGCTAGACACTGAGCCATGAGGAGGTAGAAAAGAACAGTCAAAAGACCTGCGTAACAAGGTAATGAAGCTTTACAAACATGGAAAAGGATATACAAAGATACCAAAAGCCTTGAATATGCCAGTCAGTACTGTTTAATCACTTTTTAAGAAGTGGAAAATTTGGGGCTTTTTTGATACCAAGCCAAGGTCAGGTAGACCAAGGAAGATTGCAGCCACAACTGGTGGAAAAATTGCTCAGGATACAAAGAAAAACCCACAGATAACCTCAGGAGAATTACAGGCTGCTCTCCAAAAAGACAATGTGGTTGTTTTTAAGGAGCACAATTCAACGATACTTGAACAAAAAAGAGCTGCATGGCTGAGCTGCTAGAAGGAAGCCTTTACTGTGCCAATGCCACAAAAAAGCTAATGAGGCATGTCAAGGTGTTGTTGGGGATACTGTAACCAGGCTTTTTGTGGAACTTGTACAGTAAAGGCTTCTTTCTGGCAACTTGACCATGCAGCTCTTTTTTGTTATGCCGTGTAGACACGATTGGACATTCTGACAACAAAATTCTGGATTTATTTCCAACGGGTGTTGGCTCAAACTTGTCTTGCATAAACACGGTCGCACAAATGTTGTTGGAAATTCCAAACGTCAAGAACGCGGTGACATACAACACATACGACGAGCCGAGAAAAATTAAGTTCAATAGCCAGTGCGGCTGTTCTGCTTGATTCCGAGTATGCATGGAATTTTGTGTGTCGGAATTGTGTACACACGATCATAATTTACGACAATGGATTTTGTTGTCAGAAAATTTGAGAACCAGCTCTCAAATTTTTGTTGTCGGAAATTCTGACAACAAATGTCCGATGGAGCCTACACACGGTCAAAATTTCTGACAACAAGCTCACATCGGGCATTTGTTTTGGAAATTCCGACCGTGTGTACAACCACACCATCTTTTTCCAAAGTAGCCTATATTTCTCCTGAGGTTACCTGTTGGTTTTTCTTTGTATCCCAAACAGTTCCTGTGGCAGTTGTGGCTGAAATCTTTCTAGATCAACCTGACTTTGGCTTGGTATCAAGAGATCCCCAAATTTTCCACTTTTTAATAAGTGATTGAACAGTACTAACTGGCATATTCAAAGCTTTGGATATCTTTTTCTACCCTTTTCCATTTGTGTAAAGTTTCATTACCTTGTTACGCAGGTCTTTTGACTGTTCCTTTCTACCTCCTCATGGCTCAGTGTCTAGCCTGCTTAGTGCATCCATGTGAGAGCTAACAAACTCATTGACTATTTATACACAGACACTAATTGTGATTTAAAAAGCCACAAATGTGGAAAATTAACCTTTAACTGTCATTTTAACCTGTGTGTGCCACCTTCTGTGTCTGTACCAAGGCCAAACATTCCAGGATATGTAAACTTTTAATCAGGGCCATTTGGGTAAGTTCTGTTGTCACTATGATTTAAAAAGAGTAAACCTCAGTTGATTGATAATAAATGATAGCCAAACACTAAGGCCCCTTTCACACTGGGGTGGGGGCGGCGGCGATAAAGTGCCGCTATTGTAAGCGGCGCTTTACCATCGGTATTCGGTCGCTAGCGGGGCGGGTTAACCCTGCTAGCGGCCGAGAAAGGGTTAAAAACCCACGAGGCGCTTTGCCGGCGGTATAGCCACGCTGTCCCATTGATTTCAAAGATGCTGCTAGCAGGACTTTTTTCCCCGTCCTGCTCGGGGCTTTCACACTGGAGACAAATCAGCGGCACTTTGAGGTCGGTTTGCAGGCGCTATTATTAGCGCAATAGCGCCTGCAAACCGCCCCAGTGTGAAAGGGCCCTAACCATGAGTAAAAGTGTTTTTGTGTTATCATTCATATTCTCTGAAATATGGCGAAGATATCATAAACTTATGAGCATAACTGTATATATAAATATATATGTATATATATATATATGTATATATATATATATATATATATATATATATATATATATATATATATATATATATATATATAGATATCTATTTATATATATATATATATATATAAAATAAATAAAAGCGCCAAATAACTGTCAACAATTGACTGCCAGCCATTTGATATACTAGTGCCTGGGTTCCACCACCTCATGCTGCTTCTATCTACTGATGTATCCTGTCGAATTCTGACACCAGTGTTCCATATACTTACTGCAATAAATAGCTATTAGATACATTTACATTACAGTGAAATATACCCATGCTATAGCCAATCTTAAGGGCCAGATTTAAAAACTTACCTCACATTATCATGAATAAGAGTTAAAGACAGATGGTATGCACAAGGTTAGTTCTAGAGCTTTTAGATAGTTTGGAGGCTAAGTTTAGCTTATATATGGCTCCAGCCTGCATCAAATGCCACATCTGTTGTGAGATTTATTTCCACTTACAAATGGTAAGATAATTTTAAAATCCATTTCACTACAACCATTAGTCACAGCCAAACGTGCACCAAACCTGAGGGGGCCTATTATGTCATAGTGTCAGGGTCCAGATCCGAACTTGTGAGTGGTGTCTGGCTCTAGCTTATCCCACTGTGCCACTTGAGATGCTCGACAGCTCCTTGCACGACTCCTTGGACACCTTGCCTTGTATCTTGTTTTTGGTGCACCTTGAACTATTTTCTCCTCCCTTGAACTTACTGATTTAAGCCATGTCTCTGCACTTCTTGTTTGCCACATTACTATGCTCTTTCCAGCTGATACCTTGCTCCTTCATTGCATACCTCCATCTGTCCTTAACTTCGCTATCACTCGTTATCTCCTTTGAGCGCCTGACCCCCACTTGTTCTTTCCCCTCTGGGCAATCCATAGGACAGAGACCTAGCACGCAGCGAAACCTATCTTCACCACGGGGAGCTCTGGTGAAGACTGACTAGTGCCTGCACCCCAGGTGAGCCCACATCAACCGTTAGGGGATCTGCTTGTAAATTTTCAGATGATTACTCGTGAATCCCTCTACTGCTACAGCAACTGGCCCAGGAGCCTGACCCCAGACCGTGACATGTAGCCATTTTGGTATTCCACAGCTTACTGAGGGAAGTTATTAGTGTGGGTCTTGCTTGATATGTACATTTATGAAGAAAACAAAGAGCAATTTTGATAGCCATGGAATACATGCGTTCCATAGTCATAAGCTTATTATTTGTCATGCTCAGTGAGTAGTTTTTGCCATTACTTGTCCCTCTTAGGAAATCTACATAGGACAGACCAAGAATAAACTGAGATTTCAAATGCAGAAACATTTATCTATCATGTCGCTGTGACGCAAACATTTTTTGCAGAACAGGCAGGTCTATGTCAACTTTACAAGTATGTGGTCTGGAGCATGTAAGGATAAATATTAGGAGTGGATATATTTATTGTATGCTACTAAAGAAAGATAGATTTTTCTCTTAGATACGATAAAACATACTAGTATAATTAGAAACTCTTTTTCACTGTGTTTTTGGGGTAAATTTCTTTTCAATTTTATATTTGTTTAGATAATTCATAAGTAGCCATGGGATTAGTATGGGCAGATGCCAGGTTACACTATAATAGGGCGTACACACGGTCGGACATTGTTCGGACATTCCGACAACAAAATCCTAGGATTTTTTCCGACGGATGTTGGCTCAAACTTGTCTTGCATACACACGGTCACACAAAGTTGTCGGAAAATCCGATAGTTCTGAACGCGGTGACGTAAAACACGTACGACGGGACTATAAACGGGGCAGTGGCCAATAGCTTTCATCTCTTTATTTATTCTGAGCATGCGTGTCCGTTGGATTTGTGTACACACGATCGGAATTTCCGACAACGAAAATTTTATCTCCTGCTGTCCAACTTTGTGTGTCGGAAAATCCGATGGAAAATGTCCGATGGAGCCCACACACGGTCGGAATTTCCGACAACGCGCTCCGATCGGACATTTTCCATCGGAAAATCCGACCGTGTGTACGGGCCATAAGAATTCAGGTTTTCTACACATCACTTAGCTCACTGGTATTGGAGGACTGCACCTCACTATTTAGCTCAGTATTTGCTAATTGTCCTTTTTTATTCTTCCAGTTGATGGATATAATAATTGTTCCAAGCTCTTGTAGTAGCCATCACATTCTGTACCTTCTCACCTCTTTCAGCTTGATCTGCTGCACTGTATATCTACTTACCTTTATCCAACTAGAGTTGCAGCTGTAAATAAACGTAGGTGGTATTTTATCATTTACATTACATTAAACATTGGGAGTTTAAAAAAAATAAAATGTAACATGTTGTTTTAAATAGTTTGTAATAGCATGGTTTTTGAGTAGAACAACACTTCAGCAGATGCAAGACACCACTAACAATCTTGAAATAAGAAGTACTTGATTGCCAGTTCATTCAGTTCAGTGTCTGAATACACTGAATATATTTGCAGCCCTCTTCAGATTGGAGTAATCTTTAATCATTAACGGCAAAGCAACAAGAAGGTTACATCAGCCTCCAACATTAACTCAAACACTATTTAGGCCTCATGCAGACTGCAAGTGTCAAACTCCTGTTTTACAGGTGTTTGATGTTTATATGTTCTGCCCTTTAAATGCCCCTCTATGTTAGCCTGTGTGTCCATGCACACATAGGCATTTACAGGCATTTAGAAGCAGGGGTGTTTAGTAGCAGAAACTAAACCCACATGTGTTTAGGAGAGGCGTTTGCGGGCAGAAAAAATACCCACTGCATCTAAACATGTGTAAAGGTGTCTAAAAGTGTCTAAACACGCCTAAACGCGTTTCAGTTTTCATTCATTACAATGTCCAGAATAAATTACTATTCTGCCCATTGAAATGAATGAACATCCAAATACTTGATGTGCCTAAAAGTGTTTGAAAACTCTTTTCAGGAGAAAAGCGTTTATAAGATCATCGTCTACATAAGGTCTTATTGATAAAATGTGTGTAGAAATAGTCACAAAGACCAAAAGCCTGGATATCAGTTGTAGACAACCTTGGCAGCACTGCGAGACAAGTGCAAGAGCTAACGCATTTCGAGGCATATGCCCTCTTACTCAAAGCTAAAGGAAGAGGTTATATCCCTTGAAATATATTAGCGATTGCACTTGCCATGCAGTGTTGCCAAGGTTGTCTAAATCTGATATCCAGGCTATGGAGTTGAGAAGGTAATGTGTTTCTAGAATACATAAAGTGTTTGTGGTTTATGGCCACCCGCCTACCTCTGAGTCCATCCATGCCCAAAAAAAAAAATAAAATAAGAAATAGTCTGCATCCATTTCCTTTTTTCCCAGACCTAAACGTGATGGATTGGAGGACACAAGTCTGCTTACTTTCAGCCGCCCATAGAGTCATAATAGGTCCACCCCTGTCTGTTGTGTAGATGCAGACACAAATGAATGGGCACAGATGTCAATAAACTGACATCCATCCTGTTCAGCTCCAATTTAGCATGGGATCTAAACCATATGAAATTGCCCTCTCAGCACGTCCCTTCCCAGCCCAGTGCTCCAGTGATTCCTGGAGAGGCAGAGGAGAGCGGTGACAGACAGTCACCACTCTCAGCTCAAGCAGACCCGAGAATTAAAGTGGTTGTATACCTTTATTTTTCACTTTTACCTACAGGTAAGCCTATAATAAGGCTCACCTGTAGGTAAAAAAAATCTCTCCTAAACCTGTAAGGTTTAGGAGATTTTCCCCTCGCAATGAGCCGCTGACTGCAGCGGCGCATGCGCACAGGGGATTCTCGGCTGACAGCCCGGCAAACTCCAGAGTTTGCCGGGCAGAAGTCTCCCGCGCGCATGCGCGGGAGTGACGACATCGCGGCTCCGGCCACTCACAACGCTGGAGCCGCGATACCCGGAAGACACGCCGAGGGGAGATGTCAGCTCCCTCGGCGTGGACCAGGTGAGATGCCGGCGCCTCGTTCTAAGGTAAGTATCTCATAATGAGCTAGTATGCGGTGCCTTTTCCCTTGCAGGTGTAGAAAAAAAAAAAGACAGCGGGTATACAACCACTTTAAGTGATCAGCGAGTAATCCCTCAGTTCTCAGGCTTAGGGCCACTGGGGGACAGATGCAGCAGATAAATAAGTATGTATGTTTATTTTTTTAGTATTCGTACACTTCATGAACTTTAATGATCACATACATTATTGTGCAAAAGTTTTAGGCAGGTGTGAAGAAATGCTGTAAAGTAAGAATGCTTTCAAAAATACAGTATATATTTAAATTGTTTATTTTTATCAATATACAAAATGCAAAGTGAGGAAACAGAAAAAAAATCAAAGAGTCAGGTGTATGATTAACCAACTATACTAAGCAGGTGTCAATGCTCATAAATTTCATATGTAGGTTGAAACACAGCCATTAACTGATACAGAAGCAGCTGTGTAGGAGGCTTAAAACTGGGTGAGGAATAGCCAAACTCTGCTACTAAGGTGAAGTTGTGAAAGACAGTTTCATGTCACAGGTCATATACACCATGGCAAGACTGAGAACAGCAAGAAGATATAGGGTAGTTATACTGAATCAGCAAGATCTTTTCCAGGCAGATTTTAAAGCAGACTGGGGTTTCAAGATGTACTGTTCAAGCTCTTTCAAAGAAGCACAGGCAACACTGAGGACCATAAACCCAGTGGTCGGCCAAGGAAACTTAATGCAGCAATGAAAGTTACATCATGCTTACTTTTTGTCGACCATGGAAGATGTCCGGCAGTGCCATCAGCACAGAACTGGAGGAAACCAGGGGGACCCAGCAGGTTCACCCGTTTACTGTCTGGAGAGGTCTGGCCAGTCCTCTTCATGCAAGATTTCTAGCCAAAAAGCCATACCTCCGATGTGCAAACAAAGCTAAGCAAGTCAACTATGCGCAAAAACATTGGAACTGGGCTGCAGAAAAATGGCAAGTGCTCTGGACTGAAGAGTCAGATTTTTAAACATTTGTCTGTAGCAGGAGACAGTTTTTTTCACTGAAGAGCTGGAGAGCAGTACAATAATGAGTGTCTTCAGGCAACAGTGAAGCATAGTAGAGGTTCCTTGCTTGCTGCATTTCATAGTTACATAGTAGGTAAGGTTGAAAAAAGACAATAGTCCATCCAGTTCAACCTGCAAATGGATTTGGAGATTTGGTCAGGATCAATGGTGTGTATGTAATTACATAAAGGATTTCAGGCAGCCTACAACAACAAAAGATCTGTGGTTAGTTCTCCAAGATGTTTAGAACAACCTACCTGCCGAATTCCTTCAAAAACTGTGCAAGTGTACCTAGAAGAATTGATGATGTTTTGAGGACAAAGGGTAGTCACACCAAATATTGATTTGATTTGGATTTCTCTTCTGTTCATTTACTTTCCATTTTGTTGAATGAAAAAAATAAACTATTAACACTTCTATTTCTGAAACCATTCTTAAATTTACAGCATTTTTTCTACACCTGCATAAAACCTCTTTACTGTACTGTAGCTGAATTTATTTGTGTATTTTATATGTGTCCAGAATTCAGCTTTACATCTAACCACATTGCTAAAAGTTTTCTCAAAATTTTTACTGATGTAACTATGAAAAATGAGAATTTTACATTAAAGTAGAACTAACTGAGCTAAAGCTGCTCCAACCCTCTTTAAAGACATATACTAAATAACCCGTAGAATGAGATGCTTACAGTAGACTTAGCTATTCTCAGGACACTCCAGTCCAGTCATGTGATCGGCTGCCAGCGACCAGCTTCAGGGGAGAGGATGGACAACTGACAACGGATGCCTAGTATTAAAACAGAAGTATGTATTTTTTGATTTTTCTAGATTCATACTTACCTAGGTGGATGCAGCATCAGATTGATGCTGCATCTGTCCCCCGCCGCCTCTGCCCTGAGAACCGAACCACTGAACATCGCCGATGGCTCGGTTTTCTCAGCTCCCCGAGAGGAGAGCTGCTGACTGTCAGTCAGCAGCTCTCCTGCCCTGCTTCTCCCCGCTCATTGGAGCACTGAGCTGTGGAGGGGCGGAGAGCGGCCATCTCTCTGCCATCAGTCCAGGCAGCTGGCGGATCCAAACTTCCTAAGTCGGGATGATTCGCTGCCTCGACTGATCCTGGTGACGTCAGAGGACAGGCATTTCATCAAGTGTCAGCAGTCTCTCCTCTCCCCTGAAGCCGGCCGCTGGAAGATCACATGACAGAACTGGGGCTCTCTAACATTAGGTAAGTATATGCATCTTCCCTCTACAGGGTAATTAGTACAAAACTTAGAAGTTGGATGGGAACCGTTTTAAGCTTAGTTAGTTCTAGCCCAGACTTCTACTTTAAGCACTTTTTAATTTTATCAGTTTTATTTTATTTTTTAATTTATGTATTGGTTAAAGAAATAAAAGTTGTAAATGCTATTGTGTCATCTTTCTTCAGCCTGTCAAATCTCCCATAAATGTAAATATGTTTTCGGATTGCCTTCTACTGCCCTATACTTGTGAATAATATACTGTAAGTGTCATGTAGCTGGTAGGTGAGCCCGGTATGCAGAGGAAGGCCTCTTTTACGCCTCTAACTCGAGGCCCCTGGTAGAGAAAACAGGGAGTATAGAGTAGCACGAGTGCCTGGCAGGATCGCTAGCAGAGATGCCGGTCCGAAGTTCCTGATGACACCGTGATGGGTTGCCAGCAAGACGGGACAGCAGGCAGGCTGGAGACTGGAGCAGGCTAGTATCTGGATGCCACACACAGGAATGCAGGGAGCAGCTAGCAGAAAGGATGTTCCGAGGTGACTGGAACACAGGCAGGTACAGGCAGGCCGGGTCAAACACAGACAGGAGATACTGGAACAGATGCAGAGGCAGAGTCAGGGTGCAAGCCGGGTTGGTAACAGGCGATAATGGCAGTGCGTCCATAAGGGCGCACGGGCGCCGCCCCCTCTCTCCAGTCACCCCCTCTATGGCCAATAGAAAGATTCATGCATAGCATGAATCTATACATGGCCGCTGCTGCCACCCCCTTTCGGGCACTGGGCACCTGAATTAAAGTGGCGGGGGGTGTTTTCGAAGCACCTGATTAGAGCCATAGGCTCTAATAGGCGTCAAAAAAGGTGACCTGCGAGCGTTATGCTCTCGCAGTTCACCCAGGTGTGTTAGAAAAGCGAATGAATATTCGCTTTCCTAACACTGAACCGCCTCTCTGCCAATTAGGGCTGTTACCCATCCCCTGATTGGCTGAAACAACAGGCGCTGTAATTGGGCACCTATCAGGAGGAGAGGACGGGAGGGGACGCATTGAGGACACTGCTCGGCGCCACCACCCACTGCCCCACCGAGACAGGGTAAGTGCCGGGCAGACAGCGAGCTGGCGTGGGGGGGGTCACAGTGGTGGCATTCAATGGCACAGTGGCAGCATTCGATGGCACAGTGGCAGCATTTGATTGGCACAGTGGCAGCATTTGATGGGGCACAGTGGCAGCATTTGATGGGCACAGTGGCAGCATTTGATGGGCAGAGTGGCTGCTTTTGATGGGCACCGTGGCAGCATTCGATGGCACAGTGGCAGCATTTCATGGGCACAGTGGCTGCATTTGATGGCACAGTGGCAGCATTTGATGGCACAGTGGCAGCATTTGATGGGCATAGTGGCAGTGTTTGAGGGGCACAGTGGCTGCGTTTGACTGGCACAGTGGCAGCATTTTATGGCACAGTGGCAGCGTTTGATGGGCAGAGTGGCAGCGTTTGATGGGCACAGTGGCTGCAGTTGATGGGCACAGTGGCTGCGTTTGATGGGCACAGTGGCTGCATTTGATGGCACAGTGGCTGCAATTGATGGGCACAGTGGCTGCGTTTGATGGCACAGTGGCTGCATTTGATGGCACAATGGTTGCGTTTGATGGGCACAGTGACTGCTTTGATGGCACAGTGTCTGTGTTTGATGGTACAGTGGCTGTGTTTGATGGGCACAGTGAGGCGGCAATTGATGGGTTTTTATTTCAGAATGATTCAGTTTGTTTACACCCCGCCAAAAATTTTGAGTACCAGCCACCACTGACAGGCGGGCAGCGTGGTAACCTGAGAAGAAGGCAGGTGCAAGGTCAGAGACAAGCCAGGGTCGGAGGCAGGCAGATGGCAGGAGTAGTCAGAGACAAGCTGAGTCAATTACAGGAACAGATGCAGAATCACAGGTAGCAGAGATCACAGGAAACTCTGTAGATCAGACAGCATTGGTCCTGTTTACTGGTCTGGTTTAAATAGTCTGTTTGGTGCTGGGAACCATGCATGCACATTGGCACCCACAAACGTGCACCAGCCTGTACAGCTTTCCTTATAGGACTCCTTCTGAGGTGATCTTCCTGACAGTAAGCTTGATATATATATATTTTTTAAAGAGAAAAATAAATTTTAAAAAGAAAGTTTAATTGAAATCATTGTACAATACCATCCTAGTACTCACTATAAGCATCTCTGGTAAATCAGAACTTCGCTCTCTTGCAGAGGTACAGCTGCTAGACTATCCAGCATCTGACACTTCCCGGTGTAATAATTGCTGGTGTCTCTCTGCTGCCAGTACCCCCCTGAGCCAAGATTGCCTCTTTGAACTTGTATGTATGTGTGGTTTCTATATTTACTTGTTACACATGCAGGTTGTGCTTCTTGCTTACTAATATTAAACAATAATTATGCTTACTGTGTTCTGAAGTGTTCTCATTTATCTGGTCACGGTATAGCTAGTAGGTAAAGCCTCTACACTCTTCACACATTTTCCATAGTATTATTCCTCCCATTTCACACAATTATATATATATAGATATAGTATCTCACAAAAGTGAGTACACCCCTCACATTTTTGTAAATATTTTATTAAATCTTTTCATGTGACCGCTGGCAACAAAAGTGAGTAAACCCCTAAGTGAAAATGTCCAAATGAGCCATTTTGCCTCCCCGGTGTCATGTGACTCGTGTCATGGCTGGGCTCAGCCCTTCCTTCTCAAAGCTGGCCGCTCAGCTGTCAGCTAATTGCCAGCTCCTTTCTCTCCACAGTGATTCACCTGTTGATGATATCCTGCTTGTCAGTCCTGCCTACTTAAGCTGTCCAGCTCAGATGATCTCTGCCTTCGCCTTGGTTACATCTCTAGAGATGCTCTTCTGTGTTCCTGTTAAAGACTTACTTGGCTGACATTCCTTCTGGCTCCAGATCCTGCTTGCTGTTCTACTACGCTCATCTCTGGCTTCCTGATGTTTTGGCTTGTCTGACTATCCATTCCAGTTCCTGAACTGTGGCTATGTTTTGACTACGTTTACGTTTTTATTATTATTATTAAACAAGTGTGATTTAACTGTACTTCTGTCTCCGTCTGATTCATGGTTTCTGACAACTTGTTAGTGTTACAAGGTCTCAGGTGTGAATAGGGAGCAGGTGTATTAAATCTGGTGTTATTGCTCTCACTCTCTCATACTGATCACTGAAAGTTCAACATGGCACCTCATGGCAAAGAACTCTCTGAGAATCTGAAAAATAGAATTGTTGCTCTACATAAAGATGGCCTAGGCTATAATTGCCAAGACCCTGAAACTGAGCTGCAGCACGGTGGCCAAGACCATGCAGCAGTTTAACAGGACAGGTTCCATTCAGAACAGGCCTCACCATGGTCAACCAAAGAAGTTGGGTGCACTTGCTCAGGGTCATATCCAGAGGTTGTCTTTGGAAAATAGACTTATGAGTGCTGCCAGCATTGCTGCAGAGGTTGAAGGGGTTGGGGGGTCAGCCTGTCAGTGTTCAGACCATATGCCGCACACTGCATCAAATTGGTCTGCATGGCTGTCATCCCAGAAGGAAGCCTCTTCTAAAGATGATGCACAAGAAAGCCCACAAACAGTTTGCTGAAGACAAACAGACTAAGGACATGGATTACTGGAACCATGTCCTGTGGTCTGATGATAAACTTATTTGGTTCCGATGGTGTCAAGTGTGTGTGGCAGCAACCAGGTGAGGAGTACAAAAACAAGTGTGTCTTGCCTACAATCAAGCATGGTGGTGGGAGTGTCATGGTCTGGGGCTGCATGAGGGCTGCTGGCACTGGGGAGCTACAGTTCATTGGGGGAACAATGAATGCCAACATGTACTGTGACATACTGAAGCAGCGCATG
Organism: Lithobates clamitans; assembly: GCA_037952925.1. Taxonomy (NCBI): domain Eukaryota; kingdom Metazoa; phylum Chordata; class Amphibia; order Anura; family Ranidae; genus Lithobates; species Lithobates clamitans. The sequence continues at coordinate 54,014 of JBBGZY010000803.1, read as the reverse complement.
ATCCCCTCCCTTTGGAGACTGGGCCGCAGGGCAGTATTCCAACATGATAACGACCCCAAACATACCTCCAAGATGACCACTGCCTTGCTAAAGAAGCCGAGGGTAAGGATGATGGACTGGCCAAGCATGTCTTCAGACCTAAACCCTATTGAGCATATGTGGGGCATCTCAAATGGAAGGTGGAGGAGTACAAGGTCCCTAACTTCCACCAGCTCTGTGATGTCATCATGGAGGAATGGAAGAGGACGCCAGTGGCAACCTGTGAAGCTCTGGCAGGCTCCATGCCCAAGAGGGTTAAGGCAGTGCTGGAAAATAATGGTGGCCACACAAAATATTGACACTTTGGGACAAATTTGGACACTTTCACTTAGGGGTGTACTCACTTTTGTTGCCAGCGGTTTAGACATTAATGGCTGTGTGTTGAGTTATTTTGAGGGGACAGCAAATTTACACTGTTATACATGCTGTACACTTACTATTTTACATTGTAGTAAAGTGTCATTAGTGTTGTCACATGAAAAGATATATAATAAAAAATTTTACGAAAATGTGAGGGGTGTACCGGTACTCACTATTGTGAGATACTGTATATACATTATATTGAAGAAGAACAAATAGGGGGAAGGCTATCATGGACTTTAATGGTACTGTAGAATAACTGCAAAGGACAGTCACAAATTAAATTGTATACATTTTAATACAAAAATACATATATTGATACAATACAAAATATTATTTATTTTGTATTGTATCAATAAATGTATTTTTGTATTAAAATTGATAAAACTTAATTTGTGACTGTCCTTTGCAGTAATCCTTTGTTCTTCTTCATATTGCTGAGGCAAAGATACAATAATATTTAATATTATTGTGGCATTCCTCTTCATATGCACTATATTGTCAGAAATATTGGGACGCCTGCCTTTACACGCACATAAACGTTAATGCCACCTGGCTCGCAGTGTTCATTCTAATTCATCCCAAAGTAGTTCTATAGGGTTGAGGTGAAGGCCAGTCAAGTTCCCCCACCCCAAACTCACTCATCCATGTCTTTATGAATCTTGCTTTTTGCACTGGTCCAAATCATTTGGCGGAGGGGGGATTATGGTGTGGGGTTGTATTTCAGGGGTTGGGCTTGGCCCCTTAGTGCCAGTATAGGGAACTCTTAAGGCATCAGCATGCCAAGACATTTTGGACATCATGATTCCAACTTTGTGGGAATAGTTTGGGGATGGCCCCTTCCTGTTCCTACATGACTGCGCACCAGTGCACAAAGCAAAGTCCATAAAGATATGGATGAGCGAGTCCTTACCTCAACCCAATAGAACACCTTTGGGATGAATTAGAGCGGAGTCTGCGAGCCAGGCCTTCTCGTCCAACATCAGTGCCTGACCTCACAAATGCACTTCTGGAAGAATGGTCAAACATACCCATAGCCACACTCCTAAACCATGTGGATAGCCTTTCCAGACGAGTTGAAGCTGTTATAGCTGCAAAGGGTGGGCCAACTCAATATTGAATCCTACAGACTAAGACTGGGATGCCATTAAAGTTCATGTGCGTGTAAAGGCACGAGTTCCAATACTTTTTGACAATATAGTGTGTATGTATATATATACATTTTCCACATTTTGTTATGTTACAACCAAAAACGTAAATGTATTTTTTTGGGATTTTATGTGATAGACCAACACAAAGTGGCACATAATTGTGAAGTGGAAGGAAAATGATGAATGATTTTCAACATTTTTTACAAATAAATACGTGAAAAGTGTGGCGTGCATTTGTATTCAGCCCCCTTTACCCCCTAACTAAAATCTAGTGGAACCAATTGCTTTCATAAGTCACCTAATTAGTAAATAGAGTACACCTGTGTGTAATTTCATCTCAGTATAAATAAAGCTGTTCTGTGAAGCCCTCAGAGGTTTGTTAGAGAACCTTAGTGAACAAATAGCATCATGAAGGCTCAAGGAATACACCAGACAGGTCAGGGATAAAGTTGTGGAGAAGTTTAAAGCAGGGTTAGGTTATAAAAAAATATCCCAAGCTTTGAACATCTCATGGAGCAATGTCCAATCTATCATCCGAAAATTTAAAGAGTATGGCACTACTGCAAACATACCTAGACATGGCCGTCCACCTAAACTGACAGGCCGGGCAAGAGAAGCATTCATCAGAGAAGCAGCCAAGAGGACCATGGTAAATCTGGAGGAACTGCAGAGATCTACAGCTCAAGTGGGAGAATCTGTCCATAGGACAACTATTAGTCGTGCACTTCACAAATCTGGCCTTTATGGAAGAGTGACAAGAAGAGAGCCATTGTTAAAAGAAAGTCATAAAAAATCCCATTTGCAGTTTGTGAGAAGTCATGTGAGGGACACAGCAAACATGTGTAAGAAGGTGTGTGGCGGAAAACTAACACTGCACATCACCCTGAACACACATCATACCCACAGTGAAACATGGCAGCATTATGTTGTGGGGATGCTTTTCTTCAGCAGGGACAGGTTAGCTGGTCACAGTTGATGGGAAGATGGATGGAGCCAAATACAGGGCAATCTTAGAAGAAAACCTGTTAGAGTCTGCAAAAGTCTTGAGACTGGGACAGAGGTTGACCTTCCAGCAAGACAACAACCCTAAACATACAGACAGAGCTACAATGGAATGGTTTTGATCAAAGCATATTCATGTGTTAGGATGGCAGTCAAACTCTAGACCTAAATCCATGTGAGAATCTGTGGCAAGACTTGAAAATTGCTGTTATCAGACGCTCCCCATCCAATCTGACAGAGCTTGAGTTATTTTGCAAAGGAGAATGGGCAAAAATGTCACTTTCTGACATTGATTGGTATTACATAGTTACATAGTAGGTGAGGTTGAAAAAAGACACAAGTCCATCAAGTCCAACCTATGTGTGTGATTATATGTCAGTATTACATTGTATATTCTTTATGTTGCGGTCGTTCAGGTGCGTATCTAATAGTTTTTTTAAACTATCGATGCCCCCCGCTGAGATCACTACCTGTGGAAGGGAATTCCACATCCTTGCTGCTCTTACAGTAAAGAACCCTCTACATAGTTTAAGGTTAAACCTCTTTTCTTCAAATTTTAATGAGTGGCCACGTGTCTTGTTAAACTCCCTTCCACGAAAAAGTTTTATCATTATTGTGGGGTCACCAGTATGGTATTCATTTATTGCAAATTGAAATCATATCCCCTCTCAAGTGTCTCTTCTCCAGAGAGAATAAGTTCAGTGCTCGTAACCTTTCCTCATAACTAATATCCTCCAGACCCTTTATTCGTTTTGTTGCCCTTCTTTGTACTCCATTTCTAGTACATCCTTCCTGAGGACTGGTGCCCAGAACTGGACAGCATACTCCAGGTGCGGCCGGACCAGAGTTTTGTAGAGTGGGAGAATTGTTGCTTTATCCCTGGAGTTAATCCCTTTTTTAATGCATGCCAATATTCTGTTTGCTTTGTTAGCCGTACCTTGGCATTGCATGCCATTTCTGAGCCTATCATCTACTACCCAGAGGTTCTCCCCCCAGTGTATAGATTGCATTCATATTTTTGCCACCCAAATGCATTATTTTACATTTTTCTACATTAAACCTCATTTGCCATGTAGTTGCCCACCCCATTAATTTGTTCAGATATATTTTCAAGGTTCGCACATCCTACGGAGAAGTTATTGCCCTGCTTAGCTTAGTATTGCCCGCAAATACAGGGATTGAACAGTTTACCCCGTCCTCCTGGTCGTTTATGAACAAATTAAATACCATTGTCCCAGCATAAAACCCTGTGGGACCCCACTGCCCACCCCTGACCATTCCGAGTATTCCCCATTTATCACCACCCTCTGAACTCGCTCTTGTAGCAAGTTTTCAATCCATGTACACACCCTATGGTCCATGCCAACAGACCTTATTTTTTACAGTAAACGTTTATGGGGAACTGTGTCAAATGCTTTTGCAAAATCCAGATACACCATGTCTACGGGCCTTCCTTTATCTAGATGGCAACTCACCTCCTCATAGAAGGTTAATAGATTGGTTTGGCAAAAATGATTTTTCATGAATCCATGCTGATTACTGCAAATGATATAGTTTTCATTAATAAAATCTTGTATATAGTCCCTTATCATCCCCTCCAAGAACTTGCATACTATTGATGTTAGGCTAACTGGTCTGTAATTCCCAGGGATGTATTTTGGGCCCTTTTTAAATATTGGTGCTACATTGGCTTTTCTCCAATCAGCTGGTACCATTCCAGTCAGTAGACTGTCAGTAAAAATTAGGAACAATGGTCTGGCAATTACTTGACTGAGTTCCCTAAGTACCCTCGGGTGCAAGCCATCCGGTCCCGGTGATTTATTAATGTTAAGTTTCCCGAGTCTAATTCGAATTCTGTCCTCTGTTAGCCATGGGGGCGCTTCCTGTGATGTGTCACGAGGATAAACACTGCAGTTTTGGTTACTGAAGCCCCCCGATTCCCTTGTGAAGATTGAAGAGAAGAATAAATTCAATACCTTTACCATCTCCCCATCCTTTGTAACCAGATGTCCTTCCTCATTCTTTATGGGGCCAATATGTTCTGTCCTCCCTTTTTCTCTGTTTACATACTTAAAGTATTTCTTGGGATTTTTTTGCTCTCCTCTGCTATGTGTCTTTCGTGATCTATCTTAGCCACCCTAACTGCACCCTTACATTTCTTGTTGCATTCTTTATAAAGTTTGAATGCTGATGATGATCCCTAAACCTTGTATTTTTTGAAGGCCTTCTCCTTTGCTTTTATATGCATTTTAACATTGGTGTTAAGCCATCCAGGACTTTTCTTCGCTCTTTTAAATTTATTAACCAATGGGATGTACTGGCTAATGCCCCTATGTAATATGCTCTATTAATATGTTCTTAAGATTTTATCCCAATTTATATCTTCTAGCAAGGTTTGTAGTTTAGGGAAGTTGGCTCTTTTGAAATTCAATGTCTTTGTATTTCCCTTATGTTTCCTATTTGTGTGATTTATACTGAAGCCAATTGATCTGTTTCCTAAATTTTCCCATAATTCCACATCCGTGATCAGGTCTGCAATGTTGGTAATCAGTAGATCTAGTAATGCTTTATTTCTAGTTAGTGTGTTTACCATCTGACCCATGAAATTGTCCTGCAAGACATTTAGGAACTGGCGAGCCTTAGACGAATGCGTGGTTCCCTCCGCCCAGTCTATGTCTGGATAATTAAAATCCCCCATTATGATAACACTTCCCATCCTTGCTGCTAATCCAAATTGTGATAGGAGGTCCACCTCCCCCTCCTCCCTCAGGTTAGGGGGCCTATAGCATACTCCCAGTATTATTCGCCCCTTAGCTTCATCCCTTTGGAGCTCTACCCATAAAGATTCCACCTCCTCCCTAGCTCCCTTAGTGATGTCATCTCTCACATTCACTTGTACATTATTCTTGATATACAGGCATACCCCTCCCCCTTTTTTACCCTCTCTATCCCTGCGATAAAAAGTATACCCTTGAATGGTTGCCAGCCAATCATGAGAGCTGTTGAACCAAGTCTCTGAAATTCCCTCAAAATCCAAATCCAACTTGTACAACAGTATCTATCACGTACCTGGTAGAAGAGCCTGAATGGATGAGCAAGGCCTCCCTTGCACCTCTGACTTGGGACCTCTGATAGTGGGAACAGAAGAAGCCAAGGTACAGAGTCGCACGAGTGCCAAGAGTCTTTAGCTGGTAGCTGGACGACAGTCCTGGAAGGGCTGGAGAAGACAGAGGCAGACTTCAGCAGGAAGACCGACAGGCAGGCAGCTGGTGCGGATGGCAGTAAAGAAGAAGCAAGGTCAGGCAGGCTGGGTCATACACGGCTAGGACAATCGGATGCAAATTGCAGGCAGGTTCGTAGTCAGGAGGCAAGCCAAGGTCAAAAGTCAGATAAGCAAACAGGAGCCAAGGAGAAAACAAGAGGATGGTCACTGGACGAGCCGGGGTTGGTGCAGGTGGAGATCAAGGGATGGTCAAGACAAGCCGGATAGGTAACAGGGATCAAGATACAGGTTCTCAGGAAACAGGATACACAGAGCTGCAGACGAAGCAGCACTGGGGCTGAGTACTGGCTGTGCCTAAATAGACTTACTGGCGCCAGCGTCGCTCACGTGTGCGTGCGAGCGTCGACATGCACATGGGTGCGCGACGGCTTTGGTTTGCGCGCCAGTTCTCTTGTAGGGAGGCGGATCTCTCTGCTGGTATGCGCATTCTGACAGTATCTCTAGTTCACCCATCTTGCCCGCCAGGCTTCTGGCATTGGTGAACATGCCACGTAGTTTAGCCTGGTTGCACACTATCCTCTTATTGGGTGTTCCACGATTGCAACTAGGACTTGTTACTATACTTACCTTGGGTTTATGTGCTTTAGTCAACCTACCACTAATACCCCCAATACTACCCTCTGGACTATGTTCTGTGCTGACTATCTCTACCTCTGGACCCCCCCCCCTTCCCTAGTTTAAAAAACCCTCTAACTTTTTGGCCATCTTTACTCCCATCACATCTGCACCCTCTTAATTTAGGTGCAGTCTGTCCCTTCTATAGTACTGGTGACCAACTGAGAAGTCGGCCCAGTCCTCCAGGAACAAACCCCTCCTTACTACACCAGCTCCTCAGCCACTTGTTTACTTTCCTAATCTCCCTCTGCCTCTTTGGTGTGGCTCGAGGCACCGGTAGTATTCCTGAGAATACTACCTTGGAGGTCCTTTTCCTCAATTTAGCTCCCAAGTCCTTAAAATCGTTCTTTAGGACACTGCATCTGCCTCTGACTTTGTCATTGGTGCCAACATTCACCATGACAGCTTGGTCTTCCCCAACCCCTCCCAGTAGTCTGTCCATCAGATCCGTGATGTGCCGAGCCCGAGCGCCCTGTAAACAGCATACAGTTCGGCACTTCAGGTCTTTGACACAGGGGGGCTGAATACAAATGCACGCGACACTTTTCACATATTTATTTGGATAAAATGTTGAAAAACATTTATCATTTTCTTTCCACTTGACAATTATGTGCCACTTTGTGTTGGTCTATCACAAAAAATCCCAATAAAATACATTTACATTTTTGGTTGTAACATGACAAAATGTGGAAAATTTCAAGGGGTATGAATACTTTTCCAAGGCACTGTGTATAGATAGATAGATAGATAGATAGATAGATAGATAGATAGATAGATAGATTATTATACAGGATTTATATAGCGACAGTTTGCGCAGCGCTATATATATATATATATATATATATATATATATATATATATAGATAGATATTGCATATATATATATTGTTCCTGCCAGTCCCCCTGCTCTTCTATTTCACACTGACCACCCTAGGCATGAGAGCACATTAATACCAGTGTGGTCAGTTTTTACAGGCTGCCTGTCCTCCAATGGTCATACTTGTGCTGACATGCCCCCTGCACAGCCATTTACTGTAAAGATTGGCACATTGCTATTTATCCACCCCACCTCTCTAAGCCCTTTAATGCAGCGGAGAACAAAGATTATATGACCACTTATAAAAAAAAAATATTTATTTAAATTGAATGGGTTTTTTTACAAGGTGGGGGTTCACATATACTTTAGTCCTGTTTGGACAACAATCATATTTATGTTTTATATAGGCTACCCTGCAATCTCAGCAGGGAATCTTTAGAATTACAGATATCTTACAGGGATCCTCTACACATGTGTATTTACATTACAGTCCTGAAAATATGGAGAAGCAGGCATGTCAAAAATGCCAACCTTTTCCAGATAACTCAGAATGTGTGCTCACATTTATGACCACAGGGTGGTGCTCTTTTATAGATGTCCGATGGCTCAACTTGTCTCCAATGCATGGTAGATCTAAAAACAGGAACGATCAGCTACAATGTGAACACCGGATCAGAAAATGAACCAACATCGGTATAAACTATCTCGTTAAAAAACAAAAAAAAACAAAAAAAAAACAAAAAAAAAAAACGACATGTTTTTAGTACCCCAAACTTTAGCCTATACTGAAATAAGTAAAAATGTTTCCTATTGAAATCCTGCCTGCTGAAGTGAATGGTGAGGATGCTGTGAGCTCAGATCGTGTCTTTCCAGCAGCCTGGCGATCAGTGATCCCCCTATACAGGAGACCCCATGTTTACACTCTTGCACGGTGGACAGATGCTTTAAGAAGTCCCCTCCTCCACCCTGGACACGCCCCCACCTGGAGAGCTCTCCCTGAGTCTTGGCTGAGTGTAGGATCCGGGAGAGCTGAACCTGGAGCCATAGGCTGGAATTGACGGGCTGATTGTTAGCTCCTCTGCAACATTCACTCACCAGATTGTACAGGACGATCGGGGAGCCCTGGATCCCTCATTGAACCCAAACAGGTAATCTTCTCATAGATCACGATCGTGGCCATCCCTTATAATCCCGACCATTGTGTCCTCTGATGGTCCTTTCACTGACCATGGTCACAGATCAGGACTTCTAGTCCTATGCATAGCAAAGGTAGATTTCTCTCCTTTTTTTATAGTTCCTATAGTACAGGTGGGGAGAGGGGTTACATATTGGGACAACTTTACACACTTGCAGTTTGTCTTCTATGGCTGGAAGTGATGGCCAGATGGCAATGAAATTCAGTAGAAGCCCCAGGTGATGGGCTTATCTTTGCTGGAAAAAAAAAAATATTTTGGCTGTTTGTGTAGTTAAAGTTTTGTATTTTTTTTTGTTATAGTAGGGTGTTTATGTTGTAGCAAGATTTGTGCTGTGCCATGGGGCTTGTGTGCATGATTTGTATTGCCTATCAGTCTGTCCTTTTTTACTATGATGGTGTGTGTGAAATGGCATACATTGATGCCATTTCACCATACCAAACATTAAAAACCTTTAGCTGTAAAAAATGGGTGATGGATATGCATTGAGACCTGACTACACTGCAACTGCCTGCTATTGATAAAACTGCATTCAATTGTACAATCACACCGCAATACAAGTTTAAATCTAACGTCACAGGGCAAATTCTATGTTTCTGGCAGGCAGATGTCCTTCACCTAGCTTTTCCATTTCGAAAATCTCCTTGGGTCCATCTAGATTCTAGAAGGAGAGCAGATTTGACCTAATCATCACAGGCTGGAAATCGGGAGCTATTTTTGAGCCGGTCATGTACAGCCTTATTTCGTTTATTGTAATGGTGACCCCCCCCCCCCCCCCCATACTGTGAAATGTCAATACAACTACCTTAAGCTGGCCAGATGGGTAGATTTTTTAACAAAAATGCTCAGGAAAAGAAGGTTCTGAGAAAGGTTTTTTTTTTGGATGTTTTTCTAATCATTACTGGGTCATATCGACACTTATTTTAGACTGCAGTGATGAAAAAATTGGAAGGAGCAGGATGTATGGAAACTTTATAACAGTGTTGTGCGGTAAAGTCCATTTACTTCCAAAATAAAATGTTGTAAGGCAAATAAAATCTTTAGAATGACAAACAAATGTTTATAATAAATTCTTTTCATCTATGGCCAGCTTTAGTTTACAATCTGTAGTACCGCGAGTCCAATTGTAAACCTGACAATAAACGGCCCAAAATATTTGTATTTCTGATCTTTTGGCTCATAATAAAACATGCTATGATCTCTTGTTAATAAGCTGTGATATGTAGTAAGACCTCATCTGGAATATGCAGTTCAGTTTTGGGTACCAGTTCTCAAAAAGGATATTGGGGAACTGGAGAAAGTGCAGAGAAGGGCAACCAAACTGATAAGAGACATGGAGGAGCTCAGCTATGAGCAAAGATTAGAGGAACTGAATTTATTCACTCTTGAGAGGGGGAGAATAAGGGGGGATATGATCAACATGTTCAAATATATAAGGGATCCATTTAGTGAACTTGGTGTTGCGTTATTCTCTTTACGGTCAACCCAGAGGACACGGGGGCACTCTTTACGTCTAGAGGAAAAGAGATTTCATCTCCAAATACGGAAAGGTTTCTTCACAGTAAGAGATGTGAAAATATGGAATAGACTCCCTCCAGAGGTGGTTCTGGCCAGCTCAGTAGATTGCTTTAAGAAAGGCCTGGATACTTTCCGAAATGTACATAATATAACTGGGTACTAACATTTATGTGGTAAAGTTGATCCAGGGAAAATCCGATTGCCTCTTGGGGGATCAGGAAGCAATTTTTTCCCCTGCTGTAGCAAATTGGAGCATGCTCTGCTGGGGTTTTTTGCCTTCCTCTGGATCAACTGAGGGTATAAAATTGGATATATTGGATTGTACGATATTTTTTTTTTTATTTATTGTTTTTAAGGTTGAACTGACTAACTAACTATGTAAGCAAGGACTCAACTGTGGCCCAGGGGCTGAATGCAGGCCTTTGCTTGCCTTTTATCTGGCCCTTGGGGCACTGTTCCTTATCACTGACATCAATGATGGGGCACTATTCCTCCCCCTAATACCAAAAATAAGGCACTCTATATTCCCAGGGACCACAGGAGGTTTTCTCCTCCCACTGCCCACACTGCGGCCCGACCTAAAGTCTGAAGGACAATAAACTACTCCTTGATTAAAGTTTGGAGCCCCCTGTTCTAGACTATATACGGGTTTCATCAGATCTGCAGCTTATGATTTTATTAGTCACGATGATGGATAAGTATTGTACACTTATGTGATAAAGTGGTTTTTGATGGAGTATCACTTTAAGAGAATGGGATCTAAATGAACTGTGTGTTCCAAAATGTCTGGTTTCCTTATTGGAACCCTAATAAGTAACCTAGCGTTCTCGTGGATCACAATGAATACTGATAGTCATATATGCTGTGCTGAGCCCAGATACATCATTTGTTTCTTTGTGACACCAATGGTCGTTTAATTTACCTTACCATATCAGGGCTTAGTAAATGGGTATACTGATTTCTGTTATGTAAAAGTCTTAGTACTGGGTAGGTTTCAGGTTTTAACAATTTGCACACTTGGGACCTAAAGAATTGGCAAGTTCTCAAATAGCTTCCAAGGATACTTTTTTATTGCAGAATTGAGCTGATCTTGTTTTATCTGTGTGTCCCAACTGCTTATCAGATTTGTTTTTGCAAGGCAACTTTCCCTTCACTTAGTAAATGTGGGGAAAATTTAGTTGCAAAGAATATCTAATCGCCTTCAGGAAAGAAAATAAAAGAACAAACCGTTCTTTGCTTGTACATAATTAAATGATGTAAGTTTGAAGAACTTTACATGCTTCATTAAAGTGGGGTTCCACCCAAAAAAAAAAAACTACATGAAAAATTAAAAAAAAAAAATACAAAAAAACACTTGGATATATATATGTATTTTTTTACTTACCTCTAAATGCCTGTTGCTAGGTGGTCCCTCGTAGTCTGCCTCTTCTAGTGCCTGGGCTGGTGACATCACTTCCCCCTCGGCACAGGAAGGGCTCAGCTCTGCTCCCTCCCTCCTGTCAATCATCTGGGACCCATTACAGGTCCCAATCATCTGGGGCCCACCAGGCCTTATGTGGTCCTCGCACGCTGGCTCTCGCCCTTCACTCCCTGCTGTCGCTTGTAAACACGGAAGCCCCTGACAGCTTTCCTCTCAGGGGCTTCCCGAATTAACAGATCCCTGCACGCACACACTGAGGGGCATGGCAGGGACAGATCTCCAGAATCTGCAAGGAGTTATTGATCTCTCTCAAGGAGAGGCAGAGCTGCCTACATAGAGAGGTACTACAGCTGAGCCAGTTAGGGAGCGATGCGAGGAAGCTTTCATTGGGGGTGGCGCCCTCTTGAACCCTGCGTACGTATCGCACTCTTGAACCCTGCATTCTGTGTACGTATCGCACTCTTGAACCCTGCACTCCGAGTACGTATCGCACTCTTGAACCCTGAGCTCTGTGTACGTAGTGTACTCTTGAAACCTGAACTCTGCGTACATAGTGCGCTCTTGAACCCTGAACTCTGTGTACGTAGTGTACTCTTGAACCCTGAACTCTGCGTACGTAGTGCACTCTTGAACCCTGAACTCTGCGCATGTAGTGCACTCTTGAACCCTGAACTGTGAACTCTGCATGCGTAGCGCACTCTTGAACCCTGAACTCTGCGTGCGTAGCGCACTCTTGAACCCTGAACTCTGCGTGCGTAGCGCACTCTTGAACCCTGAACTCTGCGTGCGTAGCGCACTCTTGAACCCTGAACTCTGCGTGCGTAGCGCACTCTTGAACCCTGAACTCTGCGTGCGTAGCGCACTCTTGAACCCTGAACTCTGCGTGCGTAGCGCACTCTTGAACCCTGAACTCTGCGTGCGTAGCGCACTCTTGAACCCTGAACTCTGCGTACGTAGTGCACTCTTGAACCCTGAACCCTGAACTCTGCGTGCGTAGCGCACTCTTGAACCCTGAACTCTGCGTGCGTAGCGCACTCTTGAACCCTGAACTCTGCGTGCGTAGCGCACACTTGAACCCTGAACTCTGCGTACGTAGCGCACTCTTGAACCCTGAACTCTGCACGCGTAGTGCACTCTTGAACCCTGAACTCTGCGTGCGTAGCGCACTCTTGAACCCTGAACTCTGCGTGCGCAGCGCACTCTTGAACCCTGAACTCTGCGTACGTAGCGCACTCTTGAACTCTGCGTACGTGGCGCACTCTTGAACCCTACACTCTCTCTGTGTATGTAGCATCTGGTCCTTTGAGGGCAACCATGCTGCTGATGTGGCCGGCGATGAAATTGAGTTTGACACTCCTGCTCTGCTCCTTTTTGGAAGTCAGGGTCAGTATCAGAAATGCACAAAAAAAGAGTGATATTGATGTGCTTCTGGTCACAACTGAAAACAGGGGTCTTTTTAGGGACAAATCTCAGGTTTCCCCAGAAGTCCGGGTCCCTTGGGAGCTATGAACTTGTATTAATGTACCAAAACAAATGAGTTGTCATTTTATTGTATACTATGTTGTTTTGTGTTTTTGAGAAATCTTAGGTAATACATTCTGCTGTTTTTTGTTGTTTTGGTAGATATTATGAAACCATTTCCAGGTTTTTGAGTGTTTTTTGTTTTTGTTTTTTTGTTTTTGTGTTTTAAATGAGTTGGTAAGATATATTGCTGGCCCCCTTCCTTATAGCCTGTCACTTTCGTGTCTGGTTTCATTTTCTGAAGTTTGTGGTTAATGTAGTTTGTTAGGTAAAAATGTTCTCGTTCTTTTATAGTAAGACAGGCCTTTTATTGTTGAAGTTGATCTTTATTTCCCATGCAGTTCACACTTGGTCTGCTATTGATAATCCCATTTCAGTGTGATCATCTGAGAAATGCAATGTTGTTTACTTTGTCATAAATATCAGCCTCCCAGCATTTCACTGTAAATGCATTTTGTCATCAATTGTGGAGCCTGCAGCCTTTGGATATAAAAGTGCCCTAGATATGAGGGTAGATGCACATACAAACAGTCGTCAGCCAACATCTCCATGAATATAAATACACGGCTCAACCAAGCCTTCTTGTTTATGCTTACACAGTGGGGAGGAGAGGTCAGGTTTTGTAAACTTTTGTGATTGACTTCAAATTGGAATGCAGGCATGCAGTCAGTGTCTGGTGGACCCATAAACATTAGATTGTCGTCCAGTCTGATCACATGTATATAGGATAAGGTTCTGTGTGTGTCTATTCTGATTGATCTATAGTGTCATTTTGTGAAAAAAAACATATTTTGCTGCAGTTAGTTTTTTTACCAAAATATTAAGATTAATATAAGTATTTTAGGTGTGTCAATAGTCAAACATTTTAAGAGAGTGGGGAAGATTTAAAACCTCTATCAGGTTAATTATTGCTGCCTTCTCCTTGGGAGATTTCTCTTCACTTCCTGACTTGAAATGACCATCATGATGTGAGTGGAAATCTTTAATGTTCGAGGAGCTCTCATCTTAGGCAGTGGACACCAAAACATTTTTGTCCCCATTGGTTGATTGCCCATCACTTCTCGCTCTTATGCCGCGTACACACGAGCGGACTTTATGGCGGACTTTGCCCGGCGGACTTTGACGTACTTTCCGACGGACTTTCTGAATGAACGGACTTGCCTACACACAATCCACCAAAGTCCGTCGAATTCGTACGTGATGACGTACGACCGGACTAAAACAAGGAAGTTCATAGCCAGTAGCCAATAGCTGCCCTAGCGTGGCTTTTTTGTCCGTCGAACTAGCATACAGACGGCGGACTTTTCGACCGGACTCGATTTCAACGGATAAATTTGAAACAAGTTTCAAATCTAAGTCCGTCCAACTTTTGAGAAAACAAAGTCCGCTGGAGCCCACACACATCGAATTGTCCGACGAAATCCAGTCCGCCGGGCAAAGTCCGCCGTAAAGTCCGCTCGTGTGTACGCGGCATTAGAAGAACTCTAATATTTAGCATTCTATCTCGGTGACAAGGGTTACCAATACCAAAAAGGGGTAAATATCCATAGTAGAGACGCAGAGGGTCTAACCCTTTACCAATCTATCCAAAGTTTTGCCTTTCCAAATACTTCAAGGTATATTTAAACCTATCACAAAAATCTACTATATTGACACACATTACGCAGGAATGTTCTACCATGGTCAGCATAAAAAAATAAAACCAAAAACGTCCTGAGAAATGCCATGCCATTGTCAGGTTGTTGAGGCTGCAGAAGATCAACAGAAGCCAAAAAGGAGAGCTCTCAACAGCTGCTGGGGCAATTAGCAAAGGAGTCCACTCTACCTATTGGGTGGTTGTGTTTTTTTTTTTTTATTGTAGAGCTTCCAACCAGTAGAGTGGTGGGGACACCCTACAAGGCGGATGGGACTATAACAAGGAACTGTAGCAGGGAAATCCTCACTGGGTGGGGAATCCTAACAGGGATATTTCAGCTGATAGGTTAATGCAGTGTTTCTTAACTCCAGTCCTCAAGGCACCCCAACAGGTCATGTTTTCAGGCTCACCATTATTTTTCACAGGTAATTTGATCAGTTTCACTGCCTTAGTAATTACCACAGCAGTTTCATTTGAGGGAAATCCTGAAAACATGACCTGTTGGGGCATCTTGAGGACTGGAGTTGAGAAACACTGGGTTAGTGTACCAGACAGGATATTCTCCAAATGTTCATTAATTAGCTCAGGAAAATCAGCTGCACTTTTGCAGAAATTTGATTGGCTGCATGGGTTTTACAGAGGGGCGGAGTGTAATGCGTTGGGAGTGTAGCCTGAGGCTACCAATCGTCTCACTTAATGCACATGGGGCCTGCTTCACGATGCACGCCTTATAGATCTTTTCCTTAGACATTGCTTTTGCAGAGGGTTTTTTGGCATGTCTGGAGCTCATTCACACCAGTAAGTGCACATTAAAGCAGTATTAAACCCAGAACGTAATATTATACAGCTTACTACTCATTAGATGTGGTGGCTGCAATATTTTTTCCATTTTTAGGCATTTTCTCCTCTGTTTTCACCAGTGGTGCAGGCAGTAACGCACCTCTTGTATTAGGATGGCTACACTCTGGATGAAGCAACAACAGAGAGACCTTTTGGACAGCAGAATTGTCAGTCTGGTGTGAAGGGAGTGTTGGCTGTAGTGGCAGATTTAGATACACTAACACATCGAAGCCATACTCCAGCTCACACTTTATAAGCAGTTCTAGCAAAAAAGTTTTCCTTTTTGGGGTAAAGGTTTTGTATAAATAAAAGCTGATTGTTGTAAGCACCGCTGTCAGTGTTAAATGGTTTGTCTCTACCTGCCATGTTTGCAGACATAAGTGTGTATAGCCTGTTGCATTAGGGTGTGCACCCCAAAACTCAAACACATACACACAGTTAAGAAGTTTGTTATGTATTAAGAAATGCATATCTCACAGGACAGTTTACCACCCTTCCCCAGTACAAAGCTCTCTCCCCCCAAACCCAAACTTTGCTTCTAGTACAGAGCTGTTCTTTCACCACAAATCTTCCTCTACCCCACCTAAAGAATACTGGAGATAGGACAGAAGGGCTGCTGCTGAAGGGCAGCTAAAACTTACAGTAGCAGTGTTCAGGCTGCCAGCACGAGCTTTAAGAGGAGACTCTAGAGCAGGGGTAATCCATTGAAATTCAAGGAAGTCCGCTTGCTAAAAGAAAATTTTCCCAGCTGAGGTTCGAATCTCTCTTTAATAAAACCTTAAAGTAGACCAATAATATCCACATTTCAAGTAAAAGAAAATAGAACCACCTTACATTAGGTGTTCCCATCAGAGTGCCCCCTTGAAGTGAGTGAACCACACAGAATCGCGTGAAAATTGCCCACACAAATCGCCAGCGGAATTTGGGCCTAACTCCATGTGTGGTAGTGCGCTCTGATGCATTATTGCCTGTTAGAATGCACTGTGCTGCATAAAAAAAGCTACTTTATTTTTTTCAGCATACACCAACACACCCAGAAGTAATAGAATGTAAGGCTTAGTGCTTTGTCTGTATTGGGCCTGATCCCAAACCTCATATAGCCAGAGGAGACTCTAAACATGGTACTGACGCAATGCTTTGTGTCACAATTGCAGCACAGCCCCCAACTGCAAGATAAATGCTTGGTTCATGGTTGCAGGGCTTTGGTCCGATTTAAATCTCATCATTCGCCAAATAAGGCATTCGGGAGATGTATTTTTTTATATATTTTTTAAAAAAAGTTTTTTATATATATGCATGTAGAAAGAAAGATTTAGTATCTTTTTATTTAACAATGTTATCCCCAATTAGTAGACCAAAAACCTAATAAAACTTAAAGCTTGAATGCCCCAATCTGTTATCCCAGCCACCTGGCCACAATGTTTGCAGGTGTTGGTCAGGTTGACAACTGTCTCATCAGACACATTGAGGACTACAACAAAATGGCACCCCCTCCACACACTGCTTTTGCATGCAGTGAGCTCCGCTTAGTAAAAAAAAAAAAATAGCTTTAGCGTTGTCTCCTACCCATGGGAGAACCCCCTCTAACATGTTTTGCCCAGTAAGGGCTTAATCCCCACTCCTCACTTTACATCAGGGGCCCTTATAAAAATTATAATTTTATTTTCTATTCTCTTTCACCACACTCGCATTGACAATTGTCCTCTTCTTAGACGTTAAAATATACCAAAATCTTTTAATTCCATTGATCCTGGTGAAAACAAGCTCCCTCACTTTGTGGAGCTTTCCTTTCACTTCTTGTCCCATAGCCAAAACAGAAAGTGAAGGGAAATCTCCACAATGAGACACAGATGGCAAAACCAAAAACTGGCAGAGGTATGACCCTCCCTTGCGCTATCCAAGAAAAAAAAAAGTTTTGCCTTTAGTTCAACTTTAAAATGTGATCAAAGAGAAGGAAATTTAATAACTTAGAAGGGAACTGTAACTGGAGCATGCTCAGTAGAGGACACCAGCTGGTCTACACAACCCTTTGCTGCAAGGGGGACACAGGGAAGATGGGAGTGACAGCTGAAGGCAGGATCAACTAGGTATATCTCACACAAAACAAATGCTTTAGTGGCTTTGGGAGTATGCACACTTTTTTTTTATATAGCATTGAATGAGAGCTTTTCATAGTCTGGGTTTAATGACACTTTAAAGTATATTATAGGCAAACCTCCCCCCTCCTTTTTTCCCCATTTTGGATAGAGTAAGGGAGAGTTATAACCCCTGTATGGTTTATTTTTGTCATATATGTCCAATTGGGGAGATTTATCTTCACTTCCTGTCCCATAGCCAAACAGGAAATGAGAGGAAATCCCTGCAAATTAATGTCACTAAAGGCAAAACTTTTTTTCTTCTCGTTTTGGATAGAGTGCAAGGGGATTGAAATCCTTGTCTGTGTTTATTGCTGTCTCTGCCCTCATTAAGGAGATTCCCCCCTCTCTGTTTTGTCCTTTCTATCATTCTCATTAAAAGTGAAAGTAAAAGAAAAAACCTCATTTTGGGTTGTCCCTACAAAAGTGATAGATGGGAACCTGGGAGTCCCCAAGGAATTCCCCTGATTTGCAGGAATTTCCTGTTTGGCTATGGGACAGGAAGTGAAGAGAAATCTCCACAATGGGACGCAGATGGCAAAAAAAAACCATACAGGATTTATAACCCTCCCTTACTTTATCCAAAATGTCAAAGGTTTTGCCTATAGTTCTACTTTAAGGGAATCTCTTGGGGACCCTTATGTCACCAGAATGTGTGTCCCCATTGGAAGATTTCCACTATATTACTTTTCTGGGGACAACCTAACCCTGACAGGGACACCGAAAGCACTAAAAACCTGACAGGTGTTCCTATCCATCTTCCCTCTATTTAAAACTAAAAAATAATTTGCCTTTAAGTAAACCTGTGAAGATCTCCCATCCTGATGGAAGCCTTGAGAGGTATGAGATTTGCATGGACCATTAACTTTCAGACCCTCTGGATTTGCTGGCCATTTTGAAATGTGGTGTACACTAAAAAGTAGACTTTTGTTTACACATTTTTGCGATCTACCCATTGCCCTAGCTTGTGACAGGATTACTTTACGCATTCACACTTGTGATTTTTTTTTTTGCATTTCTCCATGTTGCGCATATGGCAGCCCATTAACTTTATTGGTTTTAGCTATGCATGTTTTTTGCACAAAAGAAGCTCCTGCTCCAGCTTTTGTTCAATTTTTAAAGGTGTAGTTTGCTGTAATTTCCACGCAAATCTGTCGCGCAACTAAATTAAGAACTATGGAACAGAAAGGCGTGTCACACTTTTTACTGCGATTTGGCATCACTGGCAGATGGTGGCAATTTTGCCTGCGATTTCACATCACCAAGTTTGAATGGAGCCTAAAGCCAAAACCTCTTTTTCACTTTTTTTACACATTTTGATAGAGTAGAGCAGCCTTTCTCAACACCGTAGAACCCTTGAAATAACTTTCTGATCTCTGGGAACCCCTGCTAAAAATCTACAACTCATGATACATCAGTGTGATGAATGCTCCTTACACTTTTGTGGTCAATGGGAAGAATTACTCCCTTTATAAATGGCTAAAAGGTTCAATTGTGTCAGTGGGAACTTATCTGGGAGGCAGAAATTGCTCATTCCCGAAGGAATGCCTAGCAACCTCCTGGAGGAACCCTAGTTGAGAAACCCTGGACTAGGAAATGCATAGTTGCGAAAATTTTATGAAAAATGCATTATGTAGTGACAGGACAGTTAGTGAGCAGTATGTGCTGGCAGGGCGGGCAGTCAGTTATTTACCACATAGCTGGAGATAGAAGACTTCCGGGCTGCTATATCTGCTCCTCCTCCTTTTCTCATCTTCAGCTGCTAGATCGGCATGAATGAATTGGCCACACCCCCGCACTGCCTTCCAACTTTGGCAGCCCTGCCTGTGTGCCCTGCCCTCTGTTCTAGGTACTGTAATGGCAAGCTTGACCTTCATTAGTTACTACTGCACTCTCCCACCCTGCGTGGCCCTCGAGACCCCTCCCGGCAGCTAGAAATCTCCAGAGGGGCTGTGAAAGAGGTGGAGCCAGGGACAATATGTGGGAGGTGGCTGACATGGTCTCTGGCAGTACAGTGGACAAAGGAGGATAGACTTGGTGCAGAACTGGAGGCAGTATGTTGGGCAAGAGTGGGAGGTGCAGAATAAAGTAGCTTAATAAATAGATTTTATTTAATTCCCATCACACCTAGTGGGGGTAGAGTGTAGGGTTTTCAGAGGAAATCACACGTATTGACTTTCTAAACCAGGCAACGTTTATTATCGGAGAGACGGTAGTAGAGTATATACAGCGGTAAGGCACGTAGTTTCACTCCAAGCATGGAGGCACAGATACACAGCACAGTCACTTCTGATGTAAGCGGTAATTGTATTCATCAGCACTATAGGCCTGTTCCACTGACTAACACAGTATAAACCCAAGCACACAATGCGTATCTGTAGAGGCTGATATTCACACAAGTTACCCGGTACAACGGTATTCCTTCAGCAGGTGGATATAGGCATCTGATCCGCTTGTCCCTCCCTCACAGCGAGGAAACCGGATTTTTTTATCTGCAATGGGGGAGTCTTTCATCCGACCAGGATTGCTGATTTTGGACTCCGTAGGAACCTTGAGCTATCCCTCACAGGTCGGAACACTCTCCCTATCTTCTCCTAACTCTCCCTGACAAGCGAGTTCTCTCTCCCTGTCTATGCACACACGTGAACTCAACTAAAACGTGGCTGGGCTTTCTTATATAAAGGATCCACCCAAAAATGGCCGACCAAATCTTCCAAGATTTGCTTGTCCTATCAGAACACTAGGCTTCTCCAAAATGGTGCTGGAGACAAATATAGAGGCCAAACAGATCTGAACATATGTACACATAAACATATTAAATAGGCTGGAAAGTGAGAATAATACACTTGCTAACTCACTACCTCTTGCAGCCACCTAGGCTGCCCTGCACTACAGTTGCCTACACACTGCCCCTAAGTTAGGGTTGGTACAATTGGAGTATAATGTAATCTATTTTCTACTGTGGAGTTCTGGGGTAGGTGGTAGTATAGGGAAACTGTAGCTGTCGCCACAGCCCTGATTCCGGGCCAGAGCAGTCGCGGGACATCAATCATAAAAAGAGTAACTGTCCTGGCAGATCCGGGACAATTGGCAAGTATGGGAATGGTCAAATGTTTTGACATTTGAGTTCAGTTAGGGTGCTTTCTCTTGACTTCCCAATGACAAAACCGAGAGAATTTCTTCAAAGTAAGTGAAATCCTCTTAGTTATCACTGGAGCAAGTGTCCCCATTGAGAAGTTACCTCTCTATTCCTGTTTTTGGTGACTACTCGATTTGGAATCTCCCTCACTATCAGTCCCTGGTGCACCAGTGGTCAAATTGAGAGAGCAAATACAGGTTCTAACTTAAAAAAATGAATAAATAAAAGTTTTTTTCATATGAGATTAGCATGGTGCATAGATCTGACTGCACATAATGATGGCTGTTGCCCTCTACTGCACTGGTATAATAAGGACATCAATAGATTGTTCAACGGTCTCATCTGAGCTAACCGTTTCCTGGTTGGCGATGAAGACAACTATATGCTCTATTGTATAAGTGTTTTTTGGGGGAAAAAAGCCACATAAACCATGAAGAGAACTGTTGGGTTACAAAAGTGTCTGAGTGCCCCCCCCCCCCTTTTTGTCAAGAAAAAAAAAGGGGGGGGGGCACCCAGACACTTTTGTAACCCAACAGTTCTCTTCATGGTTTGTTTATGTGGCTTTTTTCCTGACAACAAATATATTTTATTTCGATTTTTTTTTTTCTCTCTTCTTAGTTGACAATCAAGTTTGTCCTTCACCTGATAAGGGAGTCACTTGACCTGCTTATAAGTTTTCTTCAACTATTCCTATGTTCTCTCATTTAAGTCACTTCTAATTTGACCAATTATTTAAAAAAAATGTCTAAAATCAGATTTGTGTTCAGTAATCTTATCTGTTTCTGAAACTATTTGTTTGGTTTGGTTAATGAAAAACACATTTTAGTGGTCATTTTGTTTCCAAGTTCTGAAGGCACGTGTTGCTGAAAAATTCAGCTAAAGACCAGTTTTTTGTTTTCAAGGCTTTTACTTTCAGCTTTTTTTTTTTTTTTTTTGTCAAGTGACTGAAAACACAGACATTTGTTGTCAACTGTTGATTATCTTAGTCAATGTTTAATTTTTTATTGAATATCAATAAAGTAAGTCTTTGCAAAGAGGAGTTTAAAGCATTGGTGGCATCTCTTTCTGGAAATACTACTTGCCTGGCTTCATCTTATGAGCCCTGGTTCATATTGATGCTACTTCACTTGAAGTAGCGTGATTTCAAAGTCGCAAGGTCAGCGCGATTTCAGGTGCTACTTGATAGACATCCGTGTGGCTTCATGCACAGATGTCTATTGAAGTCGCACCTGAAATCGGCAAAAGTAGTGCAGGAACTGCTTTTTGCAAATCAGTGCGGCCCTGCAAAATCGGTGTCGCACCGATTGGAACAGTGCCATTGCCTCCAATGGGTTGCGACTTGTTCGCACCTATGTGAACCTAGCCTGAATGTCAGAGACTCAATGTGCTGATGCTAGAGAATAACCATAACTTCCAGACCGCTATCATTTTCATGATGAACTTCACAATGTAGCAGAATACATATTGGCCTAAATTTATTAAGAACTTTTTTTTTCTTTTTGTGGTATATTTTGTAGCAGAAAGTTAAATTCTGTTTTTTGAGAGAATTATTATTTTTTTTCATTTTGTTTATAGCGCAAAAAAAAAAAAAATGCAGTGGTGATCGAATACCACCAATTTGGATACAATGTTGCATAACCGCACAATTGTAAAAGTAACAGTGTGCAAAAAAATGGCCTGGTCATGGGGGGGGGGGGGGGGATTTTCCGGAGGCCAAGTGGTTAAAACCTATAGTTTATTTGCCTCTGGCGCTATACAGTATTAAAACCTCATGACTGACTTGAATCACATGCTACTATGCAATTTTGTTTGAATTCAATGTCATAGGTAAATTACTGCCAGTAAATAGTTGAATCACTTAGTAATATAGGAGTAAATTTACTTATCTAATTCAGCTGTTAGATTTTTGATTAGTAAACTACTTTTGTTTTTCCCCATTTTTATTTTATTTATTTTAATTTTTATATATATATATATATATATATATATATATATATATATATATATACATACATATATACACGCGTTCCCAAAGCAGATACTTGGACCGATTTATTATTCTAGCAAAATTTTAGCATAGAAATGTTGTATCCGCTTAAAAATCTTTGTACCTTTTGGCCAGAATTAAGCTGAGCTGTCTGTTTGGGGTTGTCCAGAGGCGATTTTTATCTGATGTGTTTTTAGCATTCAGTCCCTTTTTTACTTTACTTTTTTATGCAATGTATTTTTGAGGCCTTGTTATAAAAGCATTAATGTAATTCTAAAAATAGTTGGAGCAGAATGACCTTTTATAAGACTTCTGCAAAATCATTTTAGAAAAGTTTGGAACACGAGTTGTTTTTAATTGGAAGGCATTTATCCGTAGAGAATTGAGTTGCATATTGTTCATGTGTTTTTTAAATCCTTTCTTGCGTGTTGGGTGTGCCTAGAACGCAAACTGCTCACAAGTTGATTGCTTGCCTGATAACGTTCAGGACAGTCCTATTGATTGATTGTTTTATATTGTATTTAGAACCAGTAGAAACCAGTCAGATGTTTTTGATCAATTTGTATGCTGCATTAAAAAGAAAACAGCAATGCACATCTTGAGTAGCTGATATCCCAGTTGTCGTTAAATCCTAATGCTGGCCATAGATGGATTGTGCCAAAGGGCCGAATGAAAAAAAGAAATTGGATTCCTCTATCCAGACAATAGAAATGGATGAAGGAATCCTCCCTGCTGAGATATTGGAGTTGATTCACTAAAAGTAGAGTGTAAAATCTGGAGCAGCTGTGCATGGTAGCCAATCAGCTAGCTGCTTATTTTTTTTTTTTTTGTCAACGCTTGAAGTACATCTAATGCTATTTGGCTGTACTTCTCCTGTGGATCACAAAAGTGCAGTTCGTTCTGCACTCCTGTGGCCTGTTTTCAGCAGAGAGCGGGCTGAAGACCAATGTCGGCTGATGTCACAGAGCTGGTCCAAGCTCGGGAAGGACTGCTAAGAGCCTGAACTGGCCGGTCCTGCCCCCCTCCACAGCCTAGTGATTAAGTAAGCATGTGTGGGGTCAGAGCAGAGAGCCTGCGACTGACAGCCACCAGCTCTCTGCTCATGGAGCTGTGAGAAACCAGGGATCTGCAGTGTTGGGTCACTTGGTTCTCAGTGTTGGAGCCGGTGGGGGACAGATGTAGCATTGGACCAATGCTGCATTCACCTAGGCGAGTTTCTTTAAGCACTTGCTACCCAGGCCAATTCTGACACTTCGCTCCTACATGTAAAAATTTTCCTTTTTTTTTTCTAGGAAAAAAAAAAGTTACTCATAACCCCCAAACATTAATATGTTTTGCTTTAGCAGAGACCCTAGGGAATAAAATGGTGGTCGTTGCAACTTTTTATCTTGCACGGTACTATGTACTGACCATACGAAAATCTGACGTCAAACCGAAAATTTACTAGCCTACCATCAAACATTTGTTGGCTGAAAGTTGGACAACAATTGTCAAAAGGAGCATACCAACGGTGAGATTTTAGGACAACAGTCTGTCAACAGACAATCCCCTGCCAACAATCGTACTGTGTGTACGAGGCTTTACAGAGGAGGTCTAGTGCTAGAATTATTGCTCTCGCTATAACATTCATGGCTATACCTCACATGTGTG
Organism: Lithobates clamitans; assembly: GCA_037952925.1. Classification (NCBI taxonomy): domain Eukaryota; kingdom Metazoa; phylum Chordata; class Amphibia; order Anura; family Ranidae; genus Lithobates; species Lithobates clamitans. The sequence goes on along the minus strand of JBBGZY010000803.1, from coordinate 29,708 downwards.
GTTTGAACATCGTTTAGGTATGTGGGCGCGACCTACATATGCGTTTGTTTTTGCGTGTTAGCATGCGGGTACAGGGGCGCTTTTAAATTGTTTGTTTTACTTTTTATTTTTCTATATTGACACTTTCTTTAGTTTATTTTTTTTTTATTTTATTTTATTTTTTTTCTAGTCACTTTTATTCCCATTACAAGAAATGTAAACATCCCTTGTAATAGTGCATGATAGGTCCCCTTTACAAACTCTGGCTTTGCCGCCGAGGCAGCAGCATTTTTTCAAATGCAGAGGCTGGGCGTGACGCCATAACATTGCGCCCGGCTTCCAAAAGATCATAGACACGTCCGGAGACCATCTGGCCTGCCGGATTCTCTATGGTAAACTTCCGGCATGGACCCTTCCTACTCCCTCTTGCTGATCGTACAGGCGAGCCTGGAGCAGCACCGGTGGGGGGGTAGAAATATCTCCTTCTGCTGCCTGGGAGAAGCATCGGAGGGGAGTGGATGGGAACGTCCCCTCCCACTGTCTGTAAGAACGCTCAAGTGGCTGAACAGCCGTTATGATTGTTCTTACAGTGCAGGGAATCGCCAGAATTATGATTGTAGCTGCAGGAATCGTTAAGATATCCCCACTCAAATTGACGTTGTTGAGTGGGAAGTGGTTAATAAAAATAAATAATAATCCAATACTTCACTTTAAGGCCAAGTTCACATTTGAGGTTTGATGTTTTTGCCTAAATACGCATCTCAACCGGACCCAAAGACACACAAGACCCTTTTGGAATGCGGACCACGGCCACCCCGGAACTGTGTGTACCGGCTCCATTGCGATCCAGGCAGAATCACATGTTCTGCAAATTGGATGCGGGCAGATGCACATCCAATTTGCACATATGTGAACCTGGCTTTAATTGGACAAGCTGAAGTTAGAAGCTGATTTGCTACCATGCACAGCTGCACCAGATTTTGCGCACTCCAGTCAACCCCATAGTATTTTGGCAGCAGGACTCTCTGCTGTCAGAATACGTTGATCAGCAGCTGCAGCCACGGATTGAGAACATTTTTCCAACATCCCCGCTCGCCAGAAGTTGATCATTTTAGATTGAATTTTGTTGAGTGGAAACAGCCACGCACAGATCAAATTTTGGCCTGTCCGTGCTGGAATTTGATCCATCAATGGCTAACTTAGTTCTAGTTTTGCTATCACTTTAAATTGTTTGGCCAAGTTGACCCAAACAAACTATTTCCTTTACTAATTTCTGCAGCCACTGTCATCGGCTACATACAGTATTCAGCGCTGCGTACTGGCTGTGGGACAGGGACCCACCCGTCTGCCACCAGAACAAAATTGGGTCGGGCTGAGCAACCGCTCAGCTCTTCACAGGAAGCCTTGTATTTTTATGAATGAATACAAGGCTTCCTCTAAGGCCATGTTGCCCATCTTCTACCAAATATGATGTGCGTCCCTCTGACCTCAGCAGTTTGTAGTGGAAACATTGATTAGAGTAATAGCATTGATCTCTATCGGCTTCTTGTAATGTTTCTAGTTTCATGTTTTCTTCTGCAGCATATCCCCAGCCAAAAATGTTGCATGTTCACACTCTCTGACCCTCATTTCCTTTATTAGGGCTGCGGTTTCTGACAGTCCTTTCAAGCATTATGTATATTGAACATTTTGTGGGGGCCTTTTGGTTATGTCAGGGGCTGCATTTGAGGCCTCCTTTTTAACATCTAAGTAGACATCTACTACTCTAAAGCCTCATACACACAGGGCATTTGCCCAGCTCTCCTAGACGCTTTTCCTTCTGTGTTTTGGCAAAAAAAAACCTTGACGCTTGTAAACATGTTTAGGCACATCAAGCACTTAGGCGTTAATTCATTTCTTTGGCCAGAATAATATATTTTTCCTGGCCACTGAAATTAATGCTCAAGCGCTCCCAATCCTCCTTTCTTTTTTTTTTTTTTTTTTTGCGCAGGCGGTGGGGTATTTTTCTTCCTTTTTAATTGCCTATTTCTGCAAGGACAAAAGGCTAACATGCAGAGGCATTTAGACCCCTTTCACACTGGAGGCGTTTTTTCAGGCGTTTTAGTGCTAAAACTAGCGCCTGTAAAGCGCCTGAAAAAAGCCTCAGCTGCAATCCCAGTGTGAAAACCACAGTGCTTTGCAGCGCTGTAGGAGCGGTGAATACACCGCTCCTAAAGCACCCCTGCCCATTGATATTAATGGGCAGCAGCACCGTACCGCTGGCAAATCGTCACTGCAGCGGCATTTTGTGGGTGGTTTTATCCGTTTTTTGGCCACTAGCGGGGGGGGGGGGTAAAAGTGCCGAATAGCGCTGCTCAAGTGGCAAAGCGCTGCTAAAAATAGCGGCGCTTTACCGCTGACGACCGGGGCGCTGGCAGTGTGAAAGTGCCCTTAGAGGCACCAAAAATAAAGGAGCAGCATTAGAAACATACAATGTGTATGAGGCCCAAAAGAGGTGTGGGCAGATAATGTCACAAACTCCACCTCAGCTATTCAGAGGAAGCCTTGTATTCATTAATAAAAATAGAAGGCTTCCTATGAATGGCTGAGCAGCACTCAGCCCAACTCGAATTTGTTTCAACAGCAGATGCAAAGTCCCCATAACATTGCTTCAAGAGAGATGATGCTACATACAGTTTATACAGCGATAACAGCGGACAAAGCAAATAATAAAAGAAATAGGTGGTTTGCTCCATTGAGCAGTGTTGATATCCTACAGTTTTCTGCTATAGAGGTAGGGATATGATGGTTTACCTAAGGTCAGAAGCCCCTGGAATTCCCTTATCCTCTTTATCTTTCTGATAACCGGTGAAGCAACAGATTGACAAAACTGCCACCCGCCCCAGCTGCATATACTTACCTTCTCTGCAGTCGCCTCCCACTTTGTTCAGCCACTGGGATCTTTAAGAAATCCCTGGTACTTCTGGGTATGGGGAACATGCGACTTGCTCTTCTTCATGTAACATAACAGCACTAGTGTTTTGTGATTGGCCACTTGGGTAAGTCTGTGGGGGTGGGAAGAGACCACTTTACAGTAGGCCTGTCCTCGGCACACACAGCTCTTCCTGTTTACTTCTGGCAGCCTAATGAAGCCGTAGGAAGAAGAAAGGAAGTGTGTGCAGCTTGGGGCAGACACAGTTGCACTCAAAAGTTAAGGCTAATCCATAAGTCGCCTTTTAAAGTCCCTTTAAATCGTTTGTTTTGGGCCAAGAAACATGTCCTTTGCCTATATACTGTGCAATAAAAGCTATCCCTCTATATCATTTCAGAAAGTTGGGAGGTACAGCATATGAATGCCATACACAAATGATTTGTGATCAATATAGATACGAGCAGTTGCAAAAACTCAATTCATCATAGATTGTTAAAGAGGAACTGCAGTCTGCTTACTTAATTTGTATTCGGGGAAGCCTATCCCACACCCACCTAACAACTGTCCCTGAGCCACCCCCATCAAATCATTCCCTGCATCTATTATCTTTTGTACTACCACCCCCTCCCTTTAGAATGTAAGCTGTACGAGCAGGTCCCTCCTGTATTGAACTGTACTGTAATTGTGCTGTCCCCCCTCTACATTGTAAAGCGCGGTGTAAACTGTTGGCCCTATATAAATCGTGTATAATAATAATAGAAAAAAATCTCTGCTGTTCTGAAACTTCCCTCCAACCACTTTGCATATTGTTTTATATATACTGTGATTCTGTACTTGCCAAATATGCTGCAGAAATCTCCCTCCACTGAGTCTGGCTGCATCCGTTTTAACTGTGGGCAGCTGAAGCTACTTCCTGGATTCACACAGGGGCAAACCCCAAGCTCTGCAGCTCTCATTCGCCCCCTTCCTGGCAAACCTCATGAGAGAGAGAGAGAGTTGTGCATGATGTCATAAGCCTAGGCTTTTTACCAGACAAACAGGAAGTGGGCTGTATAAGGTATTTCTGGCAGAAATAAAATGTTTTACTATCCAAAGTTAAAACCACAAGGGTCGGAAATGTAATAGATGGACAGATGGGGAAAAAAGACTCAAGTTTCTCTTTTAATGAACAATACAGAGAACACCGTATTCTTTACTTTGTGATCAAATGAAGATATTATTAACGAATTGAAAGGATCTATTAAAAAAATTGCAGAATGAAGAAAATTCTACCACCACATTCGGGTTGTGATTATTGTTCAATTTGTTGAATGATCAGTTGTATGATCATATGTGTATGGCCACCATAACTTGCATTTCCAACATTTGTCTGGTTAATTGCAGCTCTACTTAATACTGTAGCTATGCTGATCTGACTTTGCATATGGGAGATATTCTGCCGTATCTGCTATAGTAAAGATGCACAATAGTTCCGAATAAGTTACATGGTGAGAGAGTCCCCCTTTTTGTGTTTTTACTGACAAATCTTGACCATAGATTTCAAAATATTGCTTGGTAAGTTTTTTGTTTTGACATTTTATGTTATTAGATCTTTTTCCTATAGACCTTCACGTTAATCAGTATGTGTGCCTGCAGTTGTCAGAAATTACAATTTTTTTTTCAAGCTTTCAGTAAGTGCTAATGCATGGAACAAAGGGAAATTTCCCATTGCTTCAGCACCCCAGAGCAGAGGCAACCATCCTAGAACCTGAACTGTATTGGTCCTTTTTAAAAGGAGCAGCTGTCTGTCTTGGCTGATCGAATTACATGTCTGTGAAATAGGTGACAGTCTGTTTGCCTTTGGGAATTACAGATTAAGTTGGGGGGGGGGGGGTTGGGCTATGAAAGGTCAAAGGTTCAGCCTTCTTTTGTGTTTCCAGAAAGTACAGTACCCTGTTGTGTGCATTTAAATTCTTCTCCCCAAATTATTTGATCATGTATAGTACAAGTTACCGGAAATGATTTTGTCATTTCACTGTGTCATTTGGCGTTTATGTACGTGGTCAAGGGCCAGCAAGGCTGCAGCGTTCATAAGTGGTCATGCATGGATCGAAATTCAGCCAGTTCAGCAGGGACCAGCCGACGTTCGATCCTAGTGTGAGCAGGCTGGTTGTACACATGTTGAGCTATCGATCGAATTGTGTATAACCAGCCTAAGTTTTTCCCGAATGATAAGTGGCACTGGCAACACCAATCATTGTTTTCTGACCGCAGGAAAGGCTCACCACTGTCAGAATACAATAGCTCAGCGGGACTGATTCCTCCATCCATATAGAGTGTGGATGGGGGACAAGTTTGGTAATTTAGAGGAGGCTGAGGGCAATAGAGAAGGTGCCTATTTTGAGTAAATAATCTATGCTCTAATAGAATTTTTTTAAATGTTTTTTTATTTTTTAAACCAGGGTTTAGTGTCTAAGCTCAAAACCTATATAATGATCTAGAACAGCTTTTCTCAACCCTTTTAACCATGGAGGTACCCTTGAAATGACTTCCCAGTTTCAGGAAACTGCTGCTGATAATTGCCATCTACAGCTCATGGTACATTGACATGATTAGTGGGAAGAATGCCCCCTTACATATAGCTGCAAAGATCATTGGTGTCAGTGATTACTCATCCGAGAGGTAGAAATTGCTCATTGTGCAAAGAACCCCATCAACGTTTGGAGGAACCCTAGAGTTCCACGGAACCTTGGATGAAAGAGACTGGTCTACAACATATTTTTATTTGCCAGTAATTTTTCTAGCTTGCACAAGTTCTGAAAACGGCCTGGTGTCTGTCAGGCCTTTCAAGCAGTGAATTGGTGAATTGCTGGGTCAACATAAAAAGTTCCCGTACTGCATTCAGGAGCATGCCAAAAACTTTGCTTTACTGAATACAACCCTTTTGTACTTTTTTAGGTGTATCTACTAGAAATACCAGATGGTTTAGAAGATTAAAGGGGAAACAAGCACATACTCCTGAATACACAGAAACAAAGCTCTTATAATTTTTTTTTTTTTTTAAGGGTCAACACAATGTAGCATTATATGCCCAACACTGATCTATTTTACATGTATATTTACTTCATTAAAGTGAATGCGAACCGTTACCTTGTAAGACAACACATTCTGTTCAAAATTGAAATGCAAGGTGAAATACACATGTATGTGTGTATTGTTTATTTTCTTAATGCGTGATCACATCTGTTTTCAGCTGCACAAACCAATACACTGATCTTGGTGAATGGCAGGGTGTGTGTCATGGCCATTGGAGGACAGGCAGGCTGTGTTCCCAACACAGCCAGAAAACTGACCAAGCTAGGATGGATATGTGTTCATGTCTAGAGTGGTCAGTTTTTAAATAGGAAAGCAAAGGTACTGGCAGGAACACCAGGTATTTCACATAAAGGAAACCATACAAAGAGAACAGGATAGCTTTTAACACCAGTACTGTAGGGAAAATATTACCTGCAGATTTTGTAAGTTTTCCCAATTACAAAGAAACAAAGGGTCTATAATTTTTATCATAGGTGTGTTTTTAAATGATAGAGACAGAATATCAACCAAAAATACAGAGAAAGTTCTTGGAGGCAAGCACAGAGGTAAGACTTTTCTTGTAGTTGGTTACCAGGTTGGCACACATCTCGGGAGGGATTTTAGTCCACTCTTCTTTACAGATCTTTAAATCCTTACGGCTTCTTGGCTGTCGCTTGGCAACTCGAAGTTTCAGCTCCCTCCATAAATTTTCTATAGGATTAAGGTTTGGATTGGCATGACTGTACATGTGCCTTCCTGAGGAGGGGGACTTGCCGTGTTTGGAGCCAGAACACTGAAGATGGGTGGTGGATGGGTCTTCCAGCATGACAATGACCCAAAACATACCTCAAGAAGAAGCACATTAAGGTCATATAGTGGCCTAGCCAGTCTCCAGCCCTTAATCCTATAGAAAATTATGGTGGGGGCTGAAACTTAGAGTTGCCAAGCGACAGCCAAAAAAACGTAAAGATTTAGAGAAGATCTGTAAAAAGAGTGGACCAAAATCCCTCCTGAGATTTGTGCAAACCTCGTCACCAACTACAAGAAACGTCTTACCTCTTTGCTTGCCAAAAAGGGTTTTTTCACCAGGTAGTAAGTCTTGTATTGCTTGGGGATCACATACTTATTTTACTCACTGATCTGCAACACAATTTATAACATTTGTATCCTGTTTCTTTTTTGGTTGATATTCTGTCTCTATTATTTAAAATGCACCTATAATAAAAATTATAGACCCTTCATTTCTTTGTAAGTGGGCAAACTTAAATCTGCAGGGGATCAAATAAATATTTTTCCCACTGTACATAGTACAACAGGCACATATCAAGAATATGAAATGTTGTGGCAACTTTCTTTAAATCCCCTATACATTCCCTTTTTAATGTGTTGCATATTAAATAGATTACTTTACATTTAAAAGACTGAGAACCGAGTGATCACATGATCACATGATCACTCTGTTCTCAGTCTAAAGTGAGCGGTGACTGTCAGCCACTGGCTCTCTGCTCTGCCCCTTTAGCACTTACTGGAGCTCCAGGCTGTGCAGCAGAGCAGAAGTGGCTGGGTCAACCTCTCGGTTCGCTGAGAGGTTGAGCCAGCTGCCAGTTGGGCATCTGTGCTGATCCCAATATTGTCCCTGTAGATTCTGGACCAGCTCTGTGACATCAGCTCCCAGCTGACAGCAGGCTTTAGCTCACTGTCGGCTGAATCTGGGTCGCAGAAGTGCACTCCTGTGACCCAGAAGAGAAGTATGACCAAAAAAAAATAAAGGTTTGGCCATACTTTTAAAGTATAGCTCCAGTCCAAATGTTTAAACTTAAGTTTGAAATCTTTTTCAAATTTTTGCCATTTGTGGTTTCATTGGGAAGATTTCCCATCTCTTTTGCTATATCACTGGGAGAGGATGTAATGACTAAAAGTAATTGTAAAGGCTCCCTCCTGTTCAGTGCCCCCACAGCAAGCAGCTTGCTATGGGGTCACCCAAGCTGAGTGATGGCTCCCTGTGTCCATTCAGACACTGAGGCCTGGCCCCACCCCCTATCTTCCCTGATTGGCTAGCTGACTGAGCCAATGGCGCCGCTGCTGTGTCTCAGCCAGTCAGGAAGGACAATCTTGCATGGGTAAGACACTCGTTGATATTAACTTGTAAGGTTGGCAAAACTGATCTTTCAGAGGTCAGTAGTATGTAACAATGTGCAGAGTTCAAGAATAAGTAATGCAGCAGTCAGGACTAAGTAGTGTAGAAGTCATTAGTGCAGAGGTCAGTAGTATGTAAGAGTGCACCAGATGCTGTGTATGGCAGACCCGCAGTAGTTTAGGATACACTGACTGTTCAGTGTGTCAGATCAACAAGAAGGCCTCCCCAGCATTGCTACTAGAGCAGTGCCTTACATTTCTCCCTGCACTCCATCACCACACACACACACACACACACACACACACACACACACACACACACACATTCCGTCCTACCACAGCATGTGATACAATTACAGTGGGTATAGAAAAGGAATCGCACACACCCCTAGAGCTGGGCGATTTTCTAAAAAAAAAAACTCGGTTCACGATTCGAATCGAGGTTTTTTTGACACCGCGCCGGTCCAGAGGAGCTGCAGGCAGGAGTTTTTAGGTCAGCCTAAAAACTCCTGCCGGCAGCTCCTCAGGACCGGCGCGGTGAAAAAAAAAAAATCGATTAGCTTAAATTTTTTAATCGATTTGACTTCTCAATTCAATTCAAAAATTTAAGTCGATTTTTTTTACCCAGCCCTACACACACACCCCCCTTTTTTAAAACCCATTTTGTTGCTTTGCAGCCTGAAATGAAGATGCACAGTTTTTGTTTTAACCAGCTGCGTTTACTCAGTTCAACTTAAAACATCCAAGTGAAAGATATAACATCAACATGTCAGAAAAAAAAAAATCAAAAACCGAATCACTGAGTTGGAAAAAGGATCACCCTATTGTGTCAGTTTCTAGCACCAAGTGTCCTTGAGACACAGGGCCCCAAAAATCGGTTCAGAAAATGTCAAGCACTTTTCTGCAGCAGAGAATGACATTTTCCGAACCAGCTTTGGGGCCCCGTATCTCGGGGCCACTTAGTGCTAGGAACCACAGCTTTAGATATGTTGTGGTACCACTGGGTTTGCACACCAAATTTGGGGTTCCTAGCTCAAAGTGGCCCTGAGATACGGGGCCCCAAAGTCGGTTCGGAAAATAAAATTTTTTGCTGCAGAAAAGTGCTTGACTCGAGTATAAGTCGAGGGGGGCACTTTCAGCACAAAAAAATTTGCTGAAAAACTTGACTTATACTCGAGTATATACAGTATTTAAATGCATAGGCTAGTTTTGCCCTAGGTTTATGTAAATTTCTTTCCATTATTCCCAAATGTACTAGCAGTTCAATTGTCAAAAGTGGGTGTAAAAGAACAAGATCCATTTTCCATCCATGAGGTGGTTCTTAATTGACAATCTCATGGCCAGAAAGGAATAGGGAGCCTTCACAAATGGCAATAGAAAACTTTTTGGAGTTCTCCAACTTGATTGACTGTGGTTACTTGCACCGTGTTGTTGTTGTTGTTGTGACTGCACATCAATTATCTATATATAATGAGACAGGTTTGCAATGAACATCTTTCTGGACATCATATTTCACCTCCATTTGTAGGAGGACTGGTGTGACCTGAGCAATGACATGTTTATAAAAACTAAAGGCAAGGAAATTATTTTTTTGCCCGTAGCAACCATCAACATCCTATTTTAAAGGATTAGTTCACCTTTTCCAAAGAATTTAATGTTTATGGCAAACTAATAGTGTAGCTTAGATTAATTTTGCATAATGCCCCTGTTATAGGTGTAGGCATTTTATGTATCTCCAAAAGATTGGCTGAAAAAAATTGCTGAGATGGTGCCCCCTTATCCTGCCTAGTATATGACCACTGCCATTGCTGCTCATCTTCACTGTTAATATAGCAAGCTCTCTCCTATTCACTTCAGAGCTACTACGATGGGAAGGAGTATGTGTCCATGCAAAGAATTTTTATCGAGGAGAGCTCGTTCCTATGATGGATGGGTGAACTGTAATGGCAGGGATCATCTTAGCAATGTCCTAGTAATAAGGCAGGATGGGGGGGATGCTATCTGGGTTTACCAGCAAGGTTTTAAAAGGTACATATACCTCAGTTGATTTTTAATTTACAAGCACCCTTTACCTTACTTTGGTAGCTTTGTGGGAAAGGTGAACTCTTTAGGCCTCATGTACACTGCAGCTGATAAACGGACGTTTAACCTCCCTGGCGGTATGATTATGTCAGATTTTTGTCTTGTAGACATCCCCGGTATGATAAAGTTTGAAACACACAATCATAAATTATAATATAAATAATTATCAAAAATAATATAATAATGTATTCAATAATATAATCAACTCAAAAACACTGAAATGTGCTCAGTTGCAGAATTATCACTGTCGCCGCTTTCAGTGTCTGATGACAAATTTACCCACGAATTACTATCTCTCAAGGGACACTTTTTGTTTTCTATGGACATAATCCGGTTTCCGGGCAGAAAGGACAGCAGGGCACTGGACAAAGCACCAGGGAAAATAGGGAGGTGAAATAATTTGATACAGTAATGTAATCTGTAAGATTACAGTGTACTGTATGTGTTCGGTTTTTTTGAATGTCCTGCCAAGCTCCGTCTCTGTGCGTCGCGCTGCTTGCACTGTTATCTAATCAGTACATGTACACTGAGTCCTTTATAGTCATTTCCAGGCAGTTGAGGTTAGAAGCATCTTTTTGAAAGCCAAAAAAATGCATTCAGGGTGGATATTCAGAGGCATTTGAAATTCCAAATGCTTGTAACAAGTGAAAATGTCCAAATTGGGCCCAATTAGCCATTTTCCCTCCCCGGTGTCGTGTGACTCCTTAGTGTTACAAGGTCTCAGGTGTCTTAAATTTTGGTATTATCGCTCCCACTCTCTCATACTGGTTACTGGAAGTTCAACATGGCACCTCATGGCAAATAACTCCCTGAGGATCTGAAAAAAAGAATTGTTGCTCTACATAAAGATGGCCTAGGCTATAAGAAGATTGCCAAGACCCTGAAACTAAGCTGCAGCACAGTGGCCAAGACCATACAGTGGTTTAACAGGACAGGTTCCACTCAGAACAGGCGTCGTCATGGTCGACCAAAGAAATTGAATGCGCATCAATAGGTTGTCTTTGGGAAATAGACGTATGAGTGCTGCCAGCATTGCTGCAGATGTTAAAGGGGAGGGGGTCAGCCTGTCAGGGCTCAGACCATACGTGGCACACTGCATCACACTTGCATGGCTGTCGTCCCAGAAGGAAGCCTCTTCTAAAGATGATGCTGAAGACCAGCAGACTAAGGACATGGATTACTGGAAACATGTCCTGTGGTCTGATGAGACCAAAATAAACTTATTTGGTTTAGATGGTGTCAAGCGTGTGTAGCGGCAACTGGGTGAGGAGTACAAAGACAAGTGTGTCTTGCCTACAGTCAAGCATGGTGGTGGGTGTGTTATGGTCTGGGGCTGCATGAGTGCTGCTGGCACTGTGGAGCTACATTGAGGCAACCATGAATGCCAACATGTACTGTGACATACTGAAGCAGAGCATGATCCCCTACCTTCGGGGACTGGACCGCAGGGCAGTATTCCAACATAACAACCCAAAACACACCACCTCCATGACGACCACTGCCTTGCTAAAGAAGCTGAGGGTAAAGGTGATGGGACTGGCCAAGCATTTCTCCAGACCTAAACCCTATTGAGCATCTGTGGGGCATCCTCAAATGGAAGGTGGAGGAGTGCAAGGTCTCTAACATCCACCAGCTCTGTGATGATGTTGTGGAGGAGTGGAAAAAGACTCCAGTAGCAACCTGTGAAGCTCTGATGAACCTAATGCCCAAGAGGGTTAAGGCAGTGCTGGAAAATAATGGTGGCCACACAAAATATTGACATGTTGGGCCCAATTTGGACATTTTTACTTAGGGGTGTACTCACTTTAGTTGACAGCGGTTTAGACATTAATGGCTGTGTGTTGAGTTATTTTGAGGGGACAGAAAATTTACACTGTTATACAAGCTGTACACTCACTACTTTACATTGTAGCAAAGTGTCATTTCTTCAGTGTTGTCACATGAAAAGATGTAATGAAATATTTACAAAAATGTGAGCGGTGTACTTTTGTTAGATACTGTATATTTGAGAATTGATCAGTGTACTGACTGCCTATCATTTCTTAAAACCCTAAATTGCCAGGATGGTACAAATCCCCCCCCCCCCAATAACCCCTTTTTGGAAAGTAGGCAGTCTGAGGCATAGCAAGACTTTTGAAGTTGTCATTTTTTTGTCACCATGTTTTTGGAAAATTAAGAAATTACATTTTATTCTTTTTTTCTTGCATACTGTCACCAGTGCAGTACAGCATGATCTTATGACTGGTATGTTGTTTTTTTTCTTGTTTTTGTTTTTTAAACTAGGATTAAAAAGTGTTATTATTTTTAATATTATTCATTAATGGACAGATGTGGACAGAACAATGACCTGTTATAAAAATGGCAGGGATAGAAGCAGATATGTTGTCCATAGCTGTATGGAGTCCTTCAGTTGCTTAAAGGTCTACTAGGACTATTTTACACTCCTGCATTTTGGTGCATTAGAAAAAGGTCCTTGTTTATAGATGTAGCATTTTGCTAGAAACATGAATGAAAATGTGTAGAAAAGGCATCACAAAATGCATTGCAACGCTATGCAAAGATGAGCTATAGCAGATCTTATTTGCACTGATCAGAATCTGCAATTATGTGTGATTGTGCCAAATTGTAAGGCTGTTTTTGTTTGCCGAAGGTTTTTTTTTTGTTTGTTTCAGATTCTGTAAGTGACTGTATTTCCTGGACTGCTGCTGAGGAAAATTACATTCCTTTTATACTTGATGTGCTAATTGGATTAAAAACAGTAAGCCAGAATTTCCACATCTTTGCATCTTTGTGTTACATGGTCTTCCTCACTGACTTTTGTTAAACATTCCTGGTCAGTTCTAGTTCAACCTGGTGTGGTGGTTTTGCATAACTAATGAGGATTAGGGCTGGAATTGCTTTGTGCCTTTTGAGTTCTCTTTGTTTCAAGCCACAAGACCTGCTGAGATAAACACAATCTTCTCTGGACTTACTATTTTCTAGACTGGAGAGCTATGGTAACATCCCCCCATTGCATCTGCTTGGTTACTAAGGCAACCGGTTCTTAAGAACCTGAGATCGTCATTGCAAATGTTTTGGCTCTACTTGTAGGTACTTGCTTTTGAGATAATTATTTGTAGGCTATAGTACATTTTATACGCTGTGTCCCTGAACTGAAGTTGGTTCTCCAGCTTAGTTTGGGCTGGTTATGACCGACGCCGTTTTCTGCCCTAGTACGTCAAATGTCTTTTTTTTGTTTTTGAAACCATTTTCTTACTAATAGTTGTCCCATGATTGTTTTTGAGGACAGGCTAGCTATCGTGGACAATGCCATCTGACCTTGGTGCTATACTTGACAATGGGATGACCTTTTAACATATATTCCTCCTAGCCCTGTGTGATTTAATGTACATTGCCATTGTTAACTATAGGGCTCATTCACACTTGTGCACTGTACTACCCATATATATTTGGAAAAATACTTTGGGTCATTCTTGGTGCATCAATACATGCTTTTGTTCATAAAGGCTTCAATGGCAGTGCACAAAAAAACATGCCAAATTATGTATGCAAATGCAGGTGCAAAGCCTTGAAGCTATTGGTAAACCACCATTTGCCACTTTGTATAATGTCAAGACCTTCACAGCTAGTACTCTCATATTTTGCTGTGCTTCAACACTTTTTGTGGTGCTGGTAACCTAGTAGTTTTCAGTGTGGGGTTTTAGCACTAAGGCACTTTAAACGCTGGGGCGGTGGGTATGTCGGCGGTAAAGCGCCGCTATTTTTAGCAACGCTTTACCATCAATTTCGCGGCGCTATTTGGCCGCTAGCGGGGCACTTTTACCCCCCGCTAGCGGCCGAGAAAGGGTTAAAACCACCGCAAAGCTCTGCTGTAGCAGCGCTATGCCGGCGGTATAGCCGTGCTGCCCATTCATTTCAGCGGTGGTTCGGCAGCGGTGCCCATTCAGGTCCAAAGATGCTGCTTGCAGGACTTTTTTTAGCGTCCTGCCAGCGCACGGCTTTCACACTGGAATGACAGGAGAGGCTCTTTACAGCACTATGCAGGCCCTATTTTTAGCACTGTAGTTCCTGTAAAGCGCCTCAGTGTGAAAGGGGTCTTAGGCTGACTCTAAAGCCCAGTACACACTATAAGAAAATCGGACCAACGATCATCCGGTTTTCCTCTATGCTTCACAGCAGGTCGAATTTGAGGATGGTACTACTTTTACAAAAATTCTCGAGGCTTTTTTTTTATTGTTGTTGTGTTATGGTTTCTAATCATGTGCTTTTTTTTCTCATACAAAAGCAGTACACATTAAACGAAAATCGGTGGTTCTGTTCACATACGAGAAATTTTTGTGTTCGTCCCTTAGAAATTTTCATTTGGAAAGTCTGAATTGGATGTTGAAAGTTGTGTACACGATATACGAAAATCAAGTTATTGTGCTTTGTATGGAATTTTTCTTTGGATTTTCTAATAGTGTGTACCCCACTTAACGCCTTACCCTTCTATCACCCAAATCCTAAAATTTAGCCCAAACCACAAAAATAAACACTTCAATTAAACCTGTTGCATTGGCTTTACCCATGGCAAAATAAAAGGTTCGCTTGATAGCCTATACCAACCTTTCCCAACCTTTTTACCACAGAGGAACCTTGAAAATAATTTTTAGGACTTTAGAGAACCCTTATTAAAACCAACTAATTTTATTTCAATAGGAATAATTCCCTCTACATTTAGTGGTTGGTAGGTGTAATGCAACCCGTACATTGGTGATCAGAATGCCACCCTTACAGACAGCTACAATAAGGATTGGTATGATGCTGCTGGCTTTGCCAAGGGGCATGACACAGGAACAATGCAGGCATCATCAGTTAAGAGGTCAATCGACCACTGCTGAAAGAATCATTGGCAACATCTGGAGGAACTGTAGGATTCTACGGAACCCGGATTGAGAATGGCTGGCCTATGCCTTCCAACCCCACCTCCCTTCTCTTTTATTTATTTATTTATTTTTTGAGCCTTGTAAAATATATGGTATCTCCAGGTATGTAGGGGGTGTTATGACACTGTCCTCTTCCTCCCAGTGATTGTTTACTTGCTAGTGGATAGCCATAGCTTATTAGTCTCTCTCTCTCTCCTGCTCAGATCTGCCAGGCCCAAAATTCCAAGGCTGAGAACCACTGAAATCTGGTTCCCCGCTCCCTTTGAGCCTCTTCTTACATAATGCTAACCCAAATAACTTTTTTTTTTTGTATTTTCCTGTCCTGTAAAACATCTTGCTCTTTCCCCAGAATCTCTTCAATTGCCGTTCAACCACAAACCAAAGCGACTACACTGGGAAAAATGTGATTACGTTTAGGGAGATATATTTAGATGTGTTAGGGTTTTTTTTTTTTTTTTTTTCCTGGTCGGTTATTGGTACAAAGTATAGTCAGAAATCAAAGTTCTTATCTATGGACTTCGTTGCTCTTTGAAGCCTTGGCTAGGATACTGCAGCTGCATTCATTCAGAGCTCACCTGGCACGCACTCAGGTACACAGTGTGTAGACTTGTCCACAGCTATTGTGTGAGCTGTACATAGAATTTCGTAATACATTCATTTTTCACTGTGGATGGCTGAATGTGTCAATGTGCTCTGTTCTTCAACAAGCTTACTTTTTTTTTTTTTTTTTTTCCCCACCAATAATTTTCCTTTAAACAAATACTGTAGGTTGGGTTTATGTTGAACAATGTAGCTCAATGCACATGGTATGAATGAACCCTTATGGATTGATCCTTGCACATGGTAGCATTGAGTTTTTGTGATACAGTATTTCTGTTACTTGTTGCTAACCTCTATATATTTTTTTTTTTTGGTACAATTGTTTCTGTTCTATATTATGTGATGTCCTTAGTGAAGAAAAGCTGGTGTCCTGATGTCCCTTTTTTTTGTTTGGCTATTTTCAGCTTTCTGACTGTAGCACCCTGCCAGGATGTAAAAAAAAAACAAAACAAAACAACAATTGTACATAGTACTTATTTTAAATTGTTTGCAGGCTTCTTTTTTTTTTCCACAAGAAAAAAAAAAAGTTTTTTAAAAGATTGATTCTGGGATTGTTTAATACCTGTCTAGTGTCAAGCCAGGCTGCACTTGGCATCACAGGTACAACATGTTCCAGTGTTCCAGTGTGAAGAGAGGTGAAGAGATTATATACAAGGGGATTTATTTTTATTTTTTATTTTTTTATTTTTTTAGCCGACGTATCAGGCAGTATAATTCATCCTGTTTTTCCTTCTTTCCTTTTTTTTTTTTTTTATTTTATGGCAGACAGTGAAAATATGAAGTATATTGTACAAAATGTACCTCTCTTTAGATAAGGGTTGCATTTTCTTTATAAGCCTGTATCGTAAAAGAACAACATGAGCTGAAGTACAAATGAATCATTTTAAGCATAATTTGGCTGTGTCAGTAGGATAGATGGAGTCATTCTTGACTCAATATGCTGCCCAAATAATTTTTGGAAAGGAACACTTCTGTGTGGGATGGACACTTTGGTATTAGAATTCATTCATAGGGTATTGCTAACACTTTAGAGCTTAAAGTATAGAGTGTGTGCGTGTTTTTTTTCTGTAATAAAGGATGTTACACATCATGCAAGCTTCTTGATCCTGTAGGTGTCTTATTTTCGGGGCTGCCCAGTCCTCTTCCTATGAACTACTGGCACTGTGAAGGTTAAAGGCTTCGGGATCTAGACAGAGCTGCTGTTTAAGTTCTTGATGAGGACCTGCCCTATTCTCATCCATTGAAGAATGTTATTTTTTTGGTTTTGCTGCCAGTAACATGAACATTGGGGTAGAGAATCCTGAGAAGACTCTTCCCCCACTTACAGATAGTATTATAGGCAGTGAAATACAAACTTTTCACAGTGGAGGAGTGGGGTTCTCGTTGGGAACACAGCATACAGTATCTCAGCCAAGAGCCTAAAGTTATTAACCTCCTGCATTCCTGTAGTACAGAGTCAGGAAGAGGACCAGCATCCCTTCAGTAAAGATTTCACAATGTAGGACATCCTTCATTATAGGTAAGTAATTTAACCAAAGCTATAAACCAAAAAAAAAATTTGGCTAAATGTAAACTTGAAAAATATATGTAAGCCTTAACTTTTCTTATTTAATCATTTTGCTCTGTTGAATATAACAATGAAAATGCTATTTTATATCTGTTTTGAAGAACAAAAACTACCAGTTGATCATGTCAGAAATTCTGAGTTGTCCTGTGTCTTCCTGTGTTATCTCAAGAAGTTTTAATTGGGCCTACTTGTTCTAATTTTGAAGTACAAAACACTTAAAGCGTTTGTTACCCCACCACTTCATATTCCTGATATGTGCCTGCTGTACCATCTAATTGTATGCAGAGGTATCCTGTTCTTTGTATGGTTTATTTTGTAGGAAATGCCTGGTGTTCCTGCTAGTCACCTTGCTTTCCTGTTAAAAACTAACCACGCTAAGCAGGAAAGCACACTGCGGTCGGTTCTCTAGCTATGCTGGTGACTCGGTGTGCTCTTCTCCAATGATCAGACTTGTCCTGACACACCCCTGCTGCACAGCCATTGACTGGGAAGCTCAGTGCACTGCTTCTCCTCTCCCAGCTCTTAAATTCAACCTTGAGTGCATTTCTAGCAGATCAACAGATATTATTCTGTACTTGAAGGGCCTTAAAAACATGTAGAAATATACATGCATATGGGTTGTGTGGTGTTTTTTTTTGTTTTTTTTTGTTTTACCTTGACATACACTTTAAAAGTAATGGGTTATTTCATTCTTATTCATTGCCAATTAGAGATGAACAAATCTTCAACAATCTGCCTTTATCATACAACAATATTTAAATTTTTTTTTGTTCCTTGCAATATATATTTTTTTGGTCTTAATAGAATTTAAAGAAAGCATGTACTGAAAGAAACCTTTCAGGTTGCACTTGCTGATGTTTTACAAATACCTGGTTGTAATGCTAATCTGGTGACTTAAATTGGAACTGCAGTACATTTAAACATCCTTCTTAATTTGCTATATCCTTAATAAATTGACAATAAAACAAAAAGTTTTTAAATGTATGCTGCTGGCCCCCCATTGCCAGGATTTCTACACTTTTTTTTTTCTCCCATCCACAGAAATTGACTTGTTCCATTAATTCATCTCTGGTAATCAATAATATTGGGTAAACCATATCCTAGCCATTTTGTGGTGCTATCCCATGTGCCATGGAGAATTGCTATGTTCCTACATGTAAACTTAGTAGCGAGTCACAAATTAAGAGGCTGCATCACGAGCTGATCTTTGTTGGACATTTTGTGACACAACCCGTGGTTGAAGGAAGGGGAACCGAGTCACCCATGGGCTGCTTTACCCTCTGAATTAACTTGATGATTGGATATTGGCCACAGAAACATGGCTCACTATATAATGCTTTTTTTTTTTGGTACTCTTGAAATGTACGGTATCCTGCAATAATATCTTATAGTTGCTTCTTGCCTGGAATTTCTCTTACTTTAAACACGTCATGAAGGAAAAAAAAAAGGCCCACTATTGCTGATCTGTTCTGAAATGCTAGGCGACTGGCTGCTTTGAAACACTTGCTTCAGAACTTGAGTCGCTGATCTGCAATAAAGAGACCAAAGTCAGAAGACCTCATCTGCATGCTTATTCTTGGTCATGTCTTTATTAAATCTTACAAGGTTGATCTGGTATGTCTGTCTGATAATGCTTAACAGGCAGCTTGCACACTTGAATTGTCTAAATTCTTTATCCCAATAATATCTTCATTCCCTCTCAGACCTCTGTCTGTGGCAATCCCCAAGCAATAGAGTAGCTTGTTTCTGTGGGCTTGTATAGATCTATTTTAACCTGTAGAAGTCAGTGGGTGTGTGCTCATGCATTTCGGGCTTTTTAAAAAAAAAAAAAATTATTTTTATATCAATGCTGCTTTTATATTTCCTTGATTTGTATTTCATCTTCCACTATGTAGACTCTTCCTTGGTGCATTGCCTTATTTTTCAAACCTTGTTTTTTTTTTTTTGGAATGAGGCATGAGCACACAACTGGTCAGAAGATGGCTTCCTCTGGGAACCCACTATAACATGAACCAACTCAAAAAGCCCATGCTCAATTTATTGTGACACAAATCCAGTTGGACACTTTATTAAACGCTCATGTTAGTTGAACTCTACAGTCTGCAGTCTGATTTGTGTTCCCTTATAGAGCCCATATGTACAAGCTAATAGGTTCTGTATCTGAAGTTCCATCTGCAGCTGAATGCTCTTGGTTATAATGTAAATAATGCTGGCCTACTGATTGCAGTTATAAGGCGATAGCCTTGCATTGTCTATAATCACTGGAAAGCTCTGTTTGCAGGCTATATCTTCAAACATCTGTTATCACCACACCTGTCCTTTGTGGGATCTTGCACCAGATAAGAATTGCTACAAAATCTTTCATTTTGTTTTCTCCTTTCACTTTAATCTATTTCGGTGGATCTGTGATTTGAAACATGGAATACGATAGAAAGCTTTGTGTGTGTGTGTGTTTTTTTTTTTTTTTTTTTTTTTTTTTTTTTGTTTTTTTTTTAATAGTAACAATATATAATTTGCAGGACACCAAGCAATGATAAATTATGCTGCATAGGTGGTTGTATGCAGGTCTACAAAAATGTCTCTTGTAACGATCGGCATCAACCATAGGAACATAATTTCAAACATAGAAACAGGTGAATTTTACTGTAAAATATCAGAATGAAAAAAAAATAAAAATAAAAAAAAAAAAAAAAAAAAAAAAAAAATATATATATATATATATATATATGTGTATGTGTGTATATATATATATATATATGTGTGTGTATGTGTGTGTATATATATATATATATATTATATTAAATGTATTTATATTTTTTCCTCTCTATCTATTGAGGTGAATCATTTAATTGAAAGGAAAGCCACTTTAAAAGCTGCATGGGGAAAAGCGTAAAGGCAGCCATAAATGGTGTGTGTTTTTTTTTTTTTCCTCCAACCACAGTCAGTGTTGATGGGGGGGAATCCCTCCTGTAGAACTATTGTGTTCTGATGGGAGAACACACAGTAATTAATTATTAACCGCTATAACTGCTGGCAATAACCGCATGAAAAATCAGACAGGCTGGTTTAACCCAAGTTGATCAGCCTGTCCCTACATGGTTTGAATCTCCCCCAGTCCCTGCTGAATGGTCTATGACCGGCCTAATGCTTGGCCAACCACTTGTAGATTTGTTTTTTCATGCTAGACAGTGTGGATGGAGGAATCTGCACTGCCAGCTATTGTATTTAGACGGCTACAACAGCAGTGGCGGTCTAAATACTCAACATTTACAACCTCTGGAGTTCTGTGGAGTCAGGTGGTGCTGACAGGATCTGCCACGGCTCTAATTTTGACTAGTAAGTATAGCACAGAAATGTAATATATATATATATTTTTTTGAGTGGTGTTTTTTTTATTTTTTATCATTATGGAATTTGCCAAGCAAAGGCAAATTTATAATGGTCAGGAGCTGTGTTTTAACATAAGCAAGCTGATTTGGTTTACAGACTTTATTGCATGCATGCATACTTGTTTGGGTCAATGTCACACAGGATTTCTCTTGCCTGTTACCTGCATGTTCTGGTTGACAAATCCAGCTGTAAAGCACTCGTACAGACCACCACCCAACACTTCTCCATCTCAATTGCCAGCTACCTGAATTGGAAAAAAAACGTGTTCGTCCATGTCATTGGCTTGATCTTGCAGATATAGTGTTTAGTGTCGGTGCAAATTATTATTGGAAAACGTATAACAACTGTACATATGAGGCCTTGTCCATCCACCTATTTCATTATGGCAGCCTTGTGGCATACTTTCAAATTATCGGCATTCACGGGCCAACTATCAAAGGAGTTTCTAGAGTATTTTTCTGCAGAGAATTGTTACTTCTATGGGCACGTTTAGAGCAGATATTAAAATAGTATGCGGTATGCTGCCCTTGGTAAGATACGATTGCTCAGGTTTGTGTTTGCTTCTATTGTATAAATTCAGAGTTTAGAAAGACAATGCTGAGCAAATATTTTGTGTGGGAGCATGATGGTAACTGGTCAGGGTCAGAGCAAGGCTGATAAAAAAAAAAAAAAAAAAAACACTCTAGGTCATGGAGACCCTGGGTCTAGGATTAAATGGAACTTCCTGGCATACAGCACAAAGCTACTTAAATTCAATGCCCTTTAAAAGCCAACACTTATCAAAAGGTTGCACCATGTTCTATTTATGTGTGACATGAGATGCATTTCTCTGTCATTAATATACAGATTATGCTAAAAAAAATAAAAAAAATAATGAAGTTCTGTTTTGTTCAAGAAATGCCTGTTTGCATAATGTTGCGTTCCAAGTTACGTTTCTAGTATGCGCCATACTCAAATCTATGCCCCGCACTTCACTGCCTCATTTGACTAACAAAAGCTGAATGCCTTAAAAAATATTTAGATAATGGCTCCCATAGATGATTCATGCAGGTGGTAAACCAGGCTCCCCTAACACTGTTGGTTTAGTGCCACTGCTGCTGACGTCTCTTGGTGTGTGGTTTTTGTTATTTTTCTTTTTATTTTATTTTTTTCTGCTCATATGAACTGTTGCGTTATTTGGCCTCATACAATGGTCTTATGAGGCCATGTACAATGTAAACATGGCATTTGCCCGAAAAGTACAGGCGTTGCATTCAACTGCCCAGATGTGAATGGTTGTGAGTGGCTGGATAATGGTATATGGCGGTGACTGTGACATATATGTTACTGTTTTTATGCTCTAGTTTAAGTCCCTCCTAATATTAGCACAGTTTTACCAGACCTATAATTCCCAGTGGAGCGCACAATCATATATTGCCGCTTTGGGTGCCCAAGGGTGAATCCCCGCCCAGAATAAGAATAGTATGATAGACCTATGAGCTTCAAGGGCTCAGTTCTTGGATTCAATCCCACTAAGTAGGCTCGGTCTGAAGTAGGTATTTTCTCCTTGTATTTGCATGAATTGCTCCCTGGTGATCTAGTTTCCTTCCATATTCCAAAAACATGCTAGTAGGTCTGTTTCCGCTCACATATTTTTGTGTTTGTCTGACTGGTTTAGACGTTAAATAGTAAGTTCCTGGGTCAGAGACAGACATGGATGTATGATAAAGTGTTGGTGCTATATACAAATATACAATATCAACTTTTGGTTTGGTGGCTTTAAAGCCTCACCCAAAACGTGTGGGTTTTTTTTCTTTTTTTCGCATGCAGCACCTAACTAATTTCAGTTCCTCTATCACAAACCAGCAGGCATTCTTGAAGATTTCTGGGAGCACCTATACATTAAGTCATCATGACCTGAACTTGTATGGAGTAAAACAGGATAATGCCTATCCATGTAATGGTTAGGGGGGAAATGTCTTTATGAATTTATATTGGATTTTGCTAATTAAGTAGGGAAAGAGTGTATTATGCCAGCAGAGTTCATTGGATGTGCATGCAAATCTTATGGAAATGCCATTGACAAGGGTCCAATGGGTTTTCTCTAACTTTCTGTTCACTTTTTTTGTTTAAACCTTAATAGAGAACCTGATACTCGTACAATAATGGCCGATGACGCAACATGTTTTGAATACTCAGTGTTCAAGAGAAAAATTCAAAGGCTTTCTAGTTTTTAAATTGTCAGGTTGTCCATATGTACTTATTTTTACTGTTTTGTCTGTGCTCATCTGAAGGCTTTAAACTCCAAAATGTTAATTTTTTGTTTACCAGCCTTTTAAAACCTCTGAATTTGCTTTAATTGTATTAAGAATGTGAACCGCCCTTCTTTTGATATGCTAATTGACTATCTGTAAGAACAAAACTAAGCATTTACTGTTGTGATGAATGACTGGCCTACAGTGATGGATGAGATAATCAGGATAGCTTTACACTGTAAATCTTCATGAAGGTTAATTGCCATTTGGGAGGGTAATCACATACAATGATTAGCAAATACCTGCTAAAATTTTTACTTTTAGAAATAGGACTTTTTTCAAAATCTATGTAGCTACCTAATGATAAATGCCTTAATGCTTAATGCAGGAAATTAAATTTCACTAGAGAACTGGCCTTCCTCTTAGCCAAATATAAAGAAGGTGTAAAAGAAGGTGTTGCCCTAAGAATCCTACTTGCCTGGCTGCATTTGACTTGCATACTATTGACTCAACATTAGAATGAAGATCGCAGTGAAGATTGAACTTCACATCTCAAACATTAGATCAGCACAAAAGCTGGGTATCGTAACAATTTTAAAATTGATCAGCTATTTTGGCTCCTTGTGGTTTCCCCTTTATTTTAAAGCTGTGTGTTTTGAGGGAACTTACTGCATCTCCAGTAGAAGTTTAGTTTTGAGCCTTCATAGACTTCTGAGGCTGCATTCTGGTAATCTTGAGTCTTGGTGCACTACACCATACAAGATGGCTTTTTTTAAAGAAAGAAGGAAAGAAAGAAAAAAAAAAAATTATAAATATAATCTTATTTTATTACAAAGGTTCCAGATGCTTTCACCAACTAAACTGATCTGTTGGATCTGTAGAATGAGCGTTCACCTATCGACCTTTTACAGTGGTTGGAAGAACAGATGTTTTGTTGGCTGTTACAATGGGACATTACAGAAAACTGTGAAATGCCATTTTTGTTATTTTCAGGACCAGTGATGCTTCCATTCAGTATAAACCCCATTTTTCAGGTTCCTGAGTAGCGTTATTTTACATTTTTCTTATTGAATTGGGGAATTCATCTACATGACATGGTGCATTTAAATATAGTGTAAACAGTCATATAAATGACTTTTTTGTAATTTTCCTAACCTTAAAGTTTCATTTTTTGCCAAATAAATATATATATAATATATATATATATATAATTTTTTTTTAAAACCGCAATTGAACAGTTTTTAGAAGATTTATTTCAGAGCATTTAAAGCTTCTAGAAGATCATCAGAACAGACTTTATTCATTTTCTCATAGCACACATACTGTATCAATTCTTTTTACCATACTTCAGTTGCCAGAGCTCACAGTGAATATTTGAGGCTCATGGCCACGACTTGACCTCTTTTTTTGTAGGTGTGCTTTCTTATAACGTGCAATGACTCCATTTTAAGACTTCACTTTCATTACTAAATGACTTTCACTGAAGAATAGGCCATTTAGATTGGCTTAACTTGGTCACAGGCTCATCAATGCTTTGAGTGTCACTAATTTATAGATGTTTTATAGCAGGCCTGTAACCTAATGATTATGGCTTTTTCATATGACAGAAAGTGGGTTTTTTTTTCCTCCCCTCCTTTCAGCCTAGGGCTGATCTGCTATTTAGTCTCCCAAGCCTAGAGAGTTTTATGGGCTAGTTCTAGTAATGGCATTCAGATGGAATGTCCCTGTCTTTTGTTTACTGGGAATGAACTCTGAATTGTCACATACAGGAGCACTCTGCAGGTAGTCAAGATGGTAAGGGATTTAGGACATGACCTCACACCCCAGTGCCTAATTAACTCCCCGTAACTATTTTTGCTATTTTGAGAGAAAAGGTAACATTTGCTAAGGGGGTAAAAGATTCCTGTGGTATAGTTCCAGGAGGTTTAGAAGTATGGGTCACATCAGTTTTGCGGTAGTTACGAATATAATAGTAGTCCATTTTTTTCAGAATTTTTATGGGCTAATCATGTATACAATTTGAAATATAAATCATCTTTCATTCAAGGAATTTTAGGAATCAAAATGATCACCCTCAACTAAATTGGATCAGATATATATAGATAGATAGATATAAGAGAGATAGATATATATATATATCTATGTTTCTTTCAGTAAAAAAAAAAACAATTGTTATACCATCTAAACCATTATGAATTTACGTAAATATTTTGATATCACAATAAGCGTTGGTCATTTGGTAACAAAATAAAAAAATCTGCTGTGATAGAAATAGAGCCGATCTAGGCAGGATTAGCAGGAACCATAATTGTTTTTAGGTTCCACTTTTGTGAGCATTGATGTGTGCACCACTGCTGCTGCACTGTGCTAAAGTTGCATGTGAGCTTAATCAACATTTATGACTTGGCGTTTAACAGTTGGACCAAAGGAGAATACTGGTTTGCATTTACAGTGTCTTAAAATTATTGGGTAAATGTATATCCTACAGAGTAATTATATGGATGTAATATTTTCTCTTATTTAGAATAGTTGGTGTACAGCAAACTAAATTTTTACTATTTGATAGAAAAAAGTGTAATTTTCCATTTTATATATTTGCTTTTGCCTTTTTTAGGTTTTAGTGTCCCTGATGGCTTCTTGACCTTGGCCAATCAATAAATCAACTTATAGATAACAAAATAACGATTGATTTTGAAGGGCAAACAAATACGTTATTTTAATAGTCTCTAACGCACCAATATTGATTTCAAGTCTGAAGGGTGTGTTTTATGGAAGAGCGCTGAAACTAGAATGGATTAATAAAAATAATTTGTATAACTGAATTTTAGTGGTAGGTTAATAAGACTATCAAAACTGACTTTGTGTATATATCAGCATTGTATGAAATATTCCACACCTACTCTATAGCGTAGCGTGGCAGTCTATTTTGTTATAGCTAATAGTCAGTCATGCAACTTACTCAGAACTTTAGTAACTGACACAGGTATTTGCAGATATTAGATGATCAATTGGGGTGGGATTATACGTAAATTGCTATAGGGCATCATTAGATACTAGTAGTTTTCTCTGACCAGTCATTCACACAAAAGAATAGTTCATCCACTGAGTCAAATATTCCAGACCTGTGGTTACTGTCTATATACAAATTAGTAGGTTACCCGTGTGTCTAATTATCACAATTGGCTGCCCTGTTGATCAAAAGGTCTAGTTTGCCCAAAAAATGTAATGTTTTTCTTTCGTTTGAGGAGACTAAGAAATGGGATTGAGACAGGAACTGAAAAAGAAGCTTATACTGTAAGTAATGTACATACAGTTAGGTCCATATATATTTGGACACAAGCACATTTTTCATATTTTTGGCTCTGTATGCCACAAGAATAAAATATCAAGTACAAATTTTAGGAACTGCAACCATTTTTATACACAGTCTCTCCCCCCCCCCCCCATTTTCAGGGGCTCAAATGTAATTGGACAAATGAATATAATCATAAATAAAATGTTAATTTTTTTGTTGAGAATCCTTTACTGGCAATGACTGCCTGAAGTCTGGAACCCATGGACATTAGCAAAGACTGGGTTTCCTGTTTTCTGATGCTTTGCCAGGCTCTAACTACAGGTGTCTTCAGTTTTTCTTCAATCATGGGTTTTTCTGCCTTTTTAGTTTTTTTCCTTCAGCAAGTGAAATGTATGCTCAGTTGGGTTGAGATCAGGTGATTGACTCGGCCATCGCAGAATATTCCACGTTTCTCCTTTCGTCTTCCAGGACAGCCTCTGAGACATGGGGCCCCCCCCTCCGGGACAGGAAACATGTATACCCAATTAGTTTAAAAGGTGGTCCTCTAGGCCTCCCTCTTCAGTTTTTGTATTTCCTGCCGGACGGGAAGGAGCTCGTTAGACTGTCCTCTGCCTGTAGCACCCCTCTGTCCTGTCAGGCAGAAGTAGAGTCACTGTATACCACCGCTGCCTTTTGCTCAGGCCCCACTAGGTACCTGTGTTAAGGCCGGTGGGTGGGAGATGCTGGGCTGGCCATGCTGGTACCTTCTCCAGTTTTTCCGGGTGTGGCGTGAGGGGGCGGGGCTTCTGCGTTCCAGCAGGAGGAAGTGACAAGAGCATACTTCCGGCGGAACCGTGTCATCAGGGGGCGCCACGAGACACGGTCCAGTCTCTTGGGCGCAGCGATGTTTGTACAGGCGTTCTGAGTGGTGGAAAAATACTCAGGAAGCTGAGTGAGCACCAAGGATCATGGAGGGTGCAGCGGTACAGGTGGACTTCGGTTCAGCAGGCTCCGGCACCTCTCAGGTAAGCGTGGTGAGGGTAGATCATGGCTTACACTGAGGGGGTCAGGGTCCTTTAGACCTAAAAGAGCCCTCCCTGGGTGGGGAGCCACAGGTGATTGGCTGGGCACTTCCTAGGCTTACCCTAAACACAGTGGTGGTGTAGGTCAGGGCTGTTTTCTAATGGGGGATTGTTTCTTTTTTAATTTCAGGTCAAACAAGATAGGACCCAGATACAGATAGGAAGAAATGTGCCGTATGTGGGACTAAGTTATGCGCCAGTTGGGAAAAGCCACTTTGCCCCGAGTGTGTCAGCAGTTTAGTCAAGGATGATTCCGTGGCAGCGTGTCACAAAATCCTGACATCTGTTAAGGACGATATTGCATCCACATTTCAGTCCTTCAAGGGTATGATGGATCGAAAGCAGGGTCCCTCTTTATCCTTACCCAGGGCAGTGAGTATGCCTTCCTTTTCCGAGCCTAGACAGGAGGATAATGGGGTTAGGGAGTGGGTACCGAGATCACTAGCCTCCTCTCAAGCGGGTTCAGCATCCGACTCTGAGGGGGAGGAGGATTCCTCCAGGGGGTCCAGATACAAATTGTCTCTGGACGATGTGGGAGATCTTCTAAAAGCGATCTATGACACATTGGAAATGAGTGAGGAGCAGGTCCAGCTTTCTTAACACGACCTGGTATACCAGGGGTCTAGTGCACATAAGAACAGGGTATTCCCCGTGCATAAATCTCTGATAGAATCGATTTTGCTGGAGTGGGAGCAGCCGAAAAAGAGGCCGTTCTTTTCAGGCAGCCTCAAGTGGAGGTTCCCTTTTGAAGCAGATGTTGCTCATTCCTAGAATAAAATTCCCAAACTTGATGCACGTTAGCCAAGGTCTCTAAAAGACAAATTTGGCTTTGACCTGGGGTCTCTAAGAGATCCCATGGACAAAAGAGGGGACGTGCTGCTTAAGAGGGCATGGGATGCCTCATCAATTGGGCTCTAACCAGCCCTTGCAGCTACTTGGGTGGCCAGAAATCTGGACTGTTGGCTAATGCAAGTCCCACATTTTCGGCTGGCACCTCTAGGCAACAGCTTTTGAAGTTGTGTCCGTTACTATTCAGGGTAGTCGTTTTTTTGGCAGATGCCTCTGCGGAGTCTGTAAACTTGGCAGCTAGGTCAACCACATTAGTAAATGCAGCTAGAAGGGCTGTAAGGCTAAAAGCCTGGACAGGCAATGCTGCCTCAAAGCTTAAGCTTTGTGCGTTACCTTTTTCAGGTGACCACCTGTTTGGGCCTGGCCTCCAGGAGGCGCTGGAACACACTCAGGCTAGGAAAATAGCATTTCCGGAAAAGAAAAAGGAAATCGAGGGTAAACGCTTTTTTTGAGGTCCCAGGCAGCAGGCCCAACAAGAGAGGGATGGCCACCCCAAGAAACATTGGACAGGCCACAAGGGGCGTGGTAGAGGAGGAATCCTATTTAATCCTCCTCAAGTCACCTCAAAGCCCCAGTGACTCCTGTGTCCCAGAGAGAGGGAGACTGGGAGAGTTCCTCCCACAATGGACCACTTCATCCTCAAGTCCGTTCATACTAGACATCATAGAGAACAGTTACAGATTGGAGTTAGATTCAGTTCCCCCCTCAAGCTTTCAGATTACCCAGTTACCCAGAGACTGAGAAAAAGCAAAAGCTCTGGGACTACTATTGGGGGATCTAGTGGATCAGAGAGTACTTATTCAGGTGCCCAAGAGTGAGCGTGGCCAGGGAGTATATTCCCATTAGGGATGAGCTTCGTGTTCTAGTCAAACCCATGTTCGTCTCGAACATCATCTGTTCGCCCGTTCGCCGAATTGCGAACGATATGGGCCGTTAGCGCCAAATTCGTGTGGCGCGTCACGGCCCATAATTCACTGCGGCATCGCAGTGCATTGCTGGCTGATGATTGGCCAAGCATGTACTATGACCCGCATGCTTGGCCAATCACAGTGCCGTCAGTAGAGAGAGCTGTAATTGGCCAAAGCCAGGGTGGCTTTGGCCAATTATGGCTCAGGGGTTTTAGAACACGCCCCACACTATATAAGGCCGCCTGCACGGCGGCCCTGTGTAGTGTGTTCCGGCGTGCTTAGAGGGAGACAGTGTCATTTCATTTGAGTTAGCTAGATTAGGCAGGACAGTCAGTGAGTTAGCTGCACTTACAGTGTATTGTGTGTATATGTATGTGTATATATATGTGTGTATATATGTATGTATGTATATATATATATATATATATATATATATATATAGGCCGCCTGCACGGCGGCCCTGTGTAGTGTGTTCCGGCGTGCTTAGAGGGAGATAGTGTCATTTCATTTGAGTTAGCTAGATTAGGCAGGACAGTCAGTGAGTTAGCTGCACTTACAGTGTATTGTGTGTATATGTATGTGTATATATATGTGTGTGTATGTATATATATATATATAATATATATATATATATATATATATATATATTATATATATATATATATATATATATATATATATATATATATATATATATATATATGCATCCCAGGTGTT